>CM037853.1:68254796-68854796 GCA_021234595.1 Delia radicum
TTCGAATCCCTTGTGCGCACATTTTATTTATTAAAACAAATTGTTCAATAAAAAGATATTTATTTATTAAATTTATTTTTTTTTTTTATTTATTTTTAGACTCATTATTTTTGTCTATATTGGTAAGCACATATTTTTAAAATTTTTATGAGGTGTTTAGTAGTGATATAACATTATTTTCCTTGACATCCCCATATACCCATATAAAACTAATGAGATTTGTAAAGACAATTCTAAGTGCTTACCATTACCAAATATGTACTTAAGTATATAAGCACTTATATGTTACATTATACACTGGGATATTACAACGATAGCACGTTAGCATTTGAAATGCTAATTACCTTATTGTCTTATATTTTTTTAATTAAAACTTTTTTATTTGACGTTTTTTCTGGAAAATTTAATGATTTTATGCTCAACAAACCTGGCAACACTGACTTCAAATGTTTTTTTATGCCTTTTTATATAAATTGTATATTTTTTACACCGTGGGTGATCTAAAGTTATTATTATACATGGATACTGCTCTTCAAAATATGACCCAATTAAAATAAATTAAATTTTATTACGTTTACAATACTTCGTAGAAAAATCATATTAAATTCTAGTGCCTAAATTACCTTGGAGTTACTTTTGCAATAGAATCAAAAAATAGCATTATTATGGTTAACCAAGGCCAGACGAATAACTACATAATCAAAATTATGTATTCAAATTTTTAATTACACGTTTAGGGGTTAAAAAGAGAGATCAGAAGTTACCCCATTTTTGTAATAAATTATGTCTAAAATTTACGAACTTGGATTTGTTTGTAGACTTATGTACTTGAGAAAACAAAAGTTAATACTTTTGATACTATTTGAAATAAGGGTTTAAAAAATCTCTTCGGGAATGTCAATTCAAAGCCGAACTTTTTAATACCGTTATCCGATTCAAAACTATTTCAATACTACTACTAAATCCGTTTATTTAAAAAATACCGGTTTCTCTTAGTATCGGTATTGCACCGGCATTTAAAAAAAAAACGTACGGGTCTACATTTTTAAATTGCGAAATGCAGTTTGCCAATAATACCGGTATTACCGGCATTGATGTTTCGATATTGGTAAAAGCGATAGCATAGGCCGACAAAAACTGGAAGAAGTCAAGGCTCTGGGACTACAGTATACTTTTATAAAGACCTTCAGATGGCATAACTACCCAGACAGATAAATACAATTGGCAAAGTGTTGGCAAAGCGTCGGCGACGGTCGGTTATGCATTGGCAGAACGCGAGATTAAAAATCTTGACATTATTATCCTGTTACCTGATTGATAACAGTGACTAACCGTTTTCTTTAAAGCGAACTTGCCAATGTTGGCATAACGTTGATAACTCAAAATATTTCGTGCTTTTAAAATACCGTAAATTTAATTAATTTGAGTAATATGTATAATAAAACTCATTTAAAAATCACTAATAGAGTTAGCGCAGCAAAAAATAGTGCTTACCCAGAAGCGCTTCCGGAAGGCATTATTTAATAACGAAGCACTTCCAAAGCAAATAAAGAAGGCATGATTTTTGTTGGCGATGTCCCACTTGGTATGTCTCTTTTAAAGCGCTTCTTTCATGTGCTCTTAGAAGCAATAAACTCATGCCTTCTTAGGCACTAAGAAGCCCTTTTTTATATGTTGACAACATTAGTGCTTCATGGTATGCATACTTTATTGCTTCATTTTAAGCATTATTCACTGCTTCAAAGAAGGCATTCTGGGAAGCACGACAGAATGCCTTCCCTAATTGCTTTATAGTATGCAAGGCGGTGAAGAGCTATTTTGGAAGCATACACTCAAAAAAAAAAAGGATGTAAAGTCAGCAAAAAATTTTGCTGAGTCAGCAAAATTTTAGTCAGGAGGGTGCTAGCAAAAAAATTGCTAATGTCAGCAAAATCTTTTGCTGAAAATCAGCGAGCTGATTTTTAGCAACAAAATTAGTAGATTCAGCAAAAGTTTTGCTAACACTTAGTAGATTAGAAATAAAAAAGCGCTGGTAAAAATTAATAAATTTTCTGCTGAATTTTAGTAGACTGAAAAAAACGCAAAAAAATTGTAAAAAAATTGTAATTTAGTTAATATATTTGCTGAAAATCATAAAACATATTTTTGTGATTCTTTTAAAAATAATTTACAATAATTACGAAATATAAAAATTTTCATTTTCCCACATTGATGTCATGAATTAATTTAATATATGAAAATATATAGAAATAAATATATATAACATAACAAAAATTTTCTTTCAGCTACTTATATCAATGGTAGTCTAAATGATGCTTTATTTTAAAGGACGCAACTGCCGAAGATAATTATAGAAACGAAACGAAAAAATAAACAAAAACAAACGAAACGAAAAAACGAAAAAAACAAAACTTTTTTGCAATAAGAAAAAGGAACCATACAAATCTACCTAAGATGTGTGTCTTTGTCTTTCGCTTTAATCTGTCTACATGTCTGTATATGTTTGTTTGCAATTTGACCACACTAGATTATTAATCTATTAACATTTATTATAGAAATACATATTAAATTTAAATATTTTCTTTTGTCTTTTATTTTATTAATAGACAATTATTTTCACAAGCCGGTGACAACGCAAAATTTAAGTTGTTTTAATCCTCAATTTTGTTTTATGTATGAAAAACAGATACAAAAGTCTTCCATGGTAGATTTTTTTATATGTCTTATTAGAGTTGTACTTTTTAGTATCATTTTCCTCTTCTCTACTACATCTTGACATGCCGCGACATCAATCAGGTTGTCGTCCACACTATTAATGTGCTTATCAGCAAAAGCAAAATTAATTAGTAAAACATTAGTATATTAGTAAAGCATTAGTATAAAACAGTTAAGTGCTGAATAAGTATAACAAAAATTTTAGCTGAAAACACGATTTTAGCAAAAAAATTTGCTAAAAAATAGTATACCTGATTTACAAGACGTTTTACTAACTTTTGTACTAACTTATTTTTTTTGAGTGTACAAATGTAGTTACTGCTTACCAAATCCAAATCCATTTTTTGCTGCGAGGTCTTAGCATTTTGTATCATATTTAAATGTGTGAAATATAATGAAATATTATAAAAATGAAAATGCTTCTAATTGGTTGTAATATTGGTAAAAACAATATTGGCAAAGAATTTTTCTGGTCGTCTGGCAAAACACGTGTTTTGTAAAAAAAATAGTGTTTTTCTAGTATAGTATTAGTTGTACCTTTGGTAATTTTTAACACGGTGTGTTTTACAAAAATAGCAGGGGTTTTCCAGTACTATTTTTTTTTTTGTACGGTTGGCAATGTCTAACTGAGTAGTTTTGTAAATAAGGCGTAATTTGTGATGTTACAATGCCCAAACTTTAGGTTAAGATATCTCGAAAACCTGATGTAATGGAAATTCTGAAAATTCGAATTCAGCGCACATGAAACCAGCGAAGTGAAGTTAGGCCACTTTAGCCGGACCACACACAGAGAAATAAAGTGCCAACCGAATTGAAAAGTGTATATTAATGGTAACAACTTATAAATTCAGGTAGTACATCGATATTTACATTAGATTTCTAAATATTTTGGATGTTGCAACTAAAATTCAGTTGAATTAACGGAACTTTGTTCTGAAAACTAATGTTCAGCTGTACCAACCAACGGAAATTCGTAATAACCCAATTTGAGTCGTAGTAACCAAATTTCAGTTGTCAAATAGCTAAATTTTTCTCTGTTCGCACTTTTTTAAAAAGTCGAATATGTACCAAAACGTATAAAATAATAAAAAAAAAGAAAAAAAACAGTGAAATATGTAAAATAATTTAATAAAATTAAATTAAAATGACATTTTAAGCGGCCATGGTGGCTCTGTATACTTAGGTATAAACTAAAACCCGCTTTCTTAATATTTTCGAAATAGTTGGTGGATTAGCATATGTTTTTAAAACCTAAAGGAACTTCATCCATCAAGTTTATATAGCTTTTAAATAAAACTGCATTAAAAAAATACAAGGTCGAAATCAGTGTCCAAGGACACCAAACTGAAGCAAGTGGGTATCCTTAAAAAGAGGTAAATTAAAAAATATTAAAGTTCTTTGGAAAATTTCCTAACTAGAGTTTTTATACATGTTATCCAAAATTAGATCGCAGATTTGTGAAAAAAATTTCAAGGATGAAATCAGGATATAAGGATATCAAACTTAACCATGTGGGTATCCTTCAAAAAAGGGAATTTCAAAAAAAATATTAAAAATTCTTAGGAAAGTTTCCCACCTGCAGTTTTTATATATGTTATTAAAAAAGAAAACAGAAAGATGTCCAAAAAAATTTGTAGGACGAAATCAGGATACAAGGATTTCAAACTGAACCATGGGGGTATGCTTCAAAAGAGGGGAATTTCAAAAAAAAGTTTAAATATTTATTAAAATATCCTCACTCCATTTTTTCATTATTTTACAATTATATATAAGCACTTCTGTAACCCATCATCAGTAAGTCATTATTTTGTTTGTTAAAGTAATGCAAGAGGTAATGACATATCACTACTTGGTAATATATATGGTAATGACATGTCATTACCATGTTTTTGCTGGGTAATCTAATTAACAAAATGTATTTAAAAAAAATTTTTTATCGAGAAAATTAAAAGAAATCTGCTAAAAAAAACACAAAATTTTATTTTAAATAAAAATTTTGCAACATGTGTCTTTAAATTGCATTTGCAGCAAATATGCATTTTGAATTGCTTATTGCATTGGTGTGAAAGATGCCAATCGTTCGAATCGAACGATAACAACTTTGGAATATATTGCCCTAAAAAATTGCATACTTTTCGGATTTCTTTTTTTTTATTAAAATAGTGAAAATTGAAATTGTCTTCATTATAAACCTGACTTCATGTAGAAAAATAAAAACTTTATTTGATTTGCAATTCGTAAACTTTTATCTATAATTTTGACTGACGATTACCCATAGTGCCTGAAGTTAAAGATTTTTCAATTAAGATTAAACAATAATTTCTGGGTACTGATAAATGTGAAATAACTCAAATTATAAAAGGTTAATTAAAAAATATATGTTGGTGTGTGCATTTAAAATAGCCTTAACCCATTATTTACCAACAAGCCTTAAAAGACAAATCACGTTTTAAGAGGCTATAATTTCCGATACGAACAAAATATAACTACGCAATGAAAAGCATGTGAAAGCTTGAAATCTTGGTACACATACGTGGTGTAAAAAGTTTTAAAAGTTTTATTCCATTGTTTTGATTCTTTTTAAAATAATTTACAATACGTTACAAAATATAAAAATTTTCATACACCCAAATTGATGACATGAATTAATGTAATATCAAAAAAAAGAAATAATTTTATATAACATAAACAAAATTATTGTTCAACTACTTACATAAATGGTTGTCTAAATGATGATATCTTTTAAAGGTACGCAAATGCCGCAGGAAACATAAAAATCTACCTAAGATGTGTGTCTTTGTCTTTCGCTTTGGTCTGTTTACCTGTTGTATATTTGTTTGCAATTTGACCACACTAGATTATTTTTCCACTAACTTATTTTTTGAGTGTACTTAAAAATTACTGTAACGATTCCTATTCTCACTTTCACCATTCACCTCAGTTTTCGAACCTCATATGCTCTCAAATAATACAAATTTATAAATTTTTTATTGCCCAATCGCCTTTACAATAAACAAATATTAAAAAATCAGAAATTACAATGTTACATATAATTAACACAAGGGAATTAATGGGATTCAAAAATTTAGGTGAATGGTGAGAGTGAGAATAAGAAACACTACCTACATTTTGATATAAAAAATATTAACCCTTGAAGTGCACACAAAGCGTCAAAGTTTCAATTTTAATTAATTGTTCCACTACTAGAGTGCTCGATTAGACTCTAAAATTTACCAAAAATGCTTTCTGGGAACCAACCTATCTTCCTATCAAGTTTTGTCTAAAAATTCGCACGGAATCTATGCTAGCTAAGAAATGGGTTAACAAAAAAAAAAAAAAACAATTGCATAAATTCTATAATCTTTTTACAAGTTATTCTTAAACTGTATGCAAAGTGTTAACTTTAGCTTAATACCGTTTAAAATATCATCATCGTCAGCATACAAACTTCAGATAGCACTAGTTATATAATAAACTTCTTTTATACCGATTTACGATCTCTTTTAAATTGAAAAGTGAATTTTACAACTAATACTACAGCTACTATAAACTAGTAGTAGTATTAGTAAATAGTAGTAATCAGACTGATAGATAATTCCAATACCAAATACAACAAAATAATACCGTTTTATTAACGTAACAAAATACCTGTTAATCTTCATACGAATATTGTCTATCATCAATTGAGATACAAGATGCAAAGATGCAGTCACAATACTAAACTATGCATCTATGTACTCACTACTTCCATTACTGAACATAAGTAAAACGTTTATGTGTTTTGTTTATATGGTATTGTATAATTTTGAATACTCACACAAAAATTTGGTAAAAATGACAGCTGAATTGAAGAATACACTTTTATTTAAAAATTTTTTCTTAAAAAAAAAACAAAAAATATGCAATTTAAATCCAAAAATATGAATTAAAAATCATAAAAAATATGCCTTTAAAATTTGTGGATTTTTAAAAATCAATATCATTCCACCGAAGACCTACCAGAAAATTGTATTTTTGACCTCCGGTCTTGCGATTTCAATTAAATTTAGCATTTAGAAACTCTATCGTGTCACTTAAAAATTGGCGTTTTTAGTTTTTCAAATTTCGAAAAAGTATAAAGTATAAAGTTTTTTTTCAGCATTAAAACTAAATGCATTTTTTATGCAATTTCTTTTTTAAATGCACTTTATTAAAATTTGGCTACTCTCCATTTTAAAAACGATGTATATATGTAAAATATGGAAGTTTTACTAAAAATCGACATTTTTTTTTTTTTGGGTCTATTATTAACGATTTATTAAAAAAGGCTTGCATCATGTTTCCATAGAAAAAAAAAAATTTTTTAGAAAAAAAAAAAATTTTCATTTTTCAAATTTAAACAGATTAATTTTAAAAATGTTGAACTAATTTTTTTTTTTTTTTTTTTTTTTTTTTTTTTTTTTTTTTTTTTTTTTTTTTTTTATTTTAGTTAATGTACTTATAATTAAAATTAATATAATTACATTACTCCCATTGGAGCTTCTAGCAACAACAAACAAATTTTTTTTTTTCTTTTTTTCTTTTCTTTACAGGAATTTAAGAACTATCTCTATAAGGTCTGAACAAAATTTCTAAAACTTATTCTATCTTGGGCAAGGTTTCTTAGCTGAGGCCATGTCATCCCTTTGCTTCTGAATTCGTTTTCAACTGATCTTCGCCAAGTGATTTTTGGGCGACCTCTGTTTCTTGATCCTTGCGGGTTCCATTGAAAGCAGACCTTAGCGATATCAGCATTTTCTTTTCTAAGGGTGTGCCCGATCCATTTCCATTTTCTTCTCCGAATTTCAACATCAATTGGATTCATGTTACACGTTTGCAGCAAATCTTGGTTACTTATACGCAACGGCCAAAATATTTTTAGTATTCGCCTTAAGCATTTATTTATGAATACTTGTAATTTTGTTGAAATAGTATTCGTTACTTTCCAAGTTTCACTGCCATATAGCAGTACCGACTTTACACTTGTGTTAAATATCCTAATCTTGTGCTTCTTGGATATTTGAGAAGACTGCCAGACTCGACTAAGAGAGGCGTATGCATGACGAGCCTTGTTAATCCTGCTTTTTACGTCAGCATCAGCACCGCTATCTGTGCTTATTATACTGCCCAGATAGCTGAAATCTGTAACATTTTCGATGGTATTGCCGTTTACAGTTACTGGAGTGATGTTGTCGGTTGATATTCGCATAATTTTTGTTTTAAGGAAATTAATTTTCAGCCCGACTTTAAGGCCATTTTCATACAACCTGTTTATCTTTTCCTGTATACCATCGAGGGTGTGTGACATCAAACACAAGTCGTCCGCATAGTCCAGGTCATGTAGGCGCTGATTCAGGTGCCACTGAATACCATCCGGTGCTTCGTTATTGGTCTTTAGCATTACCATATCCAATACTAGTAAAAATAGCGTAGGTGACAGCACGCATCCTTGTCTTACTCCACTGTTGATGTAGAAGCTTTCGCTATCAACACCCTTGAATCGGGCTTTGCATTGAGCATCACTGTACAGCATTTGGATGATGGTGATAATTTTGTCGGGAATACCCACATTTCGAAGGCAATGCCAGATAACGTTTCTGTTTATTGCATCAAATGCTCGCTCGAAATCGACAAACATTAAATATAGCGGGGAGTTCCATTCAATTGATTGTTCCACAATTATTCGTAATGAATTAATATGATCTACGCATGATCTATTACGCCTAAATCCGGCTTGTTCTCTTCGTAGGCAGGATTCAATAGTGGGGGATATACGTTCAAGGACAATAAAAGCTAGTATCTTTTGAACTAATGGCATCGTTTTAATTGCTCTCTTTTAAAAACTACACTCAGGGAACTTCTGCTTTAAAAATATGTAGTTTTTTGGGTTGTAATGCAGTTTCTTTACTTGTAATGTAAATGTCAGTCATTAGTAGAACAAATTAAATTTTTTACTAACCTTGTAGTTCATTTAAAAAAACAACCCACATCAAATTACTGTTTTATGATTTTACATTAATTTTTTTTCAGTTGTTTTTTGTTAGTTAAAAAATAAAAAAAAATAAATGTTTGTTTCTATTGTTTCATTTTTACTACAATTGTTAGTCATTTTTTGAACATTAACAAACAAATGACACTGTTAGTTGATTTTAATAAAATGTAACTGAAATTTCATTTGTTTTCAAATACATTTTCAGTGGTCTTTACCTACATGGTAATCTAAGTGTATAGATTTAATTTTCAACAGTTCTCCTCTACGTGAAAGACAAACGAATTTACTTCAATATAAATTTTTTAAAATTGAATTTTTAACCCTTTCATCATCATGATTCTTTCTATAAAAATCTGATATTTAATGGCAAATGTGTGCCGAAAAGGGTTAAAAATTGTAATTTTTAAAACTGAATATTTCAGAAAATTCTTTTAAATTTCACCTACAGAAATATCAACAAAATTAAATGTATATTTTTTTTTAAACAGAGACGTTTTAAATGGCCACTTAACATTATATTTTTAAATTTAATCTTAATATATCTAAAAAATAAAATAAAAATAACAAATTACTGTTTTTTTTTTTTTTTTTTTTTGTAAAATTGCTATTAGCTTTTTTTAAAAATAAATCATTAAAAAAATCATTAAAAAAATAGTTATGCCCCGGGACCCAAAAGAGGGAATGTGCAATTGTTTGGCGAAAATTCCATATTTTGCAAATATGCATTCTTTTTTTAAATCGAGAGTTGCCAAAAGTTAGAATGTGGTACTCCTACATGTTTCTTTGATATCGGCTTTTCAGTTAAATTTTTCCACATTTTTATTTATAACTCAGGTTACCGTAGGAGCTCCACATAGGTATTTGGACAAGGCATAAGGAAGCAAATAAATAATTAATATATATATTTTTAAATCCAGTTTATTGAATTACAGCTTTTTGAAACTCGCTTTCTGAAAACAGTGCATTCTGCCGTGGAGAAGTGAATAAAATGTGTGCACTAGTAAAACCACAATTTAAGTAGCTTTTAAATGTTGTATCAATGACTCTCGTAGCTTAAGCCGTTAATATTATGCACATTCTACTTTATTAAAATTTTAAAATATTTTTCACATTTTAAAATGCGATATTTCAAGATCCGCCTTTAAAAAATGGGGAATGAGGAGTCAATTGACCTAAAAGTGACTGGTTAAAGAAGGACTTATCACAGGATTGGTATAATTTAATACTGAAGTGGGTTAAGCAGTGTCAATTGCCCTAAAATTACCACTCCTGTGACTGGTGAAGGGAGGACATACCACTTAACCAGAATGCTTATTAAGAAGAAAAAGCCAGTTGGCCAGAATTTTACCCATTGGAAGCTGTTTAGTTTTCGTTTATTTTATACGACATGGCTCTTTTGCGACAGTCTTGTGGTATGCCCATCTTTGGTTAGTCCTGTGGCATGCCACTATGTGGTTTAAAGCAGGACAAATGACCCCCTCCTATGACAAGCCAATGTTAAAGTTGCCAGTTGTTTGCATATGGTAGGGTTTAGCAGAGAACCGGTCTTCGGCACGAAGGGACAGATCCTGTGGCACACGCAGAACCGGTCCCATTCCCCATAGGGATGAGCGACTATTTTTTTAAATTTTCGAATATTTTTCACATTTTGAAACGCGATATTTCAAGATCCGCTGTGATTAGCCGTCCTACATTAGGGCGAGGTTATAGTTTTACATGATGTAAATCTTCTATACAAATTTTGGTTGAAAGGGTGAAGGATTTCGAGTGTTTGATTTTATATGTTTTCAATCTAAAAAGATTTTTTGTTTTATTTTTCTTTTGGGGGATATTTTGTTTTAGGGCCACACGAAATTCGTTCTGGGGCCTCATTTGCATATTTCTGATAATAACATAAAACAGACAAGCTATAATAAACACCCATTTACAAAACCCTCGAAAATATTAATAAATAATACACACGTCCTGATGCACATTAAATTGATTGATAATTAAGTCCCTCGATGAAAATATGGATTCTTGAATTGTTCGCCCAACTACAAAGTATTTTGTGAGTTTGTTGAATTGACTATCTTTTGCTTTCACATAATCTTTAACGAGTATTTTATAATTTTTTATTTATGCAAAAGGGTATTACATCGCGTATTTTTATTATTTTGAGGCTATTTTTTGGGGTAAATTCAAACTGGCAGATCAGGCACTAAAGCAGACAAAAAGATTCTCATAGAGTTTATTTTGTCTATTGTATGTAATGTCTCGGTTTGAGTTAAGCAAATTATAATTTTCTATTGCAGACAACTGAAGATTTGGGTGATGCCAATGATTTTGTATGTATTATCTTTTATGAAAATGATCAAACTTTTTGAAAAGCAAAAAATAAAATCTAGTATGACAATATCACATTAGATTATTGGACTTGAGGTAGAACAATATTCTAACTAATTATATGAAAATATAGAAGTCCGAAAAAACAATTTTTTTTTTTTTTTTATTTTAATACAAAAATTAAAATATTTTTGAACAATCAGCATACCATGGCTCTTCTCAACAAACACTGTTTGTTGGGATATATGTTGTTTTTACAAATTGTTATACAACGAACAAACATACATGTACTGACATACAAAGTAAAATTGTTATTTTTCAAATAGTTTGATTTTATAATTAGGGTTACCAGATCAGGCAGTTTATACACTAAGGCAGACAACAAGATACTCATAGTTTTTATTTTGTCTGTTGCCATTTGAGTTAAGCCCTATTCTTTTTCTATTGCAGATAACTACACCCGAACGAATACGTAAGGAAATGAGTTTTTATAATTCGTTCGCCTGACTTACGTTTGAGTATGTCAAACAGTAGAGATTGACATGACATTGCTTTTCGGTTTTTGTTAGTTTATTTCATATACAAATAACTCATTTTTCGTTGCTAGATGGCAACCCAACACTATAATTGAAATATAAACAAAAACAGCTGATTTTTGCTTAAAAAAAAATTAATTTATTTTGTTTAGAAAACAATAAAAGTGGATATAAAAATATAATTTGTATAAAAAAAAACAAAAACATTTACAACTAAAAATGTAAATAAATATAAATTTAAATGAAAATAAAAATAAAAATCATTATTCTTTTTTTATTACAATTTTTTGTTAAAAAGTATTACAGTAAAACCCGGTTAAGATGAACTCCGAGGGACCAAATAAATTAGTTCGTCTTAAGCGAGGTTCGTATTAAGCGGGTATTTTTAACGATAAAAAATATGTATTTATTAAAACAAAAACAAGATTTTTACATAAATAAAAAATAAAATTAGCATTTCATGCATCAACAATTAAAAATTCAATCAAAATTCTTCATTTAAAAAAAAAATCTGTTATTTTTTCTGAATGACTGAATTAACGATTTCATTCGTTATAAGTTTTTCTATTACCAAAATATGATTGTCAGCTTCTTCGGCACACGATTTTGTTCGAATATATTATTTGACAAATTTTCAACATCGGCAGGATTCAAAATTTCCAATATTTCTTCACCTGATAAAGTATGTGACGTTAAAACATTAGCATATACAGTACTTTTCGCTTATAGTCACATCTCTTAGTTGCACACAAGTTGTGGACTATATCGCTAATGTGACCATATCGCTAGTTTTTTTATATGCCATTTTGTTGCCTATAAATAAATTGTGATATAGTCATCATAAAATGTGACTATATGCAATTTATTTATTATTATAATAGTTGGAAAATTTGGAATATAAAAACGATGTTTAAACAATTCAGCTCAGTTTCCTTGTTCCAATTTTCGTTTTAGCCTCTTAAATTTTTAAATAATTTTAAACCGGAAAAAATTCAAGATTTCACAATTATATTAGAAATTTTCTGTATTGGGACTATAACTTAAATTATTTGCATATAAATTTACTTTTAGTAGCCAGAGTTTAGTGGCATATAAGCCAAATGTGATTATATCGTGAATGGACTATATCCTAAATATTTTGTATGCAATTTGATTTTAGATGACAGTAAAAGTGTAAAAATGGACAATATCGCTAAATGGACTATAAGCGATGTGACTGTAAACGAAAAGTACTGTATATCTAGAATTTGGTAATTTGTATGAAAACGAGTTTTTGGGACTGCTTAAAACAGTTCGTAATAACCGAGGGTTCGTATTATAAGATGTATTTTATATGAAAATTTTTGCCAAAACGTCGGGACTTTTAAATTAGTTCGTATTAACCGAGGGTTCGTCTTAACCGAGTTTTACTGTATTTTTTTTTTAATATTAAATTGTGTTGCCTTTTTTCTTTGACGAATACTTTTTTGTGAACGTCTGTTTTTGACGTTTGTGATGTTTCAAATCGCATTGTGGAAACCAAAAAAAGAGACGAAAACGACAACTCTTACGTTTTCACTCAATTCAAAGTGACATTTGCGATACAGAACCCCAAAATGAATTTCTTCACTCATTTACACGAATTTTTTGAGTGACACGTCTTACAAAAACAGACCGTAAGACTCAATTAAAAGTATCAAGTTTTGACCATTTCCAAAGTTTTTCTCGTCACCTAAACAATTAGCTTCATTGTCTGTATACCCTTATTCGTGTCCTCTCTCCAATTGTAGAATATAAACTAGAAACTTGCTCCTACTGCAGTACACGTAGTATTAAGACCTATTCTTTGAATTTCGTTTTTACTAACTTTTTTGTGAGTGATTGCTTCGAGGAGGTTTATTGGTTGCACATAAATAACTTGCAACATAACCACCATTAAATATGGTTATAGACATTGTGTGAGGCATTGACTTACGCCTAGCAGCTATAAAATGTTTAAACAAAAAACACTACATAACTATATTATATCGTCTGTCACAAATCTGTTAAGACTGCCACTTACATAAAATACTGCGTTAATATTATTCCATCACATAGCTGTTGCTTAAAACCAGTGGTTCCCAAAAACTTTTGCTTCACGGACTCTTTAAGGCACCCCTACTATTTCACTGACGGTACACCGCAGCAAAAAATAATTTGGATTTGGTAAGCAGTAACTACACTCAGGGAACTTCTGCTTTAAAAATATGTAGTTGTTTGGGTTACAGTTTCTTTATTTTTAATGTAAATGACAGTCATTTGTAGAACAAATTACATTTTTATTAACCTTGTAATTCAATTAAAAAACAAACCACATCAAATGACTGTTTTATGATTTTACATTCATTTTCTCCATTCGTTTTTTGTTATTTAAAAAAAAAATTTTTGTTTATTTTTACTAACGTATGTGATTAATTTTGACTACAATTGTAAGAGCATGTGAAAGAAGCTTCTAAGAGCGCATAAAGATTGCTTAAAAGAGACATACCAAGTAGGATATCGCGAACAAAAATCATGTCTTCTGGATTTGCTTTGGAAGTGCTTGGTAATTAAATAATGCCTTCCGGAACCGCTTCTGGGTAAGCACTATTTTTTAAAAAATGCAAAAGTGTTCAAACAAAAATTGGATTTTTATTTAAAAAACAAAAAACATTACGAAACCAAACCCGATTAAGATAAACTCCGAGGGAGTATTTACTGGAATAATATGTCTTTACAGTTTTTTTTTATTGTCCACAAAATATTCAAAACTTTCATAAACTTTTTAAAATATTGTGAAATTATTTCATTTGATTTTATAAATATATAGTTTTCGATTTATTTGAGAAAGAATTTTCGTGTTCGGTTCAAAATTTGTCAAAATTCAAGGAACTTTTTGGAAAATTTTATATTAAATTTTTTTTATCAAAATGGGAAATTATATGAGAATTTGGCCTGTCAAAAACAGTTCATCTTAACCGTGTGTTCGTCTTAAGCAAGTCTGTATTAACAGATGTTACATTGAAATTTTGTTGTTACAATTGAATCGAAAACGTCAGGATTTTGAAATAAGTTCGTAATACCCGAGGATTCATCTTAACCGAATTCGTCTTGAACGAGTTTTTCCATCAAAAAAATAAAAGTGTGAAGAAAATTTGTACACACAGAGAAAAATTTAGCTATTTGCCAACTAAAATTCGGTTACTACGAATCAAATTCGGTTACTACGACTTTCAGTCGGTTGGCAGAACAAAACATTATTTTTCACAACAAAGTTTGGTTAATTCAAAAAAATTGCTGTTACAACTCCCAAAATATTCAGAAATCTAATGTGAATATCGTTGTACTAACTGAATTTATAGGTTGTTACCTTTTAAATACACTTTTTAATGTGTCGAGTGTTTTTGAATAAATAAAATATCACAAACAAATTTTAGTATTTGAGACATACATTTTTTTTGTCTTTTTTATGAGTTTTTTTAATGAAAAATAGCTATATGCTGCTATATTCTGATATATGCTGCTATATGCTGCTATTTGCTGCTATATGCTGCTATATGCTGCTATATGCTGCTATATGCTACTATATGCTACTATATGCTGCTATATGCTGCTATATGTTGCTATATGCTGCTATATGCTGCTATATGCTGCTACATGCTGCTATATGCTGCTATATGCTGCTATATGCTGCTATATGCTACTATATGCTACTATATGCTGCTATATGCTGCTATATGCTGCTATATGCTGTATGATATATGCTATATGCAATATGCTATTTGCTAAATCCACTTAAAATCCACTATTTTGAATTTGCTACTTTTGAATATGTATTGCATAGTAATTGGGTTTTAGTGCATACTTCGATTTACGTGCATATTTTAAGCACATATTTTAGTTTTTTAATACATATTTTAAGCGCATATTTTCGTATCTTTAGTTCGTATCTTTTAGTCGCTGCCATAATAACTATCATAATATTTGGGACATATTGTTTATTTTGTTGTACCGATAACAAATCGAAATGTAAACTATCAGTATTGCCGTTTAGTTGGTATTATGATATCGAACCCATACACTAGTTTTTACATTTCATGAGTGGGAGCTTTAAAAAAATGTTTATTTTTAACTTTTTAAATCATAGACAACATTATTTTATTCTATTATGACTTATAAGTTGATTTTAGTTCTAATATATTCATATTTTAATTAAGAGAATATTATAAGGGAATGTTGACTAGAGTGAGCCACTACCTGGTTTTTAGGATATATAAATGAAACAAAGCGAAATATTCTAAATGCAAAATACAGCAGGTTAACCCTCACACCGGCCTAAGCTTTTTCGCAATACAATTTGTATCACGTGTTCGGCACGAAAAATAACAATATGTTCCTCTAGTAACTTTTTTTCGTTGCGAAATTTAGGCGAATAGGCTAAAATAGGTTTAGAGTGAATCTCAATATGTAATCCATAAAAATAAATATGTTTAGGCATAAATTATTTACTCTTACCAACTACTTACTTAGCTACAGTCCAAAAATTACACCTTTTATACTTTTACTTAAGAAGATAGGGCGATTTTCCTTTTTCGGAAAATGCGAAATTGGGCGAAAAAGCAACTTAACTTGAATATATATTGTTCAAACTTAAAGACTTTGGTACGACTATCAAATATAATATTTTTGCCAAATTTCATGAAAATCCGTCTATACGTTTTCATGTTAAAGCGATGTCTTTCAGAGGTCTCCTGTTGGAATCCTGTATGTCCTTACACCAAAAAAGAGTATTTTTTAATCGCTTAAACTTCAACCTCACTTTGTGTTTATTACTAACGTTTTCTATTCCAAATAAATATGTTTTTATAATTTTTGAAAATTATGTTCATTTCAAAATATTTATTTTTTGAAATTTTATTTTATTTTTATTATTCGCATAATATTTTGTAAATTTAGTTTTCTATGGAAATGACTAAATTTATTATTATAAAACACTAATTAAGCGCATTAATGGCCGCCTGGAGGCGGGCTTGCCGATTAGACGACTAAAGGCAAACTCTTTGACCTAAACATGTTTCTCTTATGGCAACTAATATAAAAAAGTTATAAAACAATTTTTAAACAGTGTATACGACTCACTTCACACTCACATACTTAGAACGAAAAATATGCACTAAAAATATACTCTTAAAACAAAATTCTTAGCAAAAATTATACATTAAAAATAAATATAAAATTTGGACTATCTAGCTAAAAGATTCGAATCTATTATTTGGAATCGAATCTAAGGCTTTTCTTCTGGTCAGCAAGATTCTAAAAGTATAAAAATGATTTTGTTTTAACGGAACTATAAAATTTTAGAGTTCGTTAGAAAACCACAAAAACTTATTTTTTTGGGATATCATCACTTTTTAAAATGTTTTTTTTTGGCATCAACAAAAAAAAATGGCGTAATAATTTTTTTTTAAATTCCAACTCAATTTATATAAGCTCGGCGGTCAATAACTCTGATTTAGGGTCCGTTTTACTACAGAGCAAACCGAGCTGTATAAGAATTTTGAATTCACCATTCAGTTCTACACCAAAATTTATTTAAAAAAAAAGTTTTTTCACATTTTTAAATTGCACCGTTTAGGTAATAGAGTGGTCGCAAAAATTAAAAATAATTTTTTTTCAAAGAACTTATAAAGTTCTTTTTTCTAACACACAACCAAAAAAATGTTGGCTTTATGGTAACCCAGTCAAAAGTTATTAGGTTTTCAAAATGTTGTTTTTACTAGCAAGTAAACTACACAGTGGTGAATCACCAGATAAAAACACTGTTGTTGAGCTACGCAAAAAGATATCTCAAATTATGAAAATGGTGTCTATCATAATATATTGACAACATTTCAACATCCTACGACTACAGGAAGGTGGTGCAGTGCAATAATTTGTGTAGGATATTTCAACCGGGTCCGGGGCACGTGAGTCCCCTAGGGCTTAAAAACCGGTACGCGTAGTAAATTATTGAAAGGAAATTTCCTCAGGATTTTAAAAAATATATTTTTAGGATTAAATAAGTATTTTTAATTCCAGAGGGGTCATATGTATATTTTTTTAGGAATGCCCAATAAAGTGCAGTTTTACCCAAAAGGGTTAATTGTAATGAAAATAGTTCACAATAGGATACGAAACATAAATTTTGTCCACTTTAATCAAAGCACACAAAAAAAAAGTTCGTTTTCAGTTAATTATAGTGGAGTAAACTGAATTTCACAAAATTTCAACTTCGACTTCCAAGGTGCACGGCTTAACGTTATCCGATTTGGCTCAAATTATTACGATCTAAGTTTTAGACCAAAGGGCACAAGAATTCGCTCAAGTTTCGATGAAATTCCAAACAAAAACATTTCACATAGATTACATTGCTACTTTAATATCCATATACCTGCATATAGGATTCATATATGCTCTTAGGAGGTCATATGTGATCATACATGTAAATATTAACTCAGTTTTCGTTAATTGCACACACATGAACATATAAGATCCCTAATATGAACATGTATGAATCATTTATGAACACATATGATTCATGTATGGATGCATGTAGAGATTTACGAAGCATATGTGCTCATACGTGGATCTATATATGTCGATTTTTAACAGTGTTTCTAATATTTAGCAGTTTTTATTGCAACATCATCCTAAACTTATTTTAGTAGTTATTCGAGGGCTGCTCAATAAGTCCGTGACTTTTAGTATGAAACAGTTTTTTTTGCAAAAAAAAAAATATTTTTCAACATAATCTCCTTTAGCTCAATACACATAGTCCAACGTTTCTCCAATTTTTGTATCCCTTCCAAAAAATAGGAGTTTTCGAGGTCCATAAAATTGGCATTTGTTTGATCAGTAATTTCAACGTTGGAGCTAAATCTCTTTCCACCGAGCCATTTCTTTAGGTTTGGAAATAGGAAATAGTCACTAGGGGCTAAATCCGGAGATTATGGCGGAGGAATAACCAATTCGTAGCCCAAATCATGGAATTTTACCATTGAGACTGCACACGTGTGCACCCGTGCATTAACTTGATGAAAAATAACTTTTTTCTTGGCCATATTAAATCCTCGTTAAATCGGTCCAATAAGTTGGCATAATATTCGCCGTTTATTGTTTTTTCCCTTTTGAAGGTAATCGATGTGGATTATCCAGCGTGCATCCCAAAAAACTGTTGCCATCACCTTAAAGGCAGACAAACTTACCTTGGCCTTCTTCGGAGCCGGTTCACCCGGAGAAATCCATTGTTTAGACTGCTGCTTCGTCTTCGGAGTGTTGTAATGGATCCATGTTTCATCCACAGTTAGAAAACGCAGCAAAAACTCATTCAAATTGTAGTCAAACAACTCCAAACAATCCTTTGAGATTGTCACACGATTACGTTTATGGTCAATTGCGAGCAATCGCGGCACCCATCTTGCAGACAGCTTTCTTAGACCCAACTGATAATTTAAAATCGAAGCCACACTCACATATGAAATGCCTATGGCATCAACAATCTCACGCACTTTTACTCTTCGATTGGCCAACACCATATCTTGGATTTTTTCAACATTTTCGGGTGTATTGACCTCAATTGGCCGTCCAGAACGTTCAGCGTCATTTGTATTTGTGCGACCACAACGAAAGTCAGTAAACCACTTTTTTGCCATTGAAATCGATGGTGCAGAGTCCCCATAGTGTTTATCAAGCATTTGCTTGGTTTGATTGACGGTTTTTTTTCGCAAAAAATAATGTTTAATGAGCACTCGAAATTCACTTTTTACCATTTTTAAAAAAAATCCACGTGGTTGTATGTTTTAAACAGCTGTTAAACGCAAAGTAAATGACGAAACTTGCTCAAAATTTGACAGTAGTCAAATAGTAGTTAACAGGTGGTACTTAATGGGAGCAGTGTTGCATTTCATATAACTACGAGGGAAGTTCGAAAAGTCACTGACTTATTGATCCACCTCGAAGCAACAATTTTTACAAATTGTTTTCTATCAGTGTGGGATATTTCATATTGGTTCTATGTGGCGTATATGTAGAGATATGAACATTTTTTTTAAATTTTCAACAGAATTACTATAGATTTTTTTTTGCCACATATGTCGAGAAAAAATCAAATATGTAGCAATATTGTTTTTTTTTTTTTTGCTTAAAGCCAAATATTTCGGCATGTTATCAAATAAATTTCTAAGAAAAAAAAATCACAAAAAATAAAGTTTGTTCTATGAACAAAATAGTGGTTTTTTCAAAAAAATTTAATTAAAAACACGTAGTCACAAGATAGGTTAACCCATTCATTCATTTATTCTGGCAACAACATAACTATTAGTTGAGTTGTACAGAATTAAAGGTGGTTTAAGTTTTCAACATACACAGTGGAGTGGTGTCAAAACAAATTTATTTTATGGTCTTTAATTAAAACCTTGTTTTAATAAAAAAAATTCTAACATTAACAAGTAAAATGTAATAAAAAAAATTGAAACAAATGCCACCAGCATAATTTAAGATACTTCTCACTGCAATCAAAATTATATGCACCATATACCTACTAAAACGCTCGTATATTTGCTGTTTTTAACCTTTCTGTGACATCCATGGTACAACTGTACCAATTTTTTTTTTTTTTTGAAAACAATTTTCCATGATTTTCAAAATAAATTTGCACAATTTGGAAGAGTTGTTCAGGCATCAGTCTATTCATGTTGAAATGCCAAACCAAACTAAACATAAATCACTTGACCGCTGACGAAATGGCCACCAGTTAAAAAAGTGTTGCCAACTTAAAATGATATACCTGTATACAAAACACCCTTTATTAACTGAGATTAAATTGTATATCATTAGTTATAATTTTAATCCATTTTTTACAATTGTATAAGCCTCCTATGGTTTAATACGGCGCAACATACGTACCTAATAAAAGTTTAAAAAAGTTAGAAAAATATTATTGTCTTTAGAATAATGTATAGAGGTGTTCAAAAAAAAAATATGAAAGTTGGATTTTGCGATCTTCACATGTTGCCCTGTTTATTAATTTTATTAATATCTAAAAACTTTATGGGCCAAATTCTAGCTAAATTCGTTAACATTAAGAGGTCGTAGAAAATGTTAACTTTTAAGAAATCCCGAGTAAAAAATTTATATATGAGCCACTTCAAAACTTTGCGACACCTGTTGAAACTGAATTTAGGTGCCTCTTATTTCTTTAGGTTTTATGAATTAAAATGAACGATATACAGTCGGGCGCGTCGATTTAAAAATCGGTCAACGTACAAGGAAACTCGTATTCTAGGGATCAAAATAAGAAACTTTGCCGAAGGAACGATACCTCTAAAGCGAATTCTGATGTCCCGACTTTTGACCCGTAGGGTTAAATTTTGAAAAATCCCACTTTGACCCATTTAGAGTGCCCCAATCGAATCCAACCCAATCGAATATAATTTATACATTCATCTGCTAGAGCGTCTTCCGGAGAAGAAATAGAGACCCTAATCTTGGAAAGACTAATCCTACTATCTCTATCCCGAGATTTGTACATTTTGCTATAAAACACGGCTAAAAAGGACCTCTTTCAACTTAAATTTTAACCCCTTAACGGTCACCTAGAATGATGATTTATGCATTAAGCTGCTAGCGCGTCTCCCGGAGAAGAAGTAGCTCCCATAATCTTGGAGATATTCCTCCTAATTTCTGAAATATCAAAGTGGGCTTTTTTAAAATTTGACCCTACGGGTCAAAAGTCGGGACATCAGAGTTCGTTTTGGAGGTATGGTTCCTTCGGCAAAGTTTCTTATTTTGATCCCTAGAATACGATTTTCCTTGTACGTTGAGCGATTTTTTTGCCTCCCTACAAATCGACCCACCCTAATATACAGGGTTAGGTTGACTAGATGTAAAAGCTATGACATGCAAAGTTTCACTTTGAAAAGTCTTCACCAATAGAATTGTTGGTCATTTAAAAGTCGAAAAATAAAAATAAAAATAAAAATACTTGACACCAGGAATGGCAGGCAATACCGCTTAGATACTGTTATCGATTCAAACCCCTTTTAAACTGACTATCGTTATAACTAAAATACCGTTACCGAAATATTTGAAATACTTTTATCCGTAAAATACCATTACTGAGATAACTAAAATACCAATACCATTAAAACACCGTTACTGAAATAACTAAAATACCGTTACCGAAAGAATTGAAATAGCGTTATCCTTAAAATACTGTTACCGAAATAATCTGACAAGATCAGTAAAAATAATGATATATTTCGCAAGTTTTCATCATAATCTAGACAGTCATTTGAATTTGAGCATAATGGGGCTAAAATTATTGATGTGCATTGACATTACCAGAAAAAGTAAAATAACGTTACCCTTAAAATACCGTTCCTGAAGTAACTGAAACACCGTTATCCTTAAAAAAAAGAGAACTGTATTTAAAATGGTGTAATTTTTACAGTTTGAGATATATCCAGTTGATGTCAGCGCGCCAATAACGGGATGCGAACATTGCAAACTTATAAGGAATTGGCGTACATTTTTTGTAAATGTATGTTTTTTGCATCTAACATTCATGCTATAAACACATAGACGACTGCAGCTACACGACTACAGCCTGTCAGAAATAAAATACACACGTTTATATGAAAACGATTATTTTGGCACCAACACAACTACACGGCTACCCGACTACTTTTGCCGCTGTAGTCAACTTAGGTTAATTTCTATTTTTGTTGGCTGCAAAACAAAAATAGTGTTGACAATAAAACAAAATATGTAACAAATTAGTGCTTAAAAATATTTTATTTTGTTAAACACAAAAAACGTCGCAACATAAAATGGTATAATTGCATTAATATTCAAGAGGGGTTATATAAATTTATTTTCACGTTATAATAATGTATTATAAATAAGTAATTGTATTTTTAAGTGAACTTTATATACGTGTCTACAACCAAGCATGTTGTTCTATTTTAATAAAGAAAAAAAGATGTAATTGGCACTACTGAAACAAAAATGCATTTGTATCAGGGATGTTAAATGGAGTTTTCAATTTTGTACCAACATCCAAAAAAAATTGTACTTTTTGGACGTTGACGGTACCATTTTTTTTAAATTTATTAAAAACAACAAAAAAAAAAAATACTTAAAAATTCTCTTGTACAGAAAAAAAAAAAACAAAACCTTCCAATAACATACATTATATGTATGAATAAAATAAGGCATAAAAAAGTCTTATGAATATATGAGATTAAATCATGGAATTATTTGTTTAGTTAATAAACTATTTGGAATTTCTACATCATAGCAGCATAAATTTTGTCGCTCTTAACCAATCCTTAGTCTGTATGAGACTTGATAATGTTGGCTAATGTAGTCTGTTTCTTTCCTTAGTTTATATTATATTTTGAAAAGAAAAAAACTCTTTCCACATTTGCAGACCAGTGTGGAATGGATAAAATTCCAGCAACGACTAGAAATGTCTGGAAACATATTGACATTCAGTTCATTTTGAAAATTAGCTACTACCGACCAAAAACTACAAACGTTTTAATTTTTTAACGACTTCAGTTAAAAAAAATTTTAGTTTTTACTCTGGCTCAAGTAATATTTTTACTAAGAAGACAAGAATGGAGGAAAATTAATGATTAATCGGTTTTTTGTTAAAGTTCTGCCTATTATGGAGGCTATAACTTTTCTAAAACATTGGGTTCTGATGAGATCTTTAACCAGATCGAAATACTAGTATTAACCTAGCTAATATGTTTGATTTGCTTTATTTTTGTAAATATACGGGGGTTGAGAGCTCGTTCTAAATTAAACATATATAAGATTGTTTGGAATTTTCTTTCATTTCTTTAACAATAATTTAATTTTCGTTTGAGTTTGAATTTTAACGTCTTTTTCAGACAATTGCAGTTAATACTATAATTAATATGCAATTTTATTTAATTTAATTGTGAAAGGCGTGGTAGAGAAGAATGAGTGTATTTTCTAAAAATCATAACTACATTGCAAATATTCAATTTTTTCTGAATCAGACTGCGCAGTTTCTGGTATTGAACGTTCGTCAGTGACCCTTTTTTTTGAATTTTTGAATAATGTAATATTTGTTATGTTTTTATTTGTTCGATTGCGTCTATATGAAATTTTTCTGTGCAATCACTGACCGTGGTATAGATAACTGATTTCTAATGCCACATGCACTCGCACTACACGTTAGACAGAGCGCTTTAGCCCTCTGAGCTATAGTTAGGTCGAGTTTTGTTGTGATTAAAACTAGTTTTATTCAATACACGGTGTTTTGTTCTTGCATACATAATCTCAGAAGTACAACTCCAACAACACAACAGTTCTATTTTTAGAAACTCACCTCACTCTAATGTCCACTGTTTTCCCAAATGTTATAAGTGATGCCACATCTATATATCAATTTTCACTTCTTCAGAATTTTAATAAATTCAAAATAAAAGTGAAGTTGGCTGCAACAAGTGTCAATATATGTAAGAGCTGCCAGATAAATTTTGTAAAAAATCGTAAATTTTTAATCGATATTAAAAAAAATTGCCAACTTTATTCTTCAAAATCCTTAAAATGATGATAAATCGTAAAATCTGGCGGATATAGTCGCATATATTTTAAGAGCTCATTACATAAAACGAATAAATGCAATGAAAAAGGACACAATAACAATTTGTTTGCTATACTAAAAATTCAAAAAGGGGAAAAATTAAAAATTTTTAAATTGTACCAAATGAGTCGCGGTAGTACCACGGTACTTTAGAAGGTCAAAATGTACCAAAAAAAGTACAATTGTACCAACTTTAACATCCCTGATTTGTATAAAAAACAGCTATTGATATTTTTAAATTGAATCGTGATCAGCTGTTTACTATGCTGCTGTCGTTTCCAAAATAATAAGTAGCTGACCACACGACGACGATTGCAGTCAACGGCATTTGCAGTCGTGTAGCTCTGCAGTCTGCTGTGGTCTATGTGTTTATAGCATCAAAATTATGTTTGAAATTGTATGGCATATTGCGTGACCTGAGTTTCTTAGTGAACAGCAACCTCCGAGTCAAAAAGGCATTTTTAAATTTTTAAACGCGAAAATTTTATGAATTTATAAAAATGTTGCACTAGTTCTTATAACCACTTGATACTCATTTAAATTTTGTATACCTTATCTAATAATTTTATATGGCATTCACACTAGATTGAAAAACACGTGTTTTGGAATCTAGTGTGAATGGATGAAAATTAAACACGGGGTAAATGTTTCTTTTGTTTGTCATTTTCTATTAAAATTTTCTCATATTGACACACTAATTAATTGTATTGGCAGACTTTGTTTAATGATTGAAAATAACCATTATGCATTACCAATTAAAATTGTTAAATAAATAAAGAAATTAAAAATTTAGACCTACAAACAAAATTTATGACTTAACCTTAGTAACGAATGTAAAATTGATATGGAAATATATGTGGTTATAAAGGGTGTTGTTTGTAGAGGTATAGAACTTTGAAATGGAATAAAACAAAGATGAGTTTTTTAAATTGACATGAAATTTACTTTATTCGAAAGATAATCTTTTGGCATTATAATTTAAATATGAATTCCGTCATATCGACACGGCTGGCTCGGAAGTAATTTAATCTGGAACTACAATTTTCGATGACTTTTTCCAACATTTGTGGCCGTATATTGGCAACAACGCTGCGAATGTTGTCCTCCAAGTGGTCAATCGTTTCGGGCTTATCGGCGTAGACTAATGAAAAATAGCTATATGCTGCTATATTCTGATATATGCTGCTATATGCTGCTATTTGCTGCTATATGCTGCTATATGCTGCTATATGCTGCTATATGCTACTATATGCTACTATATGCTGCTATATGCTGCTATATGTTGCTATATGCTGCTATATGCTGCTATATGCTGCTACATGCTGCTATATGCTGCTATATGCTGCTATATGCTGCTATATGCTACTATATGCTACTATATGCTGCTATATGCTGCTATATGCTGCTATATGCTGTATGATATATGCTATATGCAATATGCTATTTGCTAAATCCACTTAAAATCCACTATTTTGAATTTGCTACTTTTGAATATGTATTGCATAGTAATTGGGTTTTAGTGCATACTTCGATTTACGTGCATATTTTAAGCACATATTTTAGTTTTTTAATACATATTTTAAGCGCATATTTTCGTATCTTTAGTTCGTATCTTTTAGTCGCTGCCATAATAACTATCATAATATTTGGGACATATTGTTTATTTTGTTGTACCGATAACAAATCGAAATGTAAACTATCAGTATTGCCGTTTAGTTGGTATTATGATATCGAACCCATACACTAGTTTTTACATTTCATGAGTGGGAGCTTTAAAAAAATGTTTATTTTTAACTTTTTAAATCATAGACAACATTATTTTATTCTATTATGACTTATAAGTTGATTTTAGTTCTAATATATTCATATTTTAATTAAGAGAATATTATAAGGGAATGTTGACTAGAGTGAGCCACTACCTGGTTTTTAGGATATATAAATGAAACAAAGCGAAATATTCTAAATGCAAAATACAGCAGGTTAACCCTCACACCGGCCTAAGCTTTTTCGCAATACAATTTGTATCACGTGTTCGGCACGAAAAATAAACAATATGTTCCTCTAGTAACTTTTTTTCGTTGCGAAATTTAGGCGAATAGGCTAAAATAGGTTTAGAGTGAATCTCAATATGTAATCCATAAAAATAAATATGTTTAGGCATAAATTATTTACTCTTACCAACTACTTACTTAGCTACAGTCCAAAAATTACACCTTTTATACTTTTACTTAAGAAGATAGGGCGATTTTCCTTTTTCGGAAAATGCGAAATTGGGCGAAAAAGCAACTTAACTTGAATATATATTGTTCAAACTTAAAGACTTTGGTACGACTATCAAATATAATATTTTTGCCAAATTTCATGAAAATCCGTCTATACGTTTTCATGTTAAAGCGATGTCTTTCAGAGGTCTCCTGTTGGAATCCTGTATGTCCTTACACCAAAAAAAGAGTATTTTTTAATCGCTTAAACTTCAACCTCACTTTGTGTTTATTACTAACGTTTTCTATTCCAAATAAATATGTTTTTATAATTTTTGAAAATTATGTTCATTTCAAAATATTTATTTTTTGAAATTTTATTTTATTTTTATTATTCGCATAATATTTTGTAAATTTAGTTTTCTATGGAAATGACTAAATTTATTATTATAAAACACTAATTAAGCGCATTAATGGCCGCCTGGAGGCGGGCTTGCCGATTAGACGACTAAAGGCAAACTCTTTGACCTAAACATGTTTCTCTTATGGCAACTAATATAAAAAAGTTATAAAACAATTTTTAAACAGTGTATACGACTCACTTCACACTCACATACTTAGAACGAAAAATATGCACTAAAAATATACTCTTAAAACAAAATTCTTAGCAAAAATTATACATTAAAAATAAATATAAAATTTGGACTATCTAGCTAAAAGATTCGAATCTATTATTTGGAATCGAATCTAAGGCTTTTCTTCTGGTCAGCAAGATTCTAAAAGTATAAAAATGATTTTGTTTTAACGGAACTATAAAATTTTAGAGTTCGTTAGAAAACCACAAAAACTTATTTTTTTGGGATATCATCACTTTTTAAAATGTTTTTTTTTGGCATCAACAAAAAAAAATGGGCGTAATAATTTTTTTTTAAATTCCAACTCAATTTATATAAGCTCGGCGGTCAATAACTCTGATTTAGGGTCCGTTTTACTACAGAGCAAACCGAGCTGTATAAGAATTTTGAATTCACCATTCAGTTCTACACCAAAATTTATTTAAAAAAAAAAGTTTTTTTCACATTTTTAAATTGCACCGTTTAGGTAATAGAGTGGTCGCAAAAATTAAAAATAATTTTTTTTCAAAGAACTTATAAAGTTCTTTTTTCTAACACACAACCAAAAAAATGTTGGCTTTATGGTAACCCAGTCAAAAGTTATTAGGTTTTCAAAATGTTGTTTTTACTAGCAAGTAAACTACACAGTGGTGAATCACCAGATAAAAACACTGTTGTTGAGCTACGCAAAAAGATATCTCAAATTATGAAAATGGTGTCTATCATAATATATTGACAACATTTCAACATCCTACGACTACAGGAAGGTGGTGCAGTGCAATAATTTGTGTAGGATATTTCAACCGGGTCCGGGGCACGTGAGTCCCCTAGGGCTTAAAAACCGGTACGCGTAGTAAATTATTGAAAGGAAATTTCCTCAGGATTTTAAAAAATATATTTTTAGGATTAAATAAGTATTTTTTAATTCCAGAGGGGTCATATGTATATTTTTTTAGGAATGCCCAATAAAGTGCAGTTTTACCCAAAAGGGTTAATTGTAATGAAAATAGTTCACAATAGGATACGAAACATAAATTTTGTCCACTTTAATCAAAGCACACAAAAAAAAAGTTCGTTTTCAGTTAATTATAGTGGAGTAAACTGAATTTCACAAAATTTCAACTTCGACTTCCAAGGTGCACGGCTTAACGTTATCCGATTTGGCTCAAATTATTACGATCTAAGTTTTAGACCAAAGGGCACAAGAATTCGCTCAAGTTTCGATGAAATTCCAAACAAAAACATTTCACATAGATTACATTGCTACTTTAATATCCATATACCTGCATATAGGATTCATATATGCTCTTAGGAGGTCATATGTGATCATACATGTAAATATTAACTCAGTT
This sequence comes from Delia radicum, assembly GCA_021234595.1. Classification (NCBI taxonomy): domain Eukaryota; kingdom Metazoa; phylum Arthropoda; class Insecta; order Diptera; family Anthomyiidae; genus Delia; species Delia radicum. The sequence continues at coordinate 68,283,208 of CM037853.1, forward strand.
TTCGTTAATGCACACACATGAACATATAAGATCCCTAATATGAACATGTATGAATCATTTATGAACACATATGATTCATGTATGGATGCATGTAGAGATTTACGAAGCATATGTGCTCATACGTGGATCTATATATGTCGATTTTTAACAGTGTTTCTAATATTTAGCAGTTTTTATTGCAACATCATCCTAAACTTATTTTTAGTAGTTATTCGAGGGCTGCTCAATAAGTCCGTGACTTTTAGTATGAAACAGTTTTTTTTGCAAAAAAAAAAAATATTTTTCAACATAATCTCCTTTTAGCTCAATACACATAGTCCAACGTTTCTCCAATTTTTGTATCCCTTCCAAAAAATAGGAGTTTTCGAGGTCCATAAAATTGGCATTTGTTTGATCAGTAATTTCAACGTTGGAGCTAAATCTCTTTCCACCGAGCCATTTCTTTAGGTTTGGAAATAGGAAATAGTCACTAGGGGCTAAATCCGGAGATTATGGCGGAGGAATAACCAATTCGTAGCCCAAATCATGGAATTTTACCATTGAGACTGCACACGTGTGCACCCGTGCATTAACTTGATGAAAAATAACTTTTTTCTTGGCCATATTAAATCCTCGTTAAATCGGTCCAATAAGTTGGCATAATATTCGCCGTTTATTGTTTTTCCCTTTTGAAGGTAATCGATGTGGATTATCCAGCGTGCATCCCAAAAAACTGTTGCCATCACCTTAAAGGCAGACAAACTTACCTTGGCCTTCTTCGGAGCCGGTTCACCCGGAGAAATCCATTGTTTAGACTGCTGCTTCGTCTTCGGAGTGTTGTAATGGATCCATGTTTCATCCACAGTTAGAAAACGCAGCAAAAACTCATTCAAATTGTAGTCAAACAACTCCAAACAATCCTTTGAGATTGTCACACGATTACGTTTATGGTCAATTGCGAGCAATCGCGGCACCCATCTTGCAGACAGCTTTCTTAGACCCAACTGATAATTTAAAATCGAAGCCACACTCACATATGAAATGCCTATGGCATCAACAATCTCACGCACTTTTACTCTTCGATTGGCCAACACCATATCTTGGATTTTTTCAACATTTTCGGGTGTATTGACCTCAATTGGCCGTCCAGAACGTTCAGCGTCATTTGTATTTGTGCGACCACAACGAAAGTCAGTAAACCACTTTTTTGCCATTGAAATCGATGGTGCAGAGTCCCCATAGTGTTTATCAAGCATTTGCTTGGTTTGATTGACGGTTTTTTTTTCGCAAAAAATAATGTTTAATGAGCACTCGAAATTCACTTTTTACCATTTTTAAAAAAAATCCACGTGGTTGTATGTTTTAAACAGCTGTTAAACGCAAAGTAAATGACGAAACTTGCTCAAAATTTGACAGTAGTCAAATAGTAGTTAACAGGTGGTACTTAATGGGAGCAGTGTTGCATTTCATATAACTACGAGGGAAGTTCGAAAAGTCACTGACTTATTGATCCACCTCGAAGCAACAATTTTTACAAATTGTTTTCTATCAGTGTGGGATATTTCATATTGGTTCTATGTGGCGTATATGTAGAGATATGAACATTTTTTTTAAATTTTCAACAGAATTACTATAGATTTTTTTTTGCCACATATGTCGAGAAAAATCAAATATGTAGCAATATTGTTTTTTTTTTTTTGCTTAAAGCCAAATATTTCGGCATGTTATCAAATAAATTTCTAAGAAAAAAAATCACAAAAAATAAAGTTTGTTCTATGAACAAAATAGTGGTTTTTTCAAAAAAATTTAATTAAAAACACGTAGTCACAAGATAGGTTAACCCATTCATTCATTTATTCTGGCAACAACATAACTATTAGTTGAGTTGTACAGAATTAAAGGTGGTTTAAGTTTTCAACATACACAGTGGAGTGGTGTCAAAACAAATTTATTTTATGGTCTTTAATTAAAACCTTGTTTTAATAAAAAAAATTCTAACATTAACAAGTAAAATGTAATAAAAAAAATTGAAACAAATGCCACCAGCATAATTTAAGATACTTCTCACTGCAATCAAAATTATATGCACCATATACCTACTAAAACGCTCGTATATTTGCTGTTTTTAACCTTTCTGTGACATCCATGGTACAACTGTACCAATTTTTTTTTTTTTTTTTGAAAACAATTTTCCATGATTTTCAAAATAAATTTGCACAATTTGGAAGAGTTGTTCAGGCATCAGTCTATTCATGTTGAAATGCCAAACCAAACTAAACATAAATCACTTGACCGCTGACGAAATGGCCACCAGTTAAAAAAGTGTTGCCAACTTAAAATGATATACCTGTATACAAAACACCCTTTATTAACTGAGATTAAATTGTATATCATTAGTTATAATTTTAATCCATTTTTTACAATTGTATAAGCCTCCTATGGTTTAATACGGCGCAACATACGTACCTAATAAAAGTTTAAAAAAGTTAGAAAAATATTATTGTCTTTAGAATAATGTATAGAGGTGTTCAAAAAAAAAATATGAAAGTTGGATTTTGCGATCTTCACATGTTGCCCTGTTTATTAATTTTATTAATATCTAAAAACTTTATGGGCCAAATTCTAGCTAAATTCGTTAACATTAAGAGGTCGTAGAAAATGTTAACTTTTAAGAAATCCCGAGTAAAAAATTTATATATGAGCCACTTCAAAACTTTGCGACACCTGTTGAAACTGAATTTAGGTGCCTCTTATTTCTTTAGGTTTTATGAATTAAAATGAACGATATACAGTCGGGCGCGTCGATTTAAAAATCGGTCAACGTACAAGGAAACTCGTATTCTAGGGATCAAAATAAGAAACTTTGCCGAAGGAACGATACCTCTAAAGCGAATTCTGATGTCCCGACTTTTGACCCGTAGGGTTAAATTTTGAAAAATCCCACTTTGACCCATTTAGAGTGCCCCAATCGAATCCAACCCAATCGAATATAATTTATACATTCATCTGCTAGAGCGTCTTCCGGAGAAGAAATAGAGACCCTAATCTTGGAAAGACTAATCCTACTATCTCTATCCCGAGATTTGTACATTTTGCTATAAAAACACGGCTAAAAAGGACCTCTTTCAACTTAAATTTTAACCCCTTAACGGTCACCTAGAATGATGATTTATGCATTAAGCTGCTAGCGCGTCTCCCGGAGAAGAAGTAGCTCCCATAATCTTGGAGATATTCCTCCTAATTTCTGAAATATCAAAGTGGGCTTTTTTAAAATTTGACCCTACGGGTCAAAAGTCGGGACATCAGAGTTCGTTTGGAGGTATGGTTCCTTCGGCAAAGTTTCTTATTTTGATCCCTAGAATACGATTTTCCTTGTACGTTGAGCGATTTTTTTGCCTCCCTACAAATCGACCCACCCTAATATACAGGGTTAGGTTGACTAGATGTAAAAGCTATGACATGCAAAGTTTCACTTTGAAAAGTCTTCACCAATAGAATTGTTGGTCATTTAAAAGTCGAAAAATAAAAATAAAAATAAAAATACTTGACACCAGGAATGGCAGGCAATACCGCTTAGATACTGTTATCGATTCAAACCCCTTTTAACTGACTATCGTTATAACTAAAATACCGTTACCGAAATATTTGAAATACTTTTATCCGTAAAATACCATTACTGAGATAACTAAAATACCAATACCATTAAAACACCGTTACTGAAATAACTAAAATACCGTTACCGAAAGAATTGAAATAGCGTTATCCTTAAAATACTGTTACCGAAATAATCTGACAAGATCAGTAAAAATAATGATATATTTCGCAAGTTTTCATCATAATCTAGACAGTCATTTGAATTTGAGCATAATGGGGCTAAAATTATTGATGTGCATTGACATTACCAGAAAAAGTAAAATAACGTTACCCTTAAAATACCGTTCCTGAAGTAACTGAAACACCGTTATCCTTAAAAAAAAGAGAACTGTATTTAAAATGGTGTAATTTTTACAGTTTGAGATATATCCAGTTGATGTCAGCGCGCCAATAACGGGATGCGAACATTGCAAACTTATAAGGAATTGGCGTACATTTTTTGTAAATGTATGTTTTTTGCATCTAACATTCATGCTATAAACACATAGACGACTGCAGCTACACGACTACAGCCTGTCAGAAATAAAATACACACGTTTATATGAAAACGATTATTTTGGCACCAACACAACTACACGGCTACCCGACTACTTTTGCCGCTGTAGTCAACTTAGGTTAATTTCTATTTTTGTTGGCTGCAAAACAAAAATAGTGTTGACAATAAAACAAAATATGTAACAAATTAGTGCTTAAAAATATTTTATTTTGTTAAACACAAAAAACGTCGCAACATAAAATGGTATAATTGCATTAATATTCAAGAGGGGTTATATAAATTTATTTTCACGTTATAATAATGTATTATAAATAAGTAATTGTATTTTTAAGTGAACTTTATATACGTGTCTACAACCAAGCATGTTGTTCTATTTTAATAAAGAAAAAAAAGATGTAATTGGCACTACTGAAACAAAAATGCATTTGTATCAGGGATGTTAAATGGAGTTTTCAATTTTGTACCAACATCCAAAAAAAATTGTACTTTTTGGACGTTGACGGTACCATTTTTTTTAAATTTATTAAAACAACAAAAAAAAAAAATACTTAAAAATTCTCTTGTACAGAAAAAAAAAAAACAAAACCTTCCAATAACATACATTATATGTATGAATAAAATAAGGCATAAAAAAGTCTTATGAATATATGAGATTAAATCATGGAATTATTTGTTTAGTTAATAAACTATTTGGAATTTCTACATCATAGCAGCATAAATTTTGTCGCTCTTAACCAATCCTTAGTCTGTATGAGACTTGATAATGTTGGCTAATGTAGTCTGTTTCTTTCCTTAGTTTATATTATATTTTGAAAAGAAAAAAACTCTTTCCACATTTGCAGACCAGTGTGGAATGGATAAAATTCCAGCAACGACTAGAAATGTCTGGAAACATATTGACATTCAGTTCATTTTGAAAATTAGCTACTACCGACCAAAAACTACAAACGTTTTAATTTTTTAACGACTTCAGTTAAAAAAAATTTTAGTTTTTACTCTGGCTCAAGTAATATTTTTACTAAGAAGACAAGAATGGAGGAAAATTAATGATTAATCGGTTTTTTGTTAAAGTTCTGCCTATTATGGAGGCTATAACTTTTCTAAAACATTGGGTTCTGATGAGATCTTTAACCAGATCGAAATACTAGTATTAACCTAGCTAATATGTTTGATTTGCTTTATTTTTGTAAATATACGGGGGTTGAGAGCTCGTTCTAAATTAAACATATATAAGATTGTTTGGAATTTTCTTTCATTTCTTTAACAATAATTTAATTTTCGTTTGAGTTTGAATTTTAACGTCTTTTCAGACAATTGCAGTTAATACTATAATTAATATGCAATTTTATTTAATTTAATTGTGAAAGGCGTGGTAGAGAAGAATGAGTGTATTTTCTAAAAATCATAACTACATTGCAAATATTCAATTTTTTCTGAATCAGACTGCGCAGTTTCTGGTATTGAACGTTCGTCAGTGACCCTTTTTTTTGAATTTTTGAATAATGTAATATTTGTTATGTTTTTATTTGTTCGATTGCGTCTATATGAAATTTTTCTGTGCAATCACTGACCGTGGTATAGATAAACTGATTTCTAATGCCACATGCACTCGCACTACACGTTAGACAGAGCGCTTTAGCCCTCTGAGCTATAGTTAGGTCGAGTTTTGTTGTGATTAAAACTAGTTTTATTCAATACACGGTGTTTTGTTCTTGCATACATAATCTCAGAAGTACAACTCCAACAACACAACAGTTCTATTTTTAGAAACTCACCTCACTCTAATGTCCACTGTTTTCCCAAATGTTATAAGTGATGCCACATCTATATATCAATTTTCACTTCTTCAGAATTTTAATAAATTCAAAATAAAAGTGAAGTTGGCTGCAACAAGTGTCAATATATGTAAGAGCTGCCAGATAAATTTTGTAAAAAATCGTAAATTTTTAATCGATATTAAAAAAAATTGCCAACTTTATTCTTCAAAATCCTTAAAATGATGATAAATCGTAAAATCTGGCGGATATAGTCGCATATATTTTAAGAGCTCATTACATAAAACGAATAAATGCAATGAAAAAGGACACAATAACAATTTGTTTGCTATACTAAAAATTCAAAAAGGGGAAAAATTAAAAATTTTTAAATTGTACCAAATGAGTCGCGGTAGTACCACGGTACTTTAGAAGGTCAAAATGTACCAAAAAAAGTACAATTGTACCAACTTTAACATCCCTGATTTGTATAAAAAACAGCTATTGATATTTTTAAATTGAATCGTGATCAGCTGTTTACTATGCTGCTGTCGTTTCCAAAATAATAAGTAGCTGACCACACGACGACGATTGCAGTCAACGGCATTTGCAGTCGTGTAGCTCTGCAGTCTGCTGTGGTCTATGTGTTTATAGCATCAAAATTATGTTTGAAATTGTATGGCATATTGCGTGACCTGAGTTTCTTAGTGAACAGCAACCTCCGAGTCAAAAAGGCATTTTTAAATTTTTAAACGCGAAAATTTTATGAATTTATAAAAATGTTGCACTAGTTCTTATAACCACTTGATACTCATTTAAATTTTGTATACCTTATCTAATAATTTTATATGGCATTCACACTAGATTGAAAAACACGTGTTTTGGAATCTAGTGTGAATGGATGAAAATTAAACACGGGGTAAATGTTTCTTTTGTTTGTCATTTTCTATTAAAATTTTCTCATATTGACACACTAATTAATTGTATTGGCAGACTTTGTTTAATGATTGAAAATAACCATTATGCATTACCAATTAAAATTGTTAAATAAATAAAGAAATTAAAAATTTAGACCTACAAACAAAATTTATGACTTAACCTTAGTAACGAATGTAAAATTGATATGGAAATATATGTGGTTATAAAGGGTGTTGTTTGTAGAGGTATAGAACTTTGAAATGGAATAAAACAAAGATGAGTTTTTTAAATTGACATGAAATTTACTTTATTCGAAAGATAATCTTTTGGCATTATAATTTAAATATGAATTCCGTCATATCGACACGGCTGGCTCGGAAGTAATTTAATCTGGAACTACAATTTTCGATGACTTTTTCCAACATTTGTGGCCGTATATTGGCAACAACGCTGCGAATGTTGTCCTCCAAGTGGTCAATCGTTTCGGGCTTATCGGCGTAGACTAGCGACTTCACATATCCCCACAGAAAATAGTCCAGCGGCGTTAAATCGCATGATCTTGGAGGCCAATTCACGGGTCCGAAACGTGAAACTATGTGGTTACCAAACGTGTCCTTCAATGAATCAATTGTGGCACGAGCTGTGTGACATGTTGCGCCGTCTTATTGAAACCACAGCTCCTCCACATCATGGTTGTTCAATTGATGAACGACAAAGTCAGTAATTATGGCTCTATAGTGGTCACCATTGACTGTAACGTTTTGGCCAACATCGTTTTTAAGCACACCAAACAGTCAGTTTTTGTGGATATAACGGTGTCTCAACATACACTCAGGCGTCAATCTATTCATCTTGAAATGCCAAACCAATCTAAGCATAAATCACTTGACAGCTGACAAAATGGCCTCCAGTTAAAAAAGCGTTGCCAATTTAAAGTTCTATACCTGTATAAAAAGCACAATTTAGTTAAACTCTGGTTATTTTTAGAAAAGTTACTCACCCTTAAAGTTATATTGAAAAAATCACCGATAAATTAAATAATTTACATTAGACATGTAGAAGTAAAAAATTGAAAACGAGATTTTTAATTAACAATTAATATAAAAGTTTCATTAAAAAATTTAAGTTTTAAATTTTGAAATTTTAATGCAATTAGTGGAAATATTGATTTTTACATTTCATTGAGAAACGTACATATATTTCGAAGCCCTCCAAACTAATGTTTCCAAACTTTTTTTATTAATGAAGACAATTTTGCTAAAGAAAAGAAGAGCTGGGAAAGGACTTTCTTTTAGCACTTTAAAAACGCTTTAACAAATGTTTTGACAATGTTTTTTCAAATAATCAGATATATTGCACACCCAGTTCAAAAGTGGCTCAACTCAAAATTTTAATTTTTCGATTTTATAGGCTTAAACTATGCACAATATACTTGTTTATCTATAAAAAAAAATATCAGTGTATTTTGTTGTTGTTAACTGTTGCTTTATGTTTCAATTGGTATAAAGTTGCAAATATTGTTTTTCGATTTCTGAAAAATGAAAAATTTTGTGTTGAGTCACTTTTTAAAGTGTTTTTATTGTATAAGCCGTTGTAAATTTTGTAAGAAAAGTATTTCCTAAGTACTTTTTGTGAATGTTCAAAAAGCAATCCAAAATAGTGCCTTTATAATGCTTTTATTTCATACCATTGGCAACTAGCGCTCTGCTTTGACATCGCTTTGATTTTTGAACCATCTCTAATTTCTATATGGGACTTTTGAACTAACTTTTTTAATGAGTGTATATGAATGTTTTAATTTTTCGAATTTCCAAGTATTTAATATGATTTCCTGCAAATAATTAACCATACACTCAATTTAATATCATGAAACCGTCAAAAAATCGTGTTTTCTAGCATATGACATAAAAACTTTTTGAGTATATGTAGTTTTATATTTTTTTTGTGGTGTAATATAATTTTGAAATGTGTTAATGTTACTTAAATTAAATCCAAGCAAAAACTGTAATTTTAAAATTTTAATTTGCCGTAAGTTTAAAACAGCCATAATTGTTGCGCCGTTAAAGATAAATGATTAGCGCGGATGGATTTAGCAGGCTTAACCGTCGTCTAACACATACCCATAAAAAGTTATGACATTATTTTGCCTCAAAGTGTCGAAAATTTTAAAAATTACTCATATGTATATTTTCATAATGTCACATTTTAAGTGTTTTGGTTGCGCGAGAATCCTAATTTATTTATTTTTGAACCACCTTAATAAAGTTTTTTGTTTTCAGTTTATATTTTGTTTGTTAATATTTAATGTAGACATTAACATTCACTTTTCATGGTGATAACTATTCCTTGTTATGTTGCATTTAGAATTTAATGTTTGCAAACTTCATTCAGTTAAGTATGTTTTCAAACTTAAAGACGTAATTCAGTTGAAATTGATTTAAAGTTTAATTAAAGTGTTTTTTTTTTTTTTTATTTAATAATACATTGACATACAAATACTTGTTATGAATTCATTACGAGATTTGTTAGATTTTTTTGGAAGATAAAAAAAAAATACATAAAAAACTAGTTGCAATTGTTAGAAATTTGTATTTACAAAAAGCAGACTTGATATTGTAAATTTTCCGAAAATTGGAACAGTAGGGGAAGCATTTTTAATTTATTTTTTTTTTCGTTTACTTTTATAATTTTTGTATCTAAAAATCTACATTTGGGAAAATCGACAAAACCGTACGATTTCAGATTTTAAAATAATTTCAAATTAGTGGAACACAATTTTTTTCTGGCTTAGCTTATTTAAAATTCGTTAAAAAGCATGGATGGTAAACGATTCGATGCGGGTATCGGTAAGGGTAACGCTATTTTCTTTTATTTTTATTTATTTTAGGGGTAACGATATTTCAGTTATTTCGGTAACAGTTTTTTAGCGTTGCCGGTATTTTACTTGTTTCGCTAAAGGTAGTTTAGTGGTAACTGTATTTTAGTTATTTCGGTAACGTTCTTTTAGGGATATCGGTTTTTAGTTATTTCGGTAACGGTATTTAAGTAATGCGCGTAATGTCAATGCACACCGATAGTTTTAGCCCCAAACTTTAGGGAAATGTACATATCTAATTACAGCGATTTTTTTTCAGATCTTGTCAGATTATTTCGTTAACGGTATTTTTATGATAACGCTATTTCAATTATTTCGGTAACGATATTTTAGCGATAATGGTATTTTAGTTATTTCGTTAACGGTATTTTAAGGATATTAGTATTTCAGTTATATCGGCAACGGTATTTTACAGATAACTGTATTTCAATTATATCGGTAATGGTATTTTAGGGATAACAATAATCAGCTGAAAGGGTTTCGAATCGGAAATGGTATTTTAGCGGTATTTCCTGACATCCATGTTAAAAAGCAATGTGAGTCAATTTTTTTGAGTGCTGAAAAAGTAATAAACAAAAAAAAGCAAAAAATGTTCGCTAATAAAATTTTTTTAAATTTTGGAGTAACCTTTCCGTGTAAATCCACATTTGGTTTCCAAATTTTTCTAACACATCTGGTTTTTGCAGAAATTAAGGTCAAAGTCAAGAAAAATTCAACTTAAATTAAATAGCACATGAACGGTTTAACGAATTACGGGGTCAAATCTAATTTTAATAATAGGCATTAGCATAACTATTATTACACTCATAAAAAAAAGTTAGTTCAAAAGTCTGTTAAACGGGTTCTAATTCAGTTGAGCTAGTTTTTTCTGTTGTTCTCATTTAAATCAGTAATTTAACTACATTCGAAATAGTTTATAGTTTAAATTTACTGAAAATGTAATGTAACATAAATGATAAATCACTTAAAAGCCGGCCTACTTACTTTTCATTTAAATTAAAAATACTTCTTGTTGTTAATTTTTAAATATCGTTTAAATAACTATCAAATCCATAAGAACAAATGAATAGTAAGTTAAAAAATAAATGTTAAAATTATAACTAGATCAGTAAAAATAAAAGTTATGTTAAGTTATTTGAAATTATTTCAGTTTTTTTTGTGGGCGTTGTGGTGTAATGGTTAACGCGTTGGACTGTTATACAGATGGTTCCGGGTTTGATTACCGGTGACGACAACATCAATTTATAAAAAAAATAATATATATGAGTTTTCTTTCCCTCATATGTATCGCAACGCAAATATTCGGTGTCCATATAGGATTTAACCCCACCGAAGTAAAATAATGAATCAAGGCTATGAACCAAAAAGCTTCAATAAGTTTGACAATTCTTCATCAGGTGGCGAGCAACAACTATTCTAAGACCTAACATCTTGAGCAATAACACTGTTGCCATGTTTGCAGCCCTTGATCTTTCTCCCATCTTTCCCCTCGCTACTATCCCATTTCCAAAGAAAGCAACACATTAATAAATACGAAGAATTTTCTGAGTGTTCCTTTTCTTTATAATATAAAAAAAATAAAAATAAATGAGAATATTCCGTTTTTGTGGTTAAATTTGTATGAAATTTTAAATAAATGAAAATAATAAATGAAAATAAAGAAATCGGTAGATGGTAGAAAATTATTTTGAACGAATGTATAAAAAAAAGTTGAAAAAAATATTTATCTGAAAAATAAACACAACTGAAAACTTTTTTATTAAACACAAACAGTAAACTACACAATATTTTGAGTGTAAAGTTATTAGTTACCTTATTTAACCTCAAGAACAAATTTCATCCGTATTTGAACTAATTTGTCGTTTTAAAAATTAGTAATTCGTGACTCTCAAATTTACAACCTTTTCCAGTTAATTTAAATCACAATTGTTTTTAAACCATTATTTTTTGTGTCTCACTTGTAGATGGCGTTATTTTTCAAATACAGTGTAGCTATTTTCGGTCGACATGTATTTTTGTGGTGGATGTAGTGATTAGATCCCGGGATTCCCAGGAAACTTATCATTTTCCCGTTCCCGAAATCCGGATCCACGAATCCCGGGAATTTTTCAAATACAATTTATACAAAAATTGTGAATTTTCCACATTTTTAATGAAGCAATTATCAGTTTAATAAAATTTGTTATGCATAAACTACATTTAAGATCGGTCCTAAAATATTTTACCATTATAAAAATTTGTCCAAAATACTACTTTCAATTACCAAATACGTATTGTCCAAATTCCGTTTTTGTGCGAAACTCTTCGGTCAGACTCAACTGATTTTATTATTTTCCTATTTGCATATTTTTTCACTTTTTTCACTATTTTAAGCTTACAATTTTTTATACTGAAATTTTTTTTAACAAATTAAATTAAAAAAAATTAAGAAAAATAATTTAGACATCTGGAGCATATAAAATTATGTATGGGGCTATATATAACAATATATTATTATATCCAATGCGCATAGAATATCTCAAACTAAATTTTTAATCTTGTGTCATATATGGAATCTTACATAATTATATCTTACATCATTTAATGTCATATATAAATATACTTTAAGTTGTATTATATATATATATATGGCACCATATATAAGTTGTTGTACGGGCATGGAATTGCTGTTATGAAGTCAACTTCTGTCAGATTTAAGAAAAACCTCAGATTCATAATTGGGACTTATTTATGTGTAAAATCTCAGCTCATGTAAGACATTTTGCATATAGTTGGCTAAATATAGAAAAGGTGTATCTCGATTTTTTTCGAAATCGAAATCTCATAAAAATTTTAGCAAGTTTTAAGAGCAAATAGCGGATTTGTAGGCATTAAAAAAAACCGTAACTACTTTAAGCATTATTTTTAAAGAAAAATCCCTATCTCATTTAAAGTTGAATGTGATGGTTTGGTTTTGTTGAAGCATTGACTTTAAATTAGTACGTTAATTTTTAAAATTATATTGTGTTGAAAGTTTTTAGTTTAACATGTTTTTTTTAGGTGCGCAATAAGCATTATTTGATGTTAATTTGATCTCAAACCAATAACAATTTTCTATACAAATGTGGTATTCGAAAAGTATTTTTTGAACAGCAAAAAAGTTCGGACATATATTATATCCATGTGGAGTGTCTTAAAAATTTCCTGATACCCAATTTGTCACTAGTTCATTAATTTTTATGAAAAATAAATTTAAACGTAAAATTGGGTTCACTTTTGACCGCACACTAAACGTGCGATTGAGTACCTAAAAAAAATAAGTGTCTACTAAATTGTTGTCCTTTTTTTGGGCAATACATCGGTACAGTAGCGCCCGCATAACGCTTAACTCAATAGAGTTATGAAATTTTAAAGAAGATAAAAAATGTAGATTTTCATTTAAAAACGAAAATCTATTTGTGCCGCTTACGTCTTTTTGGCGGATAGTGCTCAATATGCTTTTCTGAAAATATGAGTTTTTTGTTAAAAAAAATATATCTATAAAAAAAATATTTCTTTTTTGTTAAACATGGTGGCAAGGGTAATACAGAGATTAATCTGTACACACAGCCAATAATTTTCAAATACCAACCTAACCCACGGTCCATCTTGGACATGGTGTTTCTTGTTAGGCTGACGAGGCTCGGACTACCGAGTATGGGTGGTATAACACGATTATCTTGGCAATCGGAGTATGTGACGTGACGGTTTGAATTTATCAGAACGAGGATTGCCCCTCCGGCTTTAAAGAAAATTGTCTACTATTCATCACATGTTCATGTTCATCACAACTTTGCAAAAGAAGTGAAGAGACGAAACACCTGCAAGATCTGTTAAAATTCCTGCATACAAAGACTTTTGTCTAAAGTCTGTATTTTATTTAGTTTGAATTACGTTTTTTTTTACTTAAAACATGAATTATTACATTAGTTTATTATAGTTTTAACTTACTGCACTAACACTTTTTTTCGAAAAAATCAGCAACACAAAGCCCTATCTAAAATAACTTCCCAAAAATTAAAAAAAAATAAAAACCAAAAATCAGCATTGAAAATGTTCCTTGTTTTGAATAAGACTTGCATAAAAAAGTTTTTTGCATCTGAAGTTTTTAAGATTTTTTAAGTTTTTTCCTTCTCCTGTAAAGTAACAAAAATTCGAGATAAGCCTTTTCTATATTAAGCCATCGATATAAAAAAAATGGTTTATTCATCAATTTTATAATATATTTTTAGAGCGGGTTACCGAGACATTCGGGAATTTTAAAAAAATGTCCCACTATCACGGGAAATGAAAAATTGTGGTGGAGGTTATAAAAAACAATTTTTGCTTAGGGTTGTCAGTGATCACAAATTATGGAAATTTTTACAAAAAGACATTTTTAATGGCCATCAAAATAAAAAAAATAAGTGATCAAAAATGTTTTTAATTTTAAGGAATTACTGCAAAAACAAAAAAAAAATATTTTTTGCCAACTTTAACTTTGTATGCTCAAACTACTTACGTGTGTATTCTAATTTGTTAACACAAATTTATATTAGTAAAACTACCATTAATTACACAAGAGCAACATAAAAAAAAACAAAGTTATTAAAATTCTCAAGATTTAAAATGAACAATGACAACGATTACCTAAAAAAAAATGTTTTTAAATAGACACAAGACCTACAAAATCGAAAATGACCAAGAGTAAAGACTAAAGTGTGTAGAAAGAGGCGTTAATAACCCAAACAACCTACAATTAAGTATTACAAACTTCACACACTCTTCTTTTAGGTCTAAATATGAACTAAAATAAAAATATTACACAAAGAAAAAAAGACTTCATTTAATAACATGCAATAAACCATGGATGGCAGGCAATATCGCTCAAATACCAATATCGATTCAAAACCCTTTCAGCTGGCTATCGTTATCCCTAAAATACCGTTACTGATATAATTGAAATATCGTTATCCGTAAAATACCGTTACCGATATAAACGAAATACCAATATCCCTAAAATACCGTTACCGAAAGAACTAAAATACCGTTATCGCTAAAATATCGTTACCGAAATAATTGAAATAGTGTTATGCTTAAAATGCGGTTACCGAAATAATCTGAGAAGATGTGAAAAAAACGCTGTAAATAGAAATATTTCCCAAAGTTTGGTCATAAACTAGCCAGTCATTACAACTCGATCATAATAGTGTTAAAACTATCGGTGTGCATTGATATTACCTGCATAACTTAAATAACGTTACCCTTAAAATACCCTTACAGAAATAACTAAAAAAAACGTTATCCCTAAAATAACTTTAATATTGGTACGCCTAAAATACCGTTACCGAAATAAAAAAAAATATTAAAGGGGCCCCCAAATAACTTTTTTTTTTGAACTCCTGAACCAATTGGACATGTGGCGTCATACCAAGGTCTTTATGCAAAATTCGTCTCAATGATGTCTCCGAAATGTTCAATTGTTGAGAACGACGGTGAATTGATGTTGATGGCGCTTCACGCACACTTTCTGCCACATCAGCAATATTCTCGGGTGTACGCACTGTTTTTGGCTTTTCACGCTTTGGTTTATCGATGAGGATGCCAGTTTCTTTCACTTTTTTCACAAGATAACGAACATACGGACCATATTCGTTCAGCGGAAGGATAAAACTAATTATCTGTCAAATCAGACATGAGCTAAGTGTTACCATTCACGAAATAAGCACTAGTTGAAAAAAAACGTTAGATGGCGGACCCTTTATAACCCCTACCGATATCCTATTCAATTCGTTTACCATCCCTGCAATAAACACAACGTATTCCACATTATATGGTACTAATTCATTAGTGATTTGTTGTAAACATTTTTTTTTTAAACAAACATCAACGAACCGAAAAAAAATAAACAACATTTGTTATAGACAATTTATAAATCTGACATACAGTATGATGACCTAGAACTTTTTTTATACAGCGTCATCATTTAATCTTAATGATTTTTTTATTTTTTAGGCTTAAACATTATTTGAAAAATTTTAAATGGTAAATGGAGATAATAATGGGAACAAATAAAAAACAAAATTTAAAGTCGGCTTATGTTGAATTATAGACACTCTGCTAAAAAATCGAAGCTGGAAAAAACGTCTGTAGTTTAACAGAAATTGCTTTAGTTCGATTTTGTTATACTGAAGTTTGAAAACTTTTTAGCTAAAAATCACAAGCAATTTCTGTTAAATAACTGTTAAATCACCATTCGGATTTAACATCACCGATTTTAATGAAACTCACCATAACTGTTATACTCGACAAGAAATCGCCGAAACATATGTAAGTTTAAAATTACAAACTCTTTCGGTTTGCGAAATATGATAAGTTTTCAAAATATGATAATATGATATTAAAAAAATATGATATTAAAAAAAATAGACTATAACTTTTAAACTATATAAAACAAAAAGTTCTTGTTTGCCAAATTTGTTAGCTTAATGTGTACTCTTTAAAATGATATGCATATTGATTATTTTCATGGAGCGGTCAAAGTTAATTTTTGTGGTCTTGAGTTCAAATTCTCATATCTGAAAATGCGCATTTTTTAATTCTTATTAAAATATATTGGCCATTCCACCGAAGACCGACCAAAAAAGGGAATTTTTTTACCAAGGCTCTTCCGATATCAATTAAATCTTGCATTCTGTAACTGTATATTTTCAACTGTTGAAAAATTAATTGACAAAATCTGTAAAAACAATAGACTGTTTTCGTTTATTACAATACTTAATACAATATAACAACTTTTTTGTTTTAAATATAAAATTTTAACAGAATATTTTAACTATTAACGAAAGTCAGTATTTTTGTTTATTGAATAACAGACAGAAAGTTAAAAAAATATATATTTCTTTGGTAATTTAACTGTATATTCCATTGAAACAACTTTACCTGTTAACTTTTTGAATAACTGTTGAACTTTTATGGAAAAGTTCTTGTGAGTGTACTTAAAAATTTTTAGTTTTTCAAATTTCGAAAAATCCACGGTTTTAAGAGTGATTTAAAGGGTCCGTCAAATAACTTTTTTTTTAACTCCTGAACCGATTGGACTTTGTATGGCGTCAAACCAAGGTCTTTATGCAAAATTCGTCTCAATGATGTCTCCGAAATGTTCAATTGTTGAGAACGACGGTGAATTGATGTTGATGGCGCTTTACGCACACTTTCTGCCACAGCAGCAATATTCTCGGGTGTACGCACTGTTTTTGGCTTTTCACGCTTTGGTTTATCGATGAGGATGCCAGTTTCTTTCACTTTTTTCACAAGATAACGAACATACGGACCATATTCGTTCAGCGGAAGGATAAAACTAATTATCTGTCAAATCAGACATGAGCTAAGTGTTACCATTCACGAAATAAGCACTAGTTGAAAAAAAAACGTTAGATGGCGGACCCTTTAGTTTTTTTTTTTTTAAATAAGAAATATGCGAAATGTGTGAGTTTGAATAGTCGAATTTTCTTTAATTTTTTTTTTATTTTATTTTATTAATTAATAATCATATAATTACAAATTATATAACCGAGCACTAGCTACTATGGCCTTCGGCGCGTTGTAGCGAAAACAGACCAGTGCCTCTGGTGGGAGTCGAACCCACGACGCCTGCACTGAAAAGCCAGTCCGCTACCAACTAGCCTACCGGGGCGCACATTTTCTTTAATATTCATCGAATTATCACTATTTAAATTGCAATAGAATGGCAGACTCCCCTACTTTTTTTTTGAAGGACAAAAATTTTTTCACCTTCAAAAATTAAATTCATTTTTTGTGCAATTTGTTTTTTAAATACACTTTTCACAAATTTCGCCACTCTCGATTTGAAAAAAAAAGATATTTGCAAAATATGGGATTTTTATTAAAAACCAATACTTTCCTTTTTTTGGGTCCGGAGTTTAGCTCATATTAATGAATCCTGTTTCCACAGAAAAAATAACAATTTGTTATTTTTTTTATTTTTCAAACTTAAAAAGATTAAATTGACATGGAATTTACTTTATTCGAAAGATAATCACTGCTGGCTCGGACGTAGTCTAATCTGGAGGTCCAATTTTCGATGATTGGCAATAAAGCGGCGAATGTTGTCCTTCAAGTGGTCAGTCGTTTCGGGCTTTTAGGCGTAGACTAGCGACTTCACATATCCCCACAGAAAATCGTCCAGCGGCGTTAAATCGCACGATTTTGGAGGCCAATTCACGGGTCCGAAACCTGAAACTATGCGGTTACCAAACGTTTGCTTAAATAAATCAATTGTGGCATGAGCTGTGTGACATGTTGCTCCGTCTTGTTAAAACCATAGCTCCGAAAATAAAATTATTTTGACTGAGTTGACATGTTTTCTCTCAAATATTACTTTGAGTGTGTAATTAATTTTCACCTTCTGATTTTTATTATTATAAAATTTGTATTATTTTCAATATTTTTCCAATTTTTTTTTTTAATTTTAGTTTTTTTCATTTAAAGTCTTTGTTTTTGCCAAAATAAATAAATAAATCTTCATAATTAGTCCTTTCGAAGAATTTTAATTTGTTACTAACAAAACAATCAACTTAAAATAAACCTCTCATTCTATGTTTGAGGGTACAAAAAGGTAAAAAATATATCTTTACCTTATGATGATTAATGAGCTTACAAAACATCATACACCAACAGCATTGAAAATGGGTAATCACTATGAAAAAAACAAATTATTTAGTATATGAATTTCAAATATGCCGGACAACAAGATAATTAGAGACGAGCTGATTATGTACCTGTAAAAAAGCATAATTATTGTTTAACGAACCAATGTCAAAGTCAATATAAATATTCAGACCAGAATTCTGCAACCTGGTTTTTTGTTGATACCACAACAAATAATGCATGAGAATTTAATATTTTACTTAATAATATTTATTGATTTAATATTTATCATGTCAGAAATTTTCCTCTTGCAAAAATGGAAAATGGCGAAATTACACTATTGCTGACGTGAGCGCCTCTTTTTATCATTTATGATTGCGATAATCGCAAGCAGGCTGTTAGATCTCCATGTTTCTGCATTTCAAATCAAGTTTTAAGATATCGCATCCATTTCAAAATATCAAAATATCAAATATCAAAATATCAAAATATCAAAATATCAAATATCAAAATATCAAAATATCAAAATATCAAAATATCAAAATATCAAAATATCAAAATATCAAAATATCAAAATATCAAATATCAAAATATCAAAATATCAAATATCAAAATATCAAAATATCAAAATATCAAAATATCAAAATATCAAAATATCAAAATATCAAAATCAAAATATCAAAATATCAAAATATCAAAATATCAAAATATCAAAATATCAAAATATCAAAATATCAAAATATCAAAAATATCAAAATATCAAAATATCAAAATATCAAAATATCAAAATATCAAAATATCAAAATATCAAAATATCAAAATATCAAAATATCAAAATATCAAAATATCAAAATATCAAAATATCAAAATATCAAAATATCAAATATCAAAATATCAAAATATCAAAATATCAAAATATCAAAATATCAAAATATCAAAATATCAAATATCAAAATATCAAATATCAAAATATCAAAATATCAAAATATCAAATATCAAAATATCAAAATATCAAAATATCAAAATATCAAAATATCAATAATATCAAAATATCAAAATATCAAAATAATCAAAATATCAAATATCAAAATATCAAAATATCAAAAATTCAAAATATCAAAATATCAAAATATCAAAATATCAAAATATCAAAATATCAAATATCAAAATATCAAAATATCAAAATATCAAAATATCAAAATATCAAAATATCAAAATATCAAATATCAAAATATCAAAATATCAAAATATCAAAATAGCAAAATATCAAAAATATCAAAATATCAAAATATCAAAATAATCAAAATATCAAAATATCAAAATATCAAAAAAATATCAAAATATCAAATATCAAAATATCAAAATATCAAAATAGCAAAATATCAAAATATCAAAATATCAAATATCAAATATCAAAATATCAAATATCAAAATATCAAAATATCAAAATATCAAAATATCAAATATCAAAATATCAAAATATCAAAATATCAAAATATCAAAATATCAAATATCAAAATATCAAAATATCAAAATATCAAATATCAAAATATCAAAATATCAAAATATCAAAATATCAAAATATCAAAATATCAAAATATCAAAATATCAAAATATCAAAATATCAAAATATCAAAATATCAAAATATCAAAATATCAAAATATCAAAATATCAAAATATCAAAATATCAAAATATCAAAATATCAAAATATCAAAATATCAAAATATCAAATATCAAAATATCAAATATCAAAATATCAAAATATCAAAATATCAAAATATCCAAATATCAAAATATCAAAATATCAAAATATCAAAATATCAAAATATCAAAATATCAAAATATCAAAATATCAAAATATCAAATACAAAATATCAAAATATCAAAATATCAAAATATCAAAATATCAAAATATCAAAATATCAAAATATCAAAATATCAAAATATCAAAATATCAAATATCAAAATATCAAAATATCAAAATATCAAAATATCAAAATATCAAAATATCAAAATATCAAAATATCAAAATATCAAAATATCAAATATCAAAATATCAAATATCAAAATATCAAAATATCAAAATATCAAAATATCAAAAGATCAAAATATCAAAATATCAAAATATCAAAATATCAAAATAGTCAAAATATCAAAATATCAAATATCAAAATATATCAAAATATCAAAATAATCAAAATATCAAAATATCAAAATATCAAAATATCCAAAATATCAAAATATCAAATATCAAAATATCAAAATATCAAAATATCAAAATATCAAAAGATATCAAAATATCAAAATATCAAAATATCAAAATATCAAAATATCAAAATATCAAATAGCAAAAATATCAAAATATCAAAATATCAAAATATCAAAATATCAAAATATCAAAATATCAATATCAAAATATCAAAATATCAAAATATCAAATATCAAATATCAAAATATCAAAATATCAAAATATCAAAATATCAAAATATCAAAATATCAAAATATCAAAATATCAAAATATCAAATATCAAATATCTTAAATATGCTGCTTTGATACACGATAGTTCGCCACTGATAACTTCAGTTACATTAAAAATATTTAATGCATTTAACATGCTTTAAAAAGTCAACGAATAAATTTTATAAATTTGAGAATATGAAATATTTAATTTATATCAAATTATCGTTAAACAGCTTTTAATATTATAAAAAACAGCATGTTCATTATGACTAATTATTAAAAATTAATTAGTGCTTTCGCATTGTGCATACTACTTTGTTATCACAAATATTTCTATATTAATTTAATTTCCAGGCTCTTAATGACATGCATCTATGCGAATTTAAAAAAAACGTGTAAACAATTTAATTAATTTATTGATAAATTGACAAAGTCACAGATAAATGTTAACCAAATGCTTATGGATGAATTGTTATGTAATTTTTTTTAGCAAAATTTCAAATAAAAATTATGCATAAATGAATAGTTTTTACCACTAATTGAAGCTCTTTTAATTTAACCACAAATTGACAAAAGAAGATAAAACCTCAAACAATTGTAATTTCAAATTTCGTGTTAATTAATACCAGTAGCAACGCGTAGTATGCATTAATTACACCGCTATAGTACGCTGAATCCAAATTGTGGAGGTGTGGGGTGGGGATTCTCTTCCGTAGTTTTTAAAATATAGCGATTTTTATATTTACTTCATTCACCAGATTTTTCGTATATTTTGCTTAATTTCTCTACACAAAATTATCTTTAATTTGATTATAATCATGTCAGTGTTTGTATAGCATATCGCACTAGTATCGCAATGAAGTTGTCAACTTTATCAAATAATTATTTTTAGGTAAAAATAATTATTTGATAAAAATAATTATTTTATGTAACTTGATGAATACACGGTTAATTTTTACAATTTTGGCCAAAAAAGACCCACTAGAAAATTTACAGAATAATTTTAGGACAATATCACTTAAATTTTATTAGACTATTATAATCTTTGTTTTTATTCAAAAAATATTTTACCCTTAGTGGCCGGTGGACAAAAAATACTTATGAAACTTAATTTAAAGTAAATATGACTACAAGAAGAGAATATAAACTCCTTTAACTGGATAAAAAAAAAATGTTCCACCTGGTAGAGTTACTATTTTGTGTAACTTGATCCATATAGAGATAATGTTTTCACTTTTCACCATAAACCCCCGCTAGGAAATTTATAGAATAAAAATTTTCAGATTTTTATTTAATTTGAATATGTGGTAGAGGGTACTTAACTAACGAACAAACGAAATTCTTTATACTCCAAATCTTATTTTAAAGGGTTAAAAAGGTGCATTAAAAATAATATTGGGACAATAAAGAATTGCACTTGTTCGTTAGTTTTGTACCCTCTACCGTATATCCGATTACTTTTTTAATTGATTCAATTAAAAAGTAATCAATATTTTTGTTTATTAAAAGTAATCAATATTATTTAAAATATTGATTACTTTTTAATTGAGTCAATTAAAAAAGTAATTGAGTCAATTAAAAAAGTAATTGATTATGTTTTTTTTATTCAACAAAATGTTTACTTGGCGCAATTTAAGAAATATTTTGTTGTGTGTGATTTATACTTATTTAGCACCTAACTGTTTTGAATTAATGTTTTACTAATATTTTACTAATATTTTATTAATATTTTACTAATATTTTACAAATTTATTTTGCTAAAAAAAAAATTGTGCTGATAAGCACATTAAAACTGTGGAAGCCAACCAGATTGAAAAAATACACAAAATGAATGTTTTAATTTATATTTATCTTATTTAAAGGGTTTTAGATGAAAAAATTTCAAGATGAAAATTATTCCGAAACATTTTCGAAGACAAGTCGCTGGAGATAGGCATAAGGGGCAAAACAATCGATAGCTGAGTATTCGTTTAAAAAAACGCTTGTTCGTTAAATACATTATTATTTTTAACAATAATATTAAAATTTATATGCAAAACCAACGGAATGGTAATTGATAAATTCAAAACATTCATTACACAAATTTAAAAGTTTTAATTAAAAAAATAATGTAATTAACTAGTGATGCTTTTCATACGTATTAAATTTTTACATTATTTATTTTCAATAAAATTAATTTCAAAAAAAATATATATACACAAGCCGGCTAAAGCCGGGCTTGCCCGGAGTGCACCTACACGCAGAGAAAATGTATGATTGAAGATGATTATGGACACAAAATTATCATATTTTGATTCTAATTATCATATAAATGACTCTGGATGATCATATTACGATTACCGAAGTCGATTTTATCGTCATTTAGGATTATAATCTGATTTCTACGAATTGTAGTCATAACATGATGCTCTGAAACTATTATAAAACGATGCTCTTTTTTCTGCGTGTAGTTCTGCCTAAAAATTTTTATTCATTGTAAGTTTTGTAAATATTTAAGGAGTTTTTTTATATAATGACTAACATGTGGAATATTATACAGAATTCACGTGATGTTGATCACAGATCCAGATCATTGCCTGTAAACTCTAGCTGAAGGAGTTTGAAGTTTCATAACAATGTAGTTTGTGTTTGGATTTTATTTACCTATAATTAATAATTTTAATTCGTTTTTGTTTGTATAAAAACATTTATATTTATGGTTAGTAACCTTTGATAATTAGTGAAACTGTGATAAATCCACATTCTATCGATGCCCAATAAAGATGTGTAGATCGACTTGAGTCATTGTACATGCCTTCTTATAATGAGATAGTATCCCATTTGCAAAATACCCCATGATACGTACACACTATGGTACGAACCATAGCGGCTTAAGATGTTTTTTTATTACTAATTAAAAAATTTCTAAAAATTTTTTTACGAACGTCTACCCACCCTAACCGACCAAGAGGGCTCATCCCCATGACGTAGTGATACGTACACACTATGGTCCAACCCATAGCGGATTAAGATTTATTTTTAGTACTAATAGGGAGTATGCCCGCTGCATTGTTAGCGTGGTGATGACCTTGTTTTGCCTTCAAGTTTAAATTGTAATTGATTTTGGATAAGAATTTAATCTTTTAAGGAAAATAAAACACAATTTATTAGTGTTTTTATCCAAACATTTAGGTAGGTATGGAATGGCATTATCCCCATTTCAAATTTGGGGACTACGAATGAAAATATTTATGTCTTAACCCTCAAATCAAAATGGGAGCTATGTCTTACATAGTTATAAGATCGTTTTTCAAACGAATATTGTGTGAATATTGCAGTATTTCTGCGTAGACGGATTGCGGCAATGTTTATTATTTTTTTAATGTGTGGTATTTCAAAAGCCGGCTTCGCTGAGTAAAACATTTATTTAAGGCTGTAAAATGAAAAATTAATACTTTATTCCGTTGTCCAATAAAAATTACATTTTAAACTTCAAGGCAAAGCAAGGTGTTATCTATGATAACAACCTCGTGGGCTTGCTCGTTACCATAACTTATGTGCTCATTGGTATATGGTCTTACTGAAAAGATAATTTCTAAAATATGCAATAAAAACATAGTAAAAATGGTAATTAAAAGGGAATTACTACCGCCTATTTACGCTGCCTAAACCGCTGGAGCTTGGAATTTGAAATTTGTCATTGAGGTTCCTTCTCCATCATATACATCTAATCACGATTTTTGGAAATTGTTAGTATGTGGCACAAAAAGATAAAAAGTCTTCCCCTTATCGTCCTGCTTAAACCCCTTCGGCTAAAAATCTTAAATTTCAAGTGTATTAGCCAATAATCTATGGGCTAAAGCACTTAAAATATACCTTTAGGAATTTCAAATAAAACTTGATAAAAATGTGGCACAAAAACAAATTTTCGCTTAATCACTCAGCCCAAACCGCTTGATTTTGAAACTCGGCATATATGTTCCTCCTCTGGCGTAGACATCCACAAATATGGGATTATTGGAAATGTTTACGTAATGGAGCGAACAGTAAAAAGGTTTATTCCTGATTTACTGCCCAAACCCTTTTGTCTAGAAATCTAAATTTTATAATATGTATTCCCTGAAGTATAGGCTAATTTATCAGAGAGAATTTCCAATAATGGCGTGGTAAAAATTGTAAAAAATATTGAACTTGAAATTTGGATTAAATTAGACATCCACTAAGGAGGGGTTTTTGTAAACTTTTTAGGGGACGGACAAAAAGGAAGAAGTCTCCTTCTGTTCAAAAATTTTTTGGAACTCACCAAAAACACTGGGTTTAAATAAGAAAAATTGGGATTAATCACAAAGCTTAAACCATTGGAGTAAGGAACTTGAAATTTGGCTTGAAGATTCCTCGTCTGGCACATACATTATCTAAGAAGAAATTTATATGGTGAAATTCCTTAAGGTGAGTTGGTAGCGTGCTGGCTTATCAGTGCGGGGGTCGTGGGTTCGATTCCCACCAGAGGCACCGGTCTGTTTTCGCTACAACGCGCCAAAGGCCATAATAGCTAGTGCTCGGTTAGGGTAATAATAGTATGTAATTTGTAATAATATGATTATTAAATTACTAAAGTAAAAAAAAAAATATTCTGCCAACTAACATTTGGCTACAAATCTGACCTTTAAAATATGTGTTTCTTTGAACTTCTAATTAAAACTTTGTAAAAATGGGGTTAAAAAAGGAAAAGTATCCGTTAATAGCCCGGCTCAAATCGTTGGAGCTAGGAACTTAAGATTTGACATGTACTTCCTTAAGCGTAGACATCAACCAAGAGAGGAGCAAAAACGGACTATCTCATAACCAAAACCAATAGGTTATTATATCGTAGTTCACTTAAGATATTATTTTTTTGCTTTTCTGATCAAAACTTGTCATAAATAGAGATTTAAAGGAAAAAGTGGCCTCTAATGACATGTACAATTGCTTTATGCTTAAAATTTAATACATCTTCTCGAAATGGTAAAACAAAATAATTAGAACAGGAAATCATTTTCTTTTTAATGTATTCCGACAAAAGTATAGGTAAGGATAGTCGAGTAATAATAAAAATTAAATTATAAAATATGTTGGATATTCAGAAGTTAACTGTATAAAAAGGTGTAAAAGTTGGTACTAATTCATAACTTTTAAATACATTTTCCTAATCTCTTGAAATTTTTAGATTCCAAGTGCTGCAAAATTATATACTCTTTTTGACAAATGAACACAAAAGCTCAAAATTTGAAAAAAAAAATATTTGGTCCTGGACGATTTGTATAAGAAGTTAATCTTTTGGGGATCTACATTTTTAGGCAGGAATGACATGACATTATCAAAATTTCCGATTTGGGGATTATGAATTGAAATATTTCTATCATAACCCTCAAACCAACATGGGAACTATGTCTAACATTATTATAAAATAGACATATTCTTCAAAAGAAGATTGTGTGAATATTAAAGTTTTTCTGCGTAGCCGGCCTGCGGCCGGACTTAGGGGTTTTTTACTCTGCGGTATGTCCGAAGCAGGCTTCGCTGAGTAAAAAATTTCTGCAAATCTGTAAAATAAAATAGGCATTACTTTATTTTATTGTCCAATAAAAATACCATTTTGAACTTTAACCCAAAAAAACCTCTTATCTAAGGGAACAACCTTGTGGGCATTGTCCGCTAATATCAAATACGTGTTCCTTGATGTACAGACTAATTAACTACTTTTTTAAATAAAAACATAGTTAAAATGTGGTTCAAATGTTAATAAGTGCCGCCTAATCTCCCAGCTTTAACAGCATGGGCTTGGAACTTCAAAATTGGTATGAAGGTTCCGTCTCCGGCGTAGACACAATTCTCGGAAACATGATTTTTGGAAATAATTAAAAGGTTGCACAAAAAAAATAAAAAGTGTTTTGCTTAACGTTCTGCTTAAACCTCTTCGCTAGAAATCTGAAATCGTAGACTATTTTTGGAAATTGTTACGACAAAAAATATCCATCTTATCTTTCTGCTTAAACCTCTTCTGCTAGAAATCTGTAATTTCAAATAGAGTAATGGCTCATGCACTTAAAATATCATCATATAATTTTCTGCGTAGCCGGCCTGCGGCCGGACTTAGGGGTTTTTTTTACTCTGTGGTATGTCCGAAGCAGGCTTCGCTGAGTAAAAAATTTCTGCAAATCTGTAAAATAAAATAGGTAATACTTTATTGTATTGTCCAATAAAAATTATATTTTGAACTTTAACGCAAAAAAAAAACGTCTTATATACGCTTACAACCTTGTGGGCATTGTCAGCTAGTATAAAATATGTATTCCTTAATGTAAAGACTAATTAACTACTTTTTGAAATAAAAACATAGTTAAAGTGTGGTTCAAATGTTAATAAGTGCCGCCTAATCCCCCAGCTTTAACAGCATTGGCTTGGAACTTCAAAATTGGTATGAAGGTTCCGTCTCCGGCGCAGACACAATTCTCGGAAACATGATTTTTGGAAATAATTAAAAGGTTGCACAAATAAATGGAAATGTGTACGGAGAAAAGTCTCCTTTTGTCCAAAACACTTCAGGTAATTCACTAAAGAAAAACTTTTTGGAATTTATCATAAAACCATAGTAATATAGGGCTCAAAAGGGATAAATGGCCATTAAGCACAAAGTTCAAACCACTGGAGCTAGGAACTTGGAATAAAGCAAACAATTTTAATGTTTAATTATTAAAAGATGAATTCTTAATATATTCCGATATTAAAATCTACCGTTAACGGCGTCTAAGATTTTTAAGATATAGGAGATTTTGAATATTCAGAAGTTATAGGTATAAAAAAGAGCAAAAGGTGGTAAATGGTACTCTTTACAACTCTGGAAGATATTTACAACTGCAGCAAAATTATTTACTCTTTTAAACAAATGAACACAAAAAAGCATGAAATTGGGAACCTGTAAAAAATATTTGGACCTGGGCAACCAATAAACACAAAAGCACGAAATTTTGGAACCTGTAAACAAAATTTGGTCCAAGACGATTTTTATCTCCAGATCCTAAATTTATTTTTTAAATTTTTCACTTCTCAATTTTAAGAAAACATCCTCATTATGAGCCTTCTAGATTTCGATTTTTTTTTTGCATAAATCGATAGTAGAAACTTTTCCACAAAAATTGTTGTACTAAAATTTCAGAACGAAATTCCATGTATTTTCAAAACAATAAGCATTAAAAATCTATTAAAAATCTATTAAATGGGTTTCAAATCGAGTTGACTATTTTTGAACCAATTTTTTATTTAAAAACTGACTTAAGCATAGATTAATTTTACCCTTATTTAACAAAATAGTAAAAATTCCCAGTGGTTTAACCATTTTTGTGTGTTATTTTTGAAAACAATTTTCTTGAATTTATTTGTTAAAATTTATTGTTAGAATATGATATTACCTGGTAAATGGCGCCATCAGCTTATCTGGGGGGTTATTATGTAATTCGATACGAAAGAAAACATGTGTAAATTCGTATGAATTGTATTTTGTAGTGCGATTTTCGAAAATGTATTTACGAACGCACGGAAACTTTTTTTCGAACCGGCCGTTTTTTATCCCCCTTTCGGAAACAAAAATTACCCTTTCGTAAATGCAATTATGTAATACGAAAGCGAACTTCACAAACGTTAAAACATTCGTATTTTATTCGAGAGCTAATTTGTTGTCGAAAAAAGAAAAAAAATTTAAAATGTAAGTATTGTTATACAAAATATAAGAAAAAGTGTTAAATAAATAAGTAAAAATAAAAAACATCAAATGTTTTATGTTTTTACACTAAACATTGTTTTTTTTCACGATGTTGAATCTTTGAAGGAGTGGATTTTGCTAAAGGTCACCTAAATGTAGCGAATGCTAGAAGCAAGTGCAAGGATTTGTTTACAATATTGACTTTGGATTTGGATGCAGCTGGCCCTCTGACTCATGATATTACGAAATTTAAAAAAGTACGTTTTCAATTTATCGATTGTCGGTTTATAGATTGGTATTATTCAAATTTACATATGTTTATAGGTGTGGCCAGATTATAAACACCACATAAAGGTAAAATGCCGGGAAAACCGAAATAGTATTTCAGGGACTGGAGGTGGGCCGAGTAAATTTTGTTCCCTTTGAAATATAATTGCTCATCCCTTATAGGTCTGATTAATTGAATATGCGTACCATCTACTGCTCCAATTACTCCAGGTATTCCACATTTTTCAAAAAAGTAT
This sequence comes from Delia radicum, assembly GCA_021234595.1. Lineage (NCBI taxonomy): Eukaryota > Metazoa > Arthropoda > Insecta > Diptera > Anthomyiidae > Delia > Delia radicum. Next base: position 68,312,255 of record CM037853.1, read on the forward strand.
CTCTTAGCTTCTCTCTTCCTATCCTCTGTCATTTCAAATACAATATGTTTGGGACAAAGAACTCTTTCAATAACATCGCAAACCTCAGACAAACACGCAGAAATTGATGCTTAAGAAAATCCTAATAGGCGGTCTTGGCCAATTTGATGCTGATATCCACCTTGCGCCAAAAATTTAAGTGTGGCAGCTAATTTTAATATAGGTGAGATGGCAGTTGACCTTTCTGCTGGTTTAAATTCATCATTTTCACAACTCAAGACATAGGTAAAAGCATTTTTACTAAGCCTAAAGTTTTTTATGAAACTAAAAAGATATTGTTAGGAATATATTTAATCTTAAAGGTAAAATTTTAAATTTTTCTTACTTTGTCTCATTAAGATTCATTATATCTAACGAATCTCTTATAAGTTTCCTTTGAACTCTTTCCGGAATAGAATCATTTTTTTTCATCACTATCTTCTGTCCACAATAAAACACAATTCATTTAAGCTTCGACTTTTTAAATAAATATTTTCTTTAATAAAGTTTTCTTTAAATATTTGTTTTCAAATTTTGACATTTGTACTTATTTTGTACTTTAATTAATAATTGTAATAATTAGCAAAAATACTTTTTCTGAGCCAAAAAAACAGGAATACATTTTGTAATTTTTTCTGTTGTTTTTATTTTTTTTTTTTCAATTTAAATTAAAATTGCTTTACGAAAAATAAGGTTTGAGAACAATGCTAATGAAAATTAAAAAATACATACAATGTGAATGAAGTTTTTAGTTCAAAAGACTATTATTTTGGAACTATTTGAAGTATTGAAATTTAAATATAATATTTTTGTGAAAAAATGGTATAAATTTATGCAAAAATTTTTTCGATGTCTTAAAGGCAAACATTTAATTATTTTAGGAGTTTTTTACATTCTATCCACTTCATCTCCGAATTCCTAATTAGCTCTTCTCAGTGCGCATGTTTCTATAACTACATATAAAATTTAATGTTTCGACGATACAGTAATCGAGATTCCCCGTTCTTATAAAATTTTTCAAATACCAAATTTTTACTGATCTGCCAATTTTGGAAACAACTTAAGTTTTAAATTTCAGATTTAGCTTAACATTTTGATTAAGATGACCACTTCTTAAACATTTTAAATACCGGTAATACCACGTGTTCAGCGGAAAATTCAATAAGTGCATTTTCAGTGTATTAGCCTACATCACAGAAACCCTATATTTCTACTTTTTAGCCAATGGTCGTAAAATTGGACTCTACTTGTTTCTACGTCTTCCAGTAATATATTAAAGATCCCCTTTTAGTGGAGGTCTTCATTTGGGCTATGTTTAATTAGTAAGTACTTTTTTGTTTGAAGAACTTTTCCTCTTTTTTTGGAAAAAGAAACTTTTTTGGTACTTTATTTTGGAAATTGGTACTTTTGTAGAAAAATTAAATTTTTTTTGTACTTTTTTTTTTTGTTAAAAATTTAAATTTTTGGGTAGTTTTTTTTGGAAATGAAATTTTTCGTTACTTTTTTGGAAAAGGTACTTTTTTTTGGGAAAAAATACTTATTTTTTCTAAAAAGGTACTTAATTAGGGGAAAAGTACTATTTTGAAATTGGTACGTTTTTAGATAACGAACATTTTTTTGGTACTTTTTTTACAACAGTTTTTGGTACTTTTTTCTGAAAATGGTACATATTTTGGTACTTTTTTTGGAAGAGGGTATTTTTTCGGCAATTATTTTATTTGAAAATATCGGTACTTTTTTTGGAAAGGGACATTTTTGAAAATGGTACTTTTTTATAAATAAATCTAATTTTTTGGTACTTTTTGCCAATAGTTTTAGTACTTTTTTTGGTAAAAAGGAAAATTTTTTTGGAAAAGGTAAAATTTTTCGTACTTTTTTATTTGGAAATGGATCTATTTTCGGTAATTATTTTTTTTTTGAAAATTTCGGTACTTTTTTTTGGAAAGGGACATTTCTGAAATTGGTACTTTTTTATAAATAAATCTAATTTTTTTGATACATTTTTTTGCCAACAGTTTTGGTACTTTTTTTGAAGATTAACGTTTTCGGTACTTTTTCTCTTGGAAAATGTACTTTTTTAAAGAAGGTACTTTTTTTTGAAAAAAGGAACTTATTTAGGGAAAACGTACTATTTTGAAATTTGTACTTTTTTAGAAAAAGAAAATTTTTTTGGTACTTTTTTCCAATAGTTTTTTGTACTTTTTTCTGAAAAGGGTACATTTTTTGGAATAGGCTTTTCTCGGTAATTATTTTTTTTTTGAAAATTTCGGTACTCTTTTTTTGGAAAGGGACACTTTTGAAATTGATACATTTTTAGAAAATTAAATTTTTTGGTACTTTTATTTTCGATAAGGGACTTTTTTCGGTATTTATTTTTTTTTGAAAATTTCGGTACTTTTTTTGGAAAGGCACATTTTAGAAATTAGTACTTTTTAAAATATTTAATTTTTTTGGTACTTTTTTGCCAATAGTTTTGGTACTTTTTTTGGTAAAAAGAAAAATTTTTTGGTACTTTTTTTTTAAAATGAATATTTTCTGTACTTTTGCTCTTGGAAAATGTACTTTTTTTTGGCACTTTTTCCTGCAAAGGGTACATTTTTGGTACTTTTTTGGGAAAGGGACTTTTTTTAAATTGGTACTTTTTTAGAAAATTTCGGTACTTTTTTTTTGGAAAGGAACATTTTTGAAATTGGTACTTTTTTAGAAAATTTAATTTTTTTGGTACTTTTTTGTCAATAGTTTTGGTACTTTTTTTGGTAAAAATAAAAATTTTTTGGTACTTTTTCTCTTGGAAAATGTATTTTTTTCCAATGCTTTTCGGTACTTTTTTTTGAAGAAGGTACTTTTTTTGGGACTTCGTTTTCGGTACTTTTTTTTTAAAAAATGGACACTATTTTCCGAAAAAGGAGGAGTTTTCCACTTTTTGGCCTTCTCCGTAGGAATATCCAAAAATCGCTTCTTAGTGGAGGTCTAAGTCGGAGGATGAACATATATACCAAATTTCAAGTTCCTAGGTCCAGAGGTCTTGGCTAGGAAAAATGGACAATATTTTCCGAAAAAGGAGGAGTTTTTCCACTTTTTGGTCTTGTCCGTTGGGATATCAAAAAATCGCTTCTTAGTGGAGGTCTAAGTAGGAGGAGGAACATTTGTACCAAATTTCAAGTTCCTAGGTCCAGAGGTCTTGGCTGGGCGATGTTGAGTCACTCAGCCCTCACTCAGTCACGCCACTCTTATATAGTTATAGATATATATTAGGATCGTCTATAACTACATTTTTCTTGATTTTGTTGTACTGTCTACCTACTAAGATTATTTATTTCAAGTACTGACAAACTACTGAATTTTTTATTAAATGTACTGGGTAAATGCAAAAATGAAAAGTAAAATCAAGTCTGTGCCAACGTTGGCAAATTACTACGGTCAAGCTTATATTGGTGTTATCATTTCGATAACATGCCAGTAAAGTTAATGTTAAAAATTCGACACATTGCCAGTACATGTACTACAATATCCAACACAGGGCCGACACTGTGCCGACACTGTGCCGTTTGTATTTTTCTACTTGGTGTTTATATACAACTTTATCCCAAAGCCTGCTAAAAATTCCAGAATTGAAGTTGTGCTCAATACCACTGTTTTCAATAAAAATCTAATACAGTGGAACTCGGTTATAACGAACTTTTTCATAACGAACGATTTTACTGGTCCCAAAGCATTTACTAACATATTTCATACAAAATAATACGGTTATAACGATTATCGTTTATAATAAACATTTTATATAACGAACTATTTTTTTGGACCCTTTTAGGAGAAACTAAAATGAAAATTCTGCTGCAGATATTAAAAATTTTAGAGTTTTAATTACAAATTTACTGAAAAGAATTACAAACTGTATGAAACATAATTTAATGGAAGACTTGTTTTAGAATTAGAAACAAAAATTGTAAAGTTAGCTGAATTTTTTGGAAAATGTTTACCTCGCCGGTCCCCGCGAGTTTTAACCGCGTTCCACTGTTTTTTTATTATTATTTTCTCTATATAATACATAAAAAAAATCTTTAAAACTACTTGTAAATTTGGTTCCAAACAAATTTAACAAATTTTTTTCTGAAAAATTTTAGAAAACAATATTTTAGGATTCTACTCAAAATTTTAAGTCAATACTGCACCTATAACTCAAGATATATTAACTTGAAAATTAAAAACATACCCAGGTATGCGAGTGCTGACAAGGTTAATTTGTAAACATTTTTTTTTTTTTTAACACTTAGAACGTCCTATTTGACAATTAAAAAAACATTTCAATGTTTGTTTGGTCAACGCTTTGAAATGGGTATAAAATACCATCCTCACACCACCGTAAAACATGGTTATCATGTGGGTCGTTTTCAAAACGTTTTAAACCTGTAAATCGGAATGTTGAAGTGCTTTTAAAACGCTTTCACTATAGTATTTTGCTACCTGGGTATGTTTCTTATACATCTTTTTTTTTGAGCTGGAAAATATTTTAGCTATCTTTACAGTTTTTTCTTAAAGTATTGCTAGTCTTTCTATTAGGCGATAAATTTACGATAATAAATAATTTTTAATGTTGAAGATTTATCTTTCAGAAGTATTGCTTTTGTATTGCCAAAAAGTATTGCTTTCGGGTAACAGTTCCTCCTGACGTAAATTACTTTTGAAATAAGGCGATATGATCGGGGAATCTTCTTCATATTGTCATGTTTGCTGGGTATAATGTTGAATTTAATTAAATTTGCATTTTTTGTTTTTATTATTGTCTTTTATTTGCAAAATACTAACAAATATGTATTTACATTTATTTAAAATAATTCATATTTTTTTTTTTACTAAATCAATACATATTATCATTATTAATACAACAAATTAAATGCTATAAAAAAATATGATTGTATTTATTTTAGTTTAATGTAATTATTCATAAACACTTTATAAAGTTAGAGGAGATTTACAAAATAAATTTTTCATATAAAATTTGTTTCATAAACCTATTATAACTTTAAAAAGCTTTTATGAATAACACTTAAATATTTTTTCAACAACAAATTGTTTAAACAAAACAGCAAGCGAGTTTATATTTTTAATTAATAAAAATATAAATTGTTTATTTTTAATATCAATAATATAAATACATAAGGTAATATGTATAAATTTGTATATAAACTTGGTATTTTGTGTTATAATTAAAGTTAATTTTATTTGATTGGTTTGTTTTGTTTTGTAATTTTTTTTTTTTTGTTTAATTGAAAAGAAATGCGTTTTACAATACAATATTTGTTGGTTGGTTTGTTTGGCTTTATTTTGCAATTTATTTTTAAATAAATTCTATTGTTACTTTAGATTTTTTTTTTTTTAATTTGGTACTTGGGGTATACATTTTGTTTTCTTGTTTGGTACTGTTTTTTTTTTTTTTTTTTTTAAATCAGTGGGATTTGTTTTTAATAGTTTTTTTTTTCTTCTGTGAATCCATTTATTCCCTAAAGTGCAGAGAAGTTTATATTTAATATTTAAAATTGAAACCATGGAGTTTTTTTGTTATAGTGTTGGTGCTGTTTTGTTTCATTTTAAGATATTTTATGTTTTAAACTATTTGCATTTCAAAACAACAAATCTCGAACTAATTTTTTTTTAGTTTCATAAAATAAAAATTTAAAGTTGACTACCAACATTATTGACAGCAGCATTAATGGCTTCAGCTACATAATTAACATTAGTTTCATTTAAACCACACATATTAATACGTCCGGTCTTTAATAAATAAATATGGAATTCATCAATTAAAATGCGTACTTGTTTTTCTAGAAAAATGAAAAGAAACGAATAATAGTTAGAAAATTTTATTTTTTTTGTTTTTTTGTAATTTTTGGACTGTTTTAAAGAATATTTACCATTAAGTCCAGTGTATGAGAACATGCCAATTTGTTGTGTTATATGCTCCCAAGTACCAGGAGTTTGTAATTCTTCCAAACGTTGTCTTAATGCTTGACGCATTTGAATAATTCTGCTAGACATAGTTTTAATACAATCCATCCTGAAAATCAAAAAAAAAAAAAAATAAAAATATTTAAAAAAATTCTCAACATTTTTCAAAAATCTGTTGCTGTCTGTTTAGCTTACCATTCTTGTCTCAATTCACTGCTATTCAAAACAGTGGATACAATACGACTACCAAAAGCCGGTGGATTTGAATACATGCCACGTACCAATAATGTAAATTGTGATTGTACAGCCTCTTTAACTTCTGTCGTATTTGAAACTACTGTCAAATTACCAACACGTTCACAATAAAGACCGAAATTTTTGGCAAATGATTGGGCACAGAAAATTTCAAAACCTCTCTTAACAAAATATCTTACAGCCCAAGCATCATGATCGGGATCACCGCTAGCAAAACCTTGATAGGCTGAATCAAAGAAGGGGAATAATTGTTTACGTTCCATTAAATCGGCAATTTGTATCCATTGCTCTTGTGTGGGATCACAACCGGTTGGATTGTGAGCACAGGCATGTAAAATAATGACAGCACCAGCTGGAGCCTGCTCCAAATCAGCTAAAAGTCCTTCAATATTTAGAACACGTTTTGTTTGTTCCCAATAACGATAAGTAGCGGGTTGTTCAAAGCCAGCATCCATAAAAACTTTATGATGATTTTCCCAGGTGGGGTCCGAATAATAAAATACTGTACGATTCATTTGACGACGCAAGAATTCAGCGCCAATGCGTAAAGCACCTGTACCAGACAGGGTTTGGACGCCAAAGGCCTAAAAATATAAACAGATAAGAAAAGTTTAACAATAAAATTCCATTTTCAAGTTCTACGCCATTTTCAACTGACATTGAGAAAATTCCATGTTAAATTAGAATTTTTTAAATGAAATTGAGTAAATTCTAAATGAAATTGTGATTTTACATTTGAAATTAAGAAAAATCCAAATGAAATTGTGATTTCCCAATCAAATTCAGAATATTCAAAATAAATTTAATTGACTAAATTCTAAATGAAATTAAGAAAATTCAAAACGTAATTGAGATTTTCCATTCCATTTATAATTGGCATTTTTCATTTAAAATTAGGGAAAGTCCAATTTAAATTAAAGCTTTTCATTTGAAATTATAAAAATTCAAAGTAAAATTGTCTTCGAAATTCCGAACATTTTAATTGAAATTGTAAGTTTTTGTTTGAAATTGGGAAAGTTTCAAAATAAATCAAGAAAATTATAAGTGGAAGTGATAAGATATAATCGAATTTTGAATAATTTCAAATGAATTTCAGAATTTTTAATTGAAAATTAAAAAGTTATCTACTTCTTTATTTACTATTTCTCAATTTTATTTCTAATTTTCTCAGTTTTATTACTCATTTTCTGAATTCTAATTAATTTCAAAATTAATATTTCCATTTTTATATAGAAAATCACAATTTTATTTGGAATTTTCCCAATTTTAAATGAAAAATGTCAATTTCATTTAAAAATGTTGTTGTTGTAAAGGGTGTTTTTTATACAGGTATAAAACTTTAAGTTGGCAACACTTTTTTAACTGGTGGCCATTTTGTCAGCTGTCAAGTAATTTATATTTAGTTTGGTTTGGCATTTCAACATGAATAGACTGACGCCAGAACAACGCTTCCAAAATGTGGAAATTTATTTTGAAAATCATGGTTCTCTTCGAAATACGTATCGTGCACTACGTCCATTTTACGGTCAACATAATCGTCCATAAGAGCAATTAATTCGATTAACTATGGAACGTTTTCGCACCACGTTTACTCTAAATGATAATATGCATCCACAGAGAAGTCGTACAGTGCGTACAGAAGAAGTCATTGCTGCTGTAGAGCGGAGCGTAGAGGTAGACCCCAATCAGTCTATCCGCCATAGTGAGCAGGAATTGGATATGTGTCCATCCTTTTTCGTTCATCAATTGAACAAAAATGATGTGCAGGAGCTGTGATTTCAACAAGACGGCGCAACATGTCACACTGCTCGTGCCACAATTGATTTATTGAAGGAAACGTTAGGTAAACGCATAGTTTCACGTTTTGGACTCGTGAATTGGCCTCCAAGATCGTGCGATTTAACGCCCCTGGACTATTTTCTGTGGGGATATGTGAAGTCGATAGTCTACGACGATAATCCCGAAACGATTGACCACTTGGAGAACAAAATTCGCCGCGTTATTGCCAATATACGGCCACAACTGTTGGAAAAAGTCATCGAAAATTGGACCTACAGATTATACTACGTCCGAGCCAGCCGTGGCGATCATATGCTAGAAGTCATATTTAAATTATAATGCCATAAGATTATCTTTCAAATAAAGTAAATTTCATGTCAATTTAAAAAAATCATCTTTGTTTTATTCCATTTCAAAGTTCTATACCTCTATAAAAAACACCCTTTATATTAGAGCGGCTTTTATTTAAACTTTCGATTTTTATCAATTATTGTAGGACTAGGTCTAAAAGTTAGGTGTTGCGAATTTGAGAAAAATCGGGTATCATTAACCCGTGGCGCCCCGCCACAAAATTTTAGATTTTTGAAAATTGAAAATTTTCTTCAATGTTTTTAGAAAAATAAATATTCCGGACAAAATAGGAAAAATTGTTTTCCAAAAGATAAAATATTTTAAAATCTATAGTTTTTACTTTATTAAAAACTTCTTAAGAAATGAGTATTCTTTGAAGTTGTTTTCGGAAATTGTTTACACAAATTTGGGTATATTTCATAATCTCTGGATATTTTTGTAGGAAAACTTTTCCATAATCGCACTGTGTTTTTTATAACTTGGTCGGCTACTTTATCGAAAAGTAAGCTTAATTAAGTTTAATATAAAATGGATTTAATACCATCCATTGAATTTCAATTAATATCTTCCAGAAGTTAGTTCATTTTTTTAATATTAAAAAAATGCCGAAACGGCGGTTTTTCAAAAACCGAAACCACGGTTAAAATTATCGGTTTCTAGCAAACTCTAAAAGAGACATTTAGTAAGAAAATTGCGATATTAAGAAAAATTAAATTTTAAAGTGACTGAAAACGAAAATTATTTTGGGCGGCGGCTAAATCTTTTTGGTGGGAGTATATTAACTCCCCTGACCGTCCTATAAACGCCTGTGCAAAATTTGAAAAAAACGCTGAAATTGAAAATATCTCCAAAATTAAGAAAATAAAAAGCCAAATATTAAAAAAAATCGTACCATACCAAAACGCTTAAAAGGAATAAAAAAAAGTCAAATTTATTTAAGGATCTTTCTTTTAACAACAAATTTTATTAAGTGCCCAGCAAAAATAAATCGAAGTAGTTAAAAAAAAACGACATTTTCATCACATACAAAGTAGCGATTACTGCCAACTTTTCGGATCTAATGCTGGTCTTTTATATCTGTTCCAAAACCTATATATATATACATATAACGTCATGATATACAACGTTAATTGGCGAGAAATTTCAATTATTTTATATATATATATATTTGAAGAACACTCAATATTTATAATAATTTTTTAATGTCGTACAGCTCCTTGCTATATTCAAACATGCTTTTAGCGAGTGGGCAAAGTCCATTACCCATCGGTAAAGGCTAAAAACTTTAAAAGGAGTTTAAAAACTGGTCTGTTCAATTAAGTAACACAGTAATTTTTAAACATTGTTGTTTGTTATGTTCCTTGAAGACTTTATGAAAGTAGAAATTAACGAATGGTCCCGGGAGAATGCGTCATTTATGAATTATTTGATTTGAATCAGTATTTTTCATTATCTTTCCAGTACCTTTAAATAATAAAAAAACAATGATAGAAAATTTGTCCTATAATATTCATAAACTTCTGCATGTAGGTGAGTGCTATAAGGATTATGGAGCTCAGCATATAAATTCGAAAACTTCCTTAAAACAGTTAAAGAAAGTGTAAAAATGCCTAAACACATTGGACAACAAATTTTTAACAAATTTGCCACCGTCAAATGATGGTGCAAGTATTAAAAGGAATGGTGAAGTCACTTCATTTTCTATTAATGGCTTCACCAACGTATCTGGATAACATTTGTTGCACTGACAATTATACTTATGGTTTTATTACAAAAATTAATAAAAACGGGTTCGTTAAAGGACAGACGTTTAAAATGTAAGCAGTTTTTTCCTTTATCCAATAAAGTCCCTCGATATTGGAATTGGATTTTGTGAAAATGGGGAAACTGAAAGCAACAAAAATACATATTGTCTAAAAAATGCAACAAAAATTCAGTTGATTCCTTATAAAAATGGTATTGTGTTAATACCATTAATAAATTATTTTTTATTATTATGCCGAGTGGAACATGCCACTTCGATGGGTGTTTCAACATGATAACGATACGAAACACACATCGAAGTTGGTCAAGGAATGGATACAATCGAAAGGGATTCAAGTGTTTGATTAATTGGCCCAATCGTCCGTTTTGAACCCAATTGAAATTTATTTTCAATATTGAAGAGGAACGTTGGATCAAAACGATTTTCCAACAAAGACGATTTGTTTACGTGTCTGGAGGATGAATGGAAACGCATAGATCCAATAATAATTGATAATTTAATAAAATCTATGCCGAGGCGGTGCGCCGCAGTAATAAAAAATAATTGAAATTATACCAAATATTAAAAGTTTCTTAGGTTTTGCCTAGTGAATTTTTAAGTATTTTTTTGTTGTTGTACTATAAGAACCGTTAGGTGAGAGATAATTACCAATTTTTTGTTTTTTAATTTTGTATGACACAGTAATTAATAAAACTGCATTAAAACATTGAATTGAAATATGTTCATTTAAAAATAATTTGACTCAGAAGCTAAAATCAAGCAGTATTTCTTAGGTTTTGCCCAATACTGTAGATTTCCTAATTAAAAAAAAAAAAATCCTTTTCAAACTATGAAAACAAAGTAGGATATGGTAATCCTTTTTATTTTATTTTTTTATAAAATTATTTCTATATCAAAATTAGTTTTGTTTTTAATCATTGCATGGCGATTTTAAGTATTTCGTATTTCCATGATTTATTTAATCCAATAAATTGTCTTTCTTAGAAATAAAAAAAGTAAAACTACCAAATTTGAATAAGCTCCAGAAAATTCTTGGGACTTCTTGAAGATTGAGGCTTTGTATTATTTGATAATAGTTAATGTCATTACCATTTATTTATGACTTCATGTATTGCAAATGAATTTTGGTAAAGGCATTACAAAAGTACCAAAAAATACACATCAAAAAAACATACAAAAAATTAGTGCTTACCCAGAAGTAGTTCTGAAAGGTAATATTTAATTACCGAGTACTTCCGAAACAACTCTAGAAGGCAAGATTTTTGTTCGCGATGTCCCACCTGGTACGTTTCTTTTAAGCAGGTAAAAGCGCTTCCTTCATGTGGTCTAAGAAGCAATAAATGCATACCTCCGTAAGAAATGAGAAGCGCTTTTTGTGTATTGCCAACATTAATGCTGCATTGTATACATCCTTTACTGCTTCACTGTATGCATAATTTACTGCGTCAAAAGAAGACGGCAAGACGGTTAAGCGCTTTCTTGGAAGCATACAAATGTAGATACTCCTTAATATATTGAGGTAATTTGTTGCTGGGATGGAATGTACTACACTACCCTAACAACTTGAGTTTCGTAGGGGTGATAAATATTCATGTGTTTAATTTTCAATTTGATATAACTTCCGAAGAAATAAGTTAATTTGTACAAATTTGGGCTTTTCGGAAAGCTTATTCTAAGTGTTCACTAAAACAGTCATAACATTGAGGTAGTGCGTTTGCGTTAGCGCAAAAAAAAAATGTTTTTAAGTTAAAAGCACTTGGAAAATTTGTGTTATGTAAAAATTCCTTTCCGAGAGAAAAAAACTCAAATATTATTTAAAAATTTTCTTATCGTAATATAAGTTTTATATTTTTTCTTGAAAAATATTTGCCAGCGATAGTGTTTCTAAAAACGGTTAACCAAATTTTGGGCCAAATTTCAGTTTTTGACAAATTAACCGGTTTTTAATTTTTATTTTTATTAAAATCATTTGGGAAGCAAATTTTTAATGGTTAAAATTTATCGCTTGAACTTTAAAGTCCTCAAATCGTAATTAAAATATTGAAAGTGAACGAAATTTAAATTTTATTAGATAGACCAAATCACATTCGGTTCTTAATGAAACTTTACTAAGACATATAGGGCACTTAACTTAATCTCTTAGCTACCACACTTTGTGGATCCAAAAACTTCCGAAAGTTCTTTGTATTTAGATTTATAATTATGTTTGTTTAAGAACTTTTCAAATACCTTTAATTATATCTAATGGTCTTGCGCTTACTTTGAAAGCAAGCCGAAAGATCGCCAAATTGCAATTTATACAACTGTCTAAGTTTACCTTAAATTTTTTTACCTTCCTAATTTTAGAAAAATCTTTTGTATTGGTTTGGAATATAATAAAGTGTAATGCATTTATAGAAAGCTTTAAGTGTTTCGCATGAATAATTAACCAATTAAGAAAAAATAATGAAGTGTCATGTTTACAAGCATTTTGTAAATTTTTTAGTAAGAAAAAGGCTGATTTAATTAAGGGCGGTTAACAGGTTTTTTTACATTCGGTTAACCGAAAAACCGGTTTCTCAAAAAGTCGGTTTTTGAAAACACTAGCCAGCGATAAAAGCGATTAAGAGTTTAAGTTCTCCCAAAAAAGAGTTCTGTATAAAATTCAGAAAAATACCAAAATGTACTTATGATGCTTTTATTATATTTTTTTGTAAAAACATAACAAAGCTCTCAATAAACTTCACTAAAAAAAAAACTCAGATTTTGCATATTTAGAGAAAATAAAAAATCAAGAATTAAATCAATATTTTCTTGCATGGTTAAATATCTGTTTTTGCACATTTAAGTCTTCGATTCAGCAAAAATCAAAAACTTCGAAATCCTTTCAGTGGCTCTAATAGCATTATTTCTATAAAAAAAACTCCGAACATTCTAAAATATTAAAAAATAAATAAAAATAAATAAAATTCTACGAAAATAATTTTTTTTTCTTAAATATAAAAATCAGGATTTTGGTGTAAAAAGCGGGAGAAATTTCAAGGCAGGATCAGCATTAATTTTTTTTTATTTATTATTTTTCCATTAAATAACCGAGCCCAAAGGGCCATATATGGCTAAGAAATAACTACAACACAAGACTACTGTATTATATAAAACAAAAATATAAATAACAATATAATATTAAAAAAGAAAAAAAAGAGAAATAAACATATATGTATTATAAAATAGTAAAAACATTAGAAGTTAAAAGAAAGAAGAGAAAAACAATATAAAGGCACTGTAAACCAATGAATAATTACAATCACACGTTCCATTAAAATGTCAAAAATATTATAACTCATAACCTTGAGCATAGATCAAAATTTTGCGTTTAAACGTGTAGAATGGTAATTCTAAGGACTTGAGTTCTGTAGGCAAGTGATTAAAAATATTTTTTTTTTTTTTTTTTTTATAAAGAGAGGCAACACTCAGGAAATACTTCCTATATTTAGTGTGTTGCTTTCTTTGGAAAGGGATAGTATAGAGATGAAAGGTGGGGAAAGATGAAGGGCTTCAGACATGGCAACACTGTAATTGCGCGAGATGATAAGTCTTAGAACAGTTGTTGCTCGCCACCTGATGGAGAGTTGGCGAACTTATTGAAGCTTTTTGGTTCATAGCCCTGATTCATTATTTTACTTCGGTGGGGTTAATTGCTATGGGAACACCGAAGGTGGACATTGCGATACGTATGAGGGATAGAAAAAACTCATACATATTAATTTGATGTTGCCGGCACCGGGGATCGAACCCGGGACCTTCTGTGTAAAAGTCCAACGCGCTAACCATTACACCACAACACAATGAATTCAAATATACAAGGTCATCATTATGATTAATCTTATAAAAATAAAGTATAGTAATTGCTTTAACATAGTTCGAAAATGGACAACCTAGAAACATACGGCTTCATATGGGTACGATTAAGTTTCCTTAAACAAAGGAGATAACGGATTACTCTATTAAACAACACTGAAAGCCTTTTCATAATGTAGCCAAAAGTGCCACTATATACTTCAATGCCGTATAAAAATAAAGGCATAATTAAAGAATGTATGAGCATAACCTTGATTCTCATACGTAAAATTAAATTAACATTATAGAGCCTACGCAAAGAGTAGTTGACCCTAGAAATAACATAATTTACATGTCTTTCGAAATTTAAACTATTGTCCAACCACAAACCAAGACACTTGATTTGACCGACAAACTCAATATTAGTACCATTAATATTTATTACCAAATCCAGTAAGGGTGATCCAAAAAGCATAGCCTTTGTCTTATCCGCATTAATATATAGTTTGTTTTCCAACATCCAATCCGTAAATTGCCGAGAATTGTCTCTCGCCACTAAATAAAAAAAAAACAAATCATCTGCATATGCAAATGAAACACATGAAGAAAAATGAATACAGTTAAATAAATCGTTGAGATATATATTAAATAACAATGGTCCAAGTACGAACCCCTGTGGTACTCCACTTATAACGGGTAATGCATGAGAATATTTATTCCCAATAGATACGTATTGGCCTCTATTTCTAAGATAAGATGATATAAGCCTACAAGAAGAAACAGAAATACCTAAATTACGATATAGTTTAGAAGTTAATATACTATGATCGATCTTTTCAACAGCCTTCTGAAGGTCAATGGATAAAAGAACATTGACATGGCCAATACTTAAGAACATTGACATGGCCAATACTTCTAAGAACATTGACATGGCCAATACTTCTAATCGTATCAGTAAGTCTTAAAAGAAGCGACGTGGTGTTTCTACCACATCTAAATCCATATTGAGAATCACTAAGAAAAGAAACATTAGCAATGTGATCCTCTAATTGGTTATTAAGTAAGATCTCCAAAATTTTAGAAAGTACTGGAGTATAGAAATGGGACGCAAATTCTCTCACCAACTTTTTTAAGAGGTACTATCCTACCAGTTTTCCAGTAAGATGGAAATATTGATTTGGTAATTACATTATTGACAAGATAAAGACGGGATTATCCCACCAAAAGCGGGATGGTTGGTCATGTTATTTGTATACAATATTCAAAATATATTATTGATATTTTTCTATTATCTTACCTTATTATCTTTTAATGCTGGTGAATCATCTCCCAATAGTAATGTTGTTGCTGCTTTTGTATATGCTTCGGTACCTGCAAAATTAAATATAATTACAATTAAATTGTTTAGTAATTAAGAAAACACTTTCTTCGTAATTTCTTCTCAAACACTTATTGGGGAAAAGCCAATTAATGGTAAATATGTAACTTAAATTCAACCACACAAATCTGTGCACTTGGTATTCTGTAACTAATTAACCATAAATATCTCAAATACATTTGTTTGGTAATGAGATTAATGTGTGGTTTGAGAAGATATGTTTGATTATATGAAACAAATACTTTACCTAAAACTGGTAAATATTCATGGTTAATTTTCTCATCGCTGGCAATTTGGATTTCTGTTTTACGTACCACAGGCAATACCCAGGGTTTACCTTCCTTAGTGCGATAAGCTGTAATAAAGAAAATAACAAGGGAATTAAATAAATTAACTTGTTAGGTATAAGATACATAAATAATTGAGTAGAGATTTAGAGATTTAAAATGCTTTATACTAAACGAATTATAATCAGAAAAAATTTAACCTCCCTTAAATATGCAACGTTTTTTATTTAAATGACCTGGAGTAAAAATAATATTATACAATCTTATATAATGTGATCCAGTTACCAAAAATTTAATATCGTAACATACAATTTTACTTTCCACTATAATTTTTCGTAAAACGGCATACTTAATTGTAGCTTACAATATGTTATAACATACGTTATTAGACGGGCAATATATAATTGGATTGAAGAATTAAATTAATATATTGGATTAATTTTAAAAGTTTTATACACCTGCAATTGTTGATATATTTGTTAAAGTTTTTAAGTCTAAATGTCCGAAATATTTACTAAATCATTTTGTATATTCAAGATCTTTAAGAAACCCGCAATTTAAGTATCATATACATCATACATCAATTCTTCAACGATCTTTTCAGTACAGGGTAGCTAAAAATTTGGAATTCGTTGCCCTTATTACTTCGAAATTTTGACTTTGCTGTTAATGTATTTAAAGCTAAACTAAAGAGTATGCCTGCTATATATATAATCCTTTAAATTCCTAGGAGGAACATAGGGCCACAACAAATTTTTTCCATTCCGCTCTGTCTTCGGCTATGTGTTTGATTTGGCTCCAGGAATACCCTGCATCTTGAATTTCCCTTAGCGTATTTCGTCTCCAGGTGTTGCTCGGACGACCAATTCTTCTACTACCCTGGGGGTTGAACTCAAGCACCTTCCTTGTGATGTCATTTTGTGGTTTACGGAAAGTGTGACCGAGCCATCTGTATTTTCGGATTTTTATGGTTTCAGCGATTTGTGGTTGTTGAGTTTTATACCACAGTTCTTCGTTGCTGATGATATTCGGCCAGAACACCTTCAGGATACGTCGAAGACATCTATTTACAAACGACTGTATTTTCTTAATTCTTTCATTGGCAGGTTCCAGGTCTCGCATCCATATAACAAGGTTGATTTTACATTTGAATTAAAGATGTTTACTTTCGTTCTTATGGATATATTGAGGATGACCAAACTTTGCCGAGCGAACCAAAAGTTTGTCGAGCTTTATTCAGTCGGTATTGGATGTCGGCAGCACTACCTCCAGATTTATCAATTATAGAGCCTAAGTAGAGATATTCCTTTACATCATCTAAATATTGATCAGAAAGTTTAAATTGACGAGTGTTATTGGTGTTTAGACGTAGCGATTTTGTTTTAGATGAGTTTATTTTAAGACCAACTGTGTCAGCATATGAGCTAATTAGGTCAAGCTTCCGTTGCATTTCGCTGAAGTTATGGGAAATAAGACAAATGTCATATGCATAGTCTAAATCGTTTAGTTTGGCATTGATATCCAAGTTTACACCGCCCTCGTTCGGAATGGACTGTCTCATTACAAGATCAAGGACAACATTGAAAAGTAAGGGGGGAAAGAACGCAGCCTTGTCTTACACCCACGCTGATGTCAATGCAATTACTCTTTAGGCCTTCGTGGAGAACTATGCATCGGGCGTCGCTGTAAAGAGCTTTTATTAAGCTGATGATTTTAAAGGGTACACCTTTACACTTCAAGGCTTCCTAGATGGCAGATTGATTGATGGAGTCGAAAGCACGTTTGAAGTCCACAAAAACAATATACAGAGGGACTCTTAATTCGGCAGATTGCTCTACTATAATACGAAGACTATTTATGCGGTCCACGCAAGATCTGTTTGGCCGGAAACCAGCTTGCTCGGGTCGCAAGTTTAATTCCAAAGCGTTAAAGATTCGACGATGTAGAATTTGAGCGATGATTTTATTTATAATATTAAGAAGAGTTATCCCTCTCCAGTTTGAGCATTCCATCAAGTTTCCTTTTTTTGGTAGTTTTATAATAAGCCCATCCTTAATATCATCTGTTAGGTTTTCAGTGTCCCAGAAACGTTTGATGACGGGGTGAATTAGCGTTGCTGTCAGTGTGCTGTTAACTTTAAAAAGTTCTGGAGGAAGGTTGTCTAACCCACTTGATTTGTTGACTTTCAATGCGTTTATAGCACCTGCGATTTCATCTGTATTAGGGGTATTTACGTCAATAGGGAGAAGAAAGTCATGATTTCTGCACCTGCATATGGATTGATTGTTGATGGTATCTTGGGTGAAAGGTTTTTATAATAATTCTCCCACACATGAACTTGATCCTGTTTGGAGTATTTAATTACACCATTCGCGTCCTTTAAGGGTTTATTGTTGGAGTGATTTTTCCCAGCTATGAGTTTTGTTAGCTTGTAAAGATCTCTTGAGCGGTTAGTTGCGCTGGCAGCTTCTGCTTCTTGCGCAAGTTTATCCATCCAAATTCTTTTATCCGCTCTGGCGCTACGTTTAACTTTTTTATTGCTTATGGTATAGGAGCTTTGCAAAACTTGTTTACGGTTTCTGGTCTTGGCGTTGTTTATCTCGTTTTTAATGCTTCTTCTTTCCTCAATAAGCTCCCAGGTTTTATTTGAGATCCACGGTTTTATTTCTCTCCTTTCAAAACCAACACATTTTTCAGCAGCTTTTGCAAAAACTTTTTTGAGTTGCCCCAATACGAATCAGTGTTTGCCTCGTTTATTATGGAATGCATACTTTGTTCAACTTCGTCACAGAATTGTTGTTTAATTTCGCTGTTTTGCAGTTTTTTAGATCAAACTTTGTTCGCTTAACCCTGTTGTTATGAAAGACGGCTTTTAATTTGAATTTCATTTCTCCAATTATTAGATGGTGATCGCTTGCAACATCTGCACCTCGTTTGTTGCGAACATCCAGTAACGAGTGTCGCCATAATGCTATAACAATGCCTGCTATAACAATGTTTAAAACTTTTTTTATTCACAAATTTATTAAATTTGTTAGTTTATATATGTATGATATTTGACAGACTTAGGCGATGTCAATTACATTTCACAATCATTCACTTGTGAAAGGTTTCTATATCATTAATAGTTTCAGACCTACTCTCACACTTGTGAGCGAAACGCTTCCGCCAAAGTCTGATATTTGAACGCAACAATATTCACTAGGGACAATTTTGGAAGAAGGATAAATGAGTAGTATTTATATGCGTTTGTGTCTATTTTTTTTATACTTTTAAATATATACATTTTATTTTATGTTTTTAAAAATTGTTTAATTTTGTTAAGATTTGATTTTATGTTAAATGTACGTAAGCCATATTTGGCCCCATGGGCTTGGCTTGAAATTGTATAATAAATTAAATAAAACTTTAATTAAACAAACAATTTATTGACCTATGTAAAAAAAATATAAGTGGCGAAAAGTCACGTTTTTTGATCTGAAATCCAAAACACTCAAAATTGTAATATCAATCGAAAATTTTCATTGAATATATCTATTTAAATTACCTTCAATGAACATCACAAATTAAACTATCAAACACCAAAATTTTTTGATTTTAAGCATTTAAAATTTAAATTTGACTGTACGTTAAATTGAAAGTGTGTTCTTAACCTTCCGCCCTTATGTTACACGCATTTCACACTACTGTTGGGGTGGACGGAAGGTTAATAAATATGAGGACGGAAGGTTAATAACACTGTTCAAGTTTTTAACACAAAATTTCTGGTACTAACGTGAAAACCATATGGTTGTGTTTGGATGAGCCCCCTGACTACTACTCCACCGATGAAAGTGCCAATTTGACTCATTGGGAAAAATTTATGGGGTTTTTTTTAATTTCGGTCAATTCGTCAATTTTTGACCATTTTCAGCACATTTAAGCCCATTTAAGTCGCTTTTTCCTGTATTCAAAATTTCTTGTGTTATCTTTATACGGCTCACAATTACTATTTCCACCATTAGAACGCACATTTCAACTGAGAAAATCAAAATTTTTAGCCTATTTTCATGATTTTTGCCCATTTTTCATCGATTTTTCCCATTTTTTTGCTGTTTTTATGCGCTTTTGTAGTTCTTGCGCAAACTTATCTACATAATTCTTACCGTTTTTCCTTTTTACAATATATTATGCAATATTATTGCCATTTCAAGCAACTCAACACACTTTTTAATACAAAAACCATTCTTTTTTACGCTTTTTCGGTAATGTGCGTGGACAATTAAAAGGAAAAAAAGGAAAGTGTACTTTTTTAATTATTTGGGTTTTTCCGTTGGCTGCATGATTTTTTTACACAAATTTTTTTACACAACGCACACGAATCATTTATATAGCCATCCTTTTTTTATTTTTTATAGGTGTTCATTGATCGATTTTTGTCATTCAACAAGTGTCTCCGAACGCGTAAAGTACGATTTTTTTAAAGGACGAAAAAGTAATAAAAGTATAAATAAAGTTTCCAGTTTGAAGTGATTAATTTTTACGGTAAAAAATGGATGAATGCCTGAAAAAATTCAATCATTACTGTTATATGTGCGGAAAGTGGACCATTATGTCGTCTAAGAAAAAAATTACTGATGAAATTGTAACATTGTACGAGCAGTACTTCAATATTCCAGTGATTCGTAATGTTGACTGGGTGCCTAAAATGGCTTGTTCATCGTGTGTAGCACGTTTGTATGATTGGCGAACAGGTCGACGGGAAAGCATGCCATATGGAATACCGATGATTTGGTCAGAGCCAGTCGACCACGAAAAAAACATGTGATACGTATGTAAAAATAATGTTGTGGGTATGAGCAGAAGAAAGGCGATGGAATATAATTACCAAAGTGTTCCGTCAGCTCAAACCACTCTTCCCCATTCTCCGCCAGTGCCAATCCCGAGAAAACCGAGTCCAACCGAAGAATACATCCCACCATCTTTTTTTTCGGAGCCAGAATCGAATTTTTCTTTGTATCAGCCATCAAATATTACGCCACCATGCAAACACATTGAAGTTACACAACAGCGCTTGAACATAATGTCAAGACAACTAAAGTTGTCACAAAATAAAACCATAATTCTTGCTCAACATCTTAAAGCTGTGAACATCCTGTCACCTGAACTTAAAGTGTTCGGTTCGCGTGGTCGACAGCATGAATTTGTACCGTTTTTTTACTCGCAACGAAAACAATTCATTTACGTACTGTAATGATATCAATGGTTTGATGTCGGCCATGAATTACACGTACAATGCGGACCAATGGCGGTTGTTCATCGATGGATCGAAGAGCAGTCTCAAGGCTGTGCTGCTGTATTTCGATAATACAAAAAACTCTGTGCCAATTGCGCTTGCCGTGAAAACAAAGGAAACGTATGATTCCATGAAACTAATCTTGGATTCTGTGAAATACCATGAACATTGTTGGAAAAT
Organism: Delia radicum; assembly: GCA_021234595.1. NCBI lineage: Eukaryota > Metazoa > Arthropoda > Insecta > Diptera > Anthomyiidae > Delia > Delia radicum. The sequence goes on from CM037853.1 coordinate 68,333,305, forward strand.
ATGCGCTGATTTGAAAGTGGTTGCACTTATCTGTGGCCTTCAAACTGGTTACACTAAAAATATGTGCTACTTGTGTACGTGGGATTCGCGATATACACCACAGTATCAAAAACGAGAACAAATCGTCTAATCGGGCAGCAGAACGTTATCCACGAGGAGTTGGTGCCGATGGATAAGGTATTGCTGCCACCATTGCACATTAAACTTGGGTTAATGAAGAATTTCATCAAAGCGTTACTGGTGCGTGGAAATAGATTGGCATTTGGACGATTGGAGTACATTTTTCCACGCTTGAGTGAAGCGAAAATTAAAGAAGGTAAATAAATATTTGGAATTCTTTTTCCGCCAAACAAAGATGAAGCATTCTTGAAAGTTTTTATATAAAATCATATATTTATTTCAGGTGTGTTGAATGGCCCAGACATTCGCAAACTGATGAAGGATGAAGACTTCAACAATGTCCTTTAAGAGGCGGAACTCATCGCTTGGGATAGCCTGAAAGCAGTGATCGAAAAAGTTCTCGGCATTCATAGAGTGGACAATTGGCGTGCCATTGTTGATGATATGCTTCAATCTTTCGAAAACATCGGTGTTCGAATGTCGTTGAAAGTGCATTTCATGCATCACCACCAGGATCACTTCGAGCGTCAGTTGCCGTCTGAATCAGACGAGCATGGGGAACGTTGGAAAAAAATTAGATTCACTTTGGCAGATCTTTGCTGGAATTTGTTAATGGAAATTGGAGGATAACGAATGATATTCCATTGCTTATTTCTCTATTTCAATTGCCAATTTAAAATGAATTACATTAATACGGAGAAACACGCATTTCCATTAATTTTTATACCGAAAAATGTATTCAACCACAAAAAATTTATTTAAATCAATAAAAAAACGCGAAAATCATCCGAAAAAAGCGTAAAAAAGGATGGTTTTTGTATTAAAAAGTGTGTTGAGTTGCTTGAAATGGCAATAATATTGCATAATATATTGTAAAAAGGAAAAACGGTTAGAATTATGTAGATAAGTTTGCGCAAGAACTACAAAAAGCGCATAAAAACAGCAAAAAAAATGGGAAAAATCGATGAAAAATGGGCAAAAATCATGAAAATAGGCTAAAAATTTTGATTTTCTCAGTTGAAATGTGCGTTCTAATGGTGAAAATAGTAATTGTGAGCCGTATAAAGATAACACAAGAAATTTTGAATACAGGAAAAGCGACTTAAATGGGCTGAAAATGGTCAAAAATTGACGAATTGAGCGAAATTCAAAAAAAAACCATAAATTTTTCCCAATGAGCCAAATTGGCACTTTCATCGGTGGAGTAGTAGTCAGGGGGCTCATCCAAACACAACCATATGGTTTTCACGTTAGTACCATTTTACAACTTGAACAGTGTAATCGGACCATAATATCTTGACCCTTGTATTCAAGTTATAAATGGGGAAAACAATTGGCAGAATTTAGTACAATACATTATCAGTGCTTTAGCTTATCGTAAAACACTAATACTTGAATATAATAATTAAAAAAAAAAATAAAAATAATACATTCATTGTAAAATTAAATTATATTTTTTATGTGAAACTCTTTTTTTCCGGCTAACGACATAGTCACAGCCGTATATTCTTTAAGATATTTTTATAACGTTTTAAAAAAAAAATCAAAGAAAATACCAAATAAAGAATTACTACTACTACTACTACTATTCAAGTTATCAAATTTATTTTCAATGGATTGAATCGTAACAAATTATATTAAACTCAATTTAATTAACCCTACGGGCAATGAGAAGTCAATTGCCCTTAAAGGACATTTCGCGGGACTGGTTAAAGCAGGATCAATTATGGAACTAGTAGAATTTGCCATTGCTGTAGGTTAAATAATGTCAATTATATTTAATGAAATGGTCACCTGACCTATTTTAAATTAAACCTGTTTTAAAAACAGGTTTAATTTAAACAAATTTTCACTAAAAACAAACAAATTTTTAGATTGCCCCATATCTAAATGTATATTTTTACTTATGTTACTATATTTAATCAGATCTGCCACAAGGAATTTAAATTGTAAGATCAAATTTAATTCAGTTCCATGTATAATTTTAAATTTATTTTTATTTTAAATCAATTACATTCCATTTATAATTGGAAAAGGTCGTTTAAAAATTTCTTGGGGAACTATTATTAAAAACTTGTGTGGAGTGTTGCTTTATTTATTTGGATTTTGTTAGAAAAACAATTTACATATAAAATCCACTTTAATTTATTTAAAATAAGCGGAAATACATTTTCCTTATATCTGTCGCATATTCTTACCTCAAATAAACAATTTATAATATCTTAATTCATTCAAATAATTGAAAGCTCAGACGTTTTGGCATACGAAACCTCGGCTAAGAGGGTTCATATAAAAATAAATAGTTTAAAATCTACAATCGTATTTAAACTTTTCTCATTTTCAAAATGCAAATCTCACCGTCACACAGTGGGTTCGATGGTACCCAAAGTGGCGATTAATTCATAGAAGCCGTAGTTTTAAAATATTACATATTTTTATTGATGATATTATAAGCACATAAAAACACAGCATTTGAGAAAAAAAAAAGTTTAAAAAAAAATTTAACCCGTTAAGCGCATTATTGTTTTTTTTTTTGAAAAAAGACATTAGTTTACAATTTATGCTGTAACTTTGGAATGAAAAGCGATAAATTAATGAATGAAATTGGAAATTAAAGCATACTTAATGTGCTACTAAAAAATTCAAAGAGTAAATTTATTGTATGCATTTATATTAGTATAAATTTAATTTAAAATCCAATTTTTGTTTTTCACAAAATCTCATAAATGTACAAATTTATTTCAAAAAAGTCACAAAAGAGAATATTATAATTTTTTAGTAATGAATAGTCATAAATACATAAAAACACAGGTTTAAAAAAGAAATGGAAGAAAAAGATTTTTTTTAATTTGTTAGGCGTTTTTTGTTTTTTGGAAAAACATGATCCACTATTTTCGCTGCAACTTTGAAATCAAAATAAATTTAAAGAATAAGTTAATAATATGTATTTCTATTAGTATAAATTTTTATCCAGTTTTTGCTTTCACTAAATTCAGTAAATGTAAAAATTAATCTGAAAAAATAAAAAATTTAAAATTTTTTGGGGAATCTTTGTTTTCCTTTTACCTTTTTAATAAAAAATATATGAATATATTTGTATTATTCTGCATTTTCAAATACATCACAAATATCCCAATTATCATACTTAGCAGAAACCTATTGAAAATATCTTCATTGGACTTTTCCCGGCTGCATTTGCGAGCAAAGTGCTCGCTATAATTTTTAAAATCGTGATTAAATTAAAATTTAATCACATCAAATTTTAAAACAGCAAAAAACACCACTGAAAAACAAAACATAAAAACAAGCACAAAAATAACGGCAATAGAGATGGGCGCGTGAAACAGTTTATTCGCAAACATTATTATTTATAAATTACGATAGTCAGTTTAATTTCAAAAAATATTAAACGTCAAACGCATTGGTAAAAAAAAGTTGATTGCCCAAAGTACGTGATTGATGCCCGTGCCGAGATAGCCACGTGCCGAGGTAGCCACGCCTGGCTATCTCGGCACGGGCAAATTAGTATAAGATGTAAAACCATCACGTGAATTTGGTAAATTATTAGAAAGTCCTATTTTTTCGCTGGAATTGAGTGTTCATTTTTATTCTTTTCTGGTAAATTGGTCACCCTCGTGAACGTAGGTGATCAAACGCCACTCACGCAGCCATCTCTATTAAATATCAAAATATATTGACCATAATATCAGCAACAACAAAAATAGCTAGCATTGAGAGTAAGACAATAGTAACAACAAAAATACTGTGGGTATGGTAAATAAAGGAATTTTGAAAACAAGACTTTTTACATAAAATTATTAATATCTTAAAACGGGGCACCAAAAGGCAAACTTTTTTGTATGTAATATCAACCCAACAAGAACTGTGACGGTCATATGACCGGTCAAATGACCGGAACTGCTGATGGAAATATCCATCAATGCGTAGAACAAAGTTTCTATCATTTTCTTAAGGGCAATGTGAAAAAAGTGATGGAAACGTTGTGTTCGTGTGATTTTGAATCTTCTTCTAATTTATAAATTCATAAGTTAGAGGAAGACGCAAGATTTGCATGTGTTAGTTTCGGTCATCCATTTCTTGTAGGGAAGTAGAAATCCCATACTTTTCAAAAAACACAACTTCAAAGCCGGCACTTTACTACTTTGTTACTTCTGGTCCATCATATATGGAAAATACCCCGATTTTAGAGTTTTTTTTTTTTTAAATATTACAAATATTTCCACACATATTTTTATAAACACAAAATCATTTTTTGTACACTTAAATACCTGAAGTTGAAGGTTCCATCATAAAAGTTTAACTTTATTAATTTTAAGTTTAAAAAAATAAGCAAATTTATCAAATTTAAATTTTTTCACTTTTAAGAAAACAGCAATAATTAGCTAACTTTGACAGCTCACTACGGATGAAGTAAACAACTTAGATGGTTCAAATTTGAAATAGTAATGTAGAATTTTATCTAGTTTTATTCGATACCAATCATTATGGCAAAAACTTAATTCTAAAATTTCAATTAAGCGCCACTTTGTACCCATTTCAACCCAATGTGCGTCAGTGAAAAATTCAATAATGTTTTATGCCAAATTATTTAAAATCATAATTAATTCATAGTTTTTTTTTTTTAATTCACTTATTATATTTAACAAAAGTACAAATTGAAACATTTATTCGAAATTGGAACTTATTGTATTAAATTGTAGTATGATATTTAGTACAATAATCAAAACCAATCAAAATTCGGATTCATTTGTATTTCATTAGAAGAAATGAATTCCAATTTGATGCACGTATATACAATTGTATTCATCATTTTTCGGATTAAATTATATCTGATTAGTTATATAATATAATTTCTTTACTCGGGAGGCTTTATCAACTTTGATACATTTCTTTGTTGAATCATATTAACTTTTTTTAAACGAGCTTTTAAAAATATACTACAATATGCTTTGTAGTACAACAATTTTATATTTATGAATGAATTATTATATTGTTTTAATTGGTAAACATTGTATTTCAAATCATAATTCATTTGATCTTTCTGACCATAAAAGTTTTATTATTTTAAAGAAATATAATCTTTTTTACAATTTGTTTTTATTCTAATATCAAGCATGTATAATTTGACAACAACGATTTTTGTACTTTAAATCTATATACTACACCATTTTCAATTGTATTTCAGAAATTAACAATTGTATTTCAGAAATTATCAATTGTATTTCAGAAATTATCAATTCTATTTCAGAAATTATCAATTCTATTTCAGAAATTATCAATTCTATTTCAGAAATTATCAATTGTATTTCAGAAATTGTCAATTGTATTTCAGAAGTTGTCAATTGTATTTAAGAACTTAAAATAATATACCCTACAATTTAAAAATTCTAGTGTTGCTTTACTATTCATTTTGTCTCTTATAGTTTAGCTCAATATAACTAAACTTTTGTAGATTCAACAGATTAATGTTTGCTATTGATATCTTACTAATATTTAGCAAAAACGTCTACTAATTTCAGCAGTTTTTTCCGCAACGTAATTTAAAACTAATTTTTAGTAGTTTTAGCAAAATTATTTTATTTTTTCTATTACTGCAGCTGTCATTTTAAGTAATTTCTACCTACATCATTTCCTGAGTGAAGTTTCAAATTGCATTCATTTATATAATGTGCATTTTAGTTGATAGCAAAAACTCGTGCTATTTTATTATCATCACATGATATTATAACATCGATGGGGGTATCATGCATACACTCAGTATATTCTTACAGTAACTACATGTAGGTCATTTGGGAAGTAAACAGTAATAGTTGTTTAAACTGCTATTTTAGTAATTTTTCGATTAGAAAATGAAAAACTTCTAATTTAGAAAATACTGTACTTCAGTGAAAGTTGTTTTAAGTAGTTATTTTAGTATTATAATAAACAACTAACCAAAAAAAGGGCTTTTGCAGTAAATAGTTAATTTTTGTTCGTTATTTAAAAATGGAAGATTATGTAGTTATTAAAAATTCTCATTTAGTTTATATTTGTCATTATTGATATGTTCGTAGTTTGCAAGCAATAATTAAAAAAAAACTTCTGCATAAAAACGTCATAACTGGAATACCGTTTACAATTTTGACTTTGCATTTTAAATATGATGTAGGAAATACTAATTTTTATTTTTAAAATACCGAAAAAAATAACTGTTAAAACAGTAGTTTTATAGTCTTTTTTATTTATTTCATTTAATGTTAGTAGTTTTTAACCGCTTCGATATTCGTTTTCAATACCATTGTACAAGGTGGCGCAAAAGTAATCCTCCTATCAGAAAATGCTATAAATTTTGCGATTGGCCCCTAATGTCAGTTCTGTTTTGACATTTGTGTAGTAAACACATGCGAAATACACGTTAATAAACAATGTTACGCTACACTGCTCCAGAACGCGGACTATTTCACCACCAAGAGGAAGATGATTTTTCATCAAAAATAATCATGAGTGATGAGGCCCATTTCCATCTTAGCGGGTACGTAAATAAGCAAAATTTACGCTTCTGGGGCACTGAAAATCCGCGTGTAACCCACGAAGAGCTATTACAACCGCTCAAAGTCACTGTATGGTGTGCTGTTTTCGCTAGAGGAGTCATCGGACCTTTTTTCTTCGAAGACGTCGCGGGCCAAACGGTTACTGTGAATGGTGAGCGCTACAGAGCAATGATCAACGAGTTCTTTTTGCCGCAACTTGATGAATTGGGATTGGAAAACATGTGGTTCCAACAGAACGGTGCAACGTCACACACTGCACGTGCCACAACCGATATGCTGAAGGATGCATTTCCCGGGCGCCTAATCTCCCGTTTTGGCGATTTGCACTGGCCAGCAAGATCGCCTGATTTGAACGCTCCAGACTTCTTTTTGTGGGGCTTTTTGAAGTCGCGGGTTTATGTCAACAAGCCTCAGACTCTTGCAGCTCTTAAAGACAATATCCGTCAAGAATGTGAGGACCTATCGCCGGAAGTTTTGGCCAAAGTGATGGAAAATGCCATAAAAAGGGCTCAAATGACAATCAACTGTGGCGGCGGCCATTTACATGACATCATATTCTCGACTTGATGTAAAAAAAAGAAGAATCAAAGTTTTTCATTTTTTTTTAAATTACAGCCAAAAAACATCGGAAGGTTATTTTTGCGCCACCTTGTAGTTGTTTTCACCAATAGTTAAAAATTACTTAATGGTTAGTTATTTTATGATAAAAACATGCATGGTCTTTTTGACTACATTTGTATTCATATTAACTGCCATCTTTAGTCATTTCTACTTTCTTAATTTCCTAAGTGTACAAAATAAAAAAAATACATTGGAAAATTTTAAATATGTAATCTAAACAAATAGCATTGCATTAAAAAAATATATATATATATAATATTAAAATTTGCAGTCAGATTTGCGTTAAACAAAATTGAAATAAAAACAAATACTATGTAGGGTTATCAGTAATAAACAATATTTAAAGTGTCAATATTAAAAAAATAATAACAAACTACTCAAAACTACAATAAGTAAGGTAAGCAATATGACACAATAGTTGTGTACCGGTACAATGGCGGTAATTTAATAACAGCAAAAAAGCGTTTGCTGTTTTGACTTTTCTGACTGTTTTATTCAAAAAAAGTTTGACAGTAGAATCTACTGAAAATGACAGTTAAAACAACTAAATATATATTCAGTTATATAGGCAACAAATGTAATTACCGTCAAAATAACTAAAAATATTTTTTTTTACTGTTGAAATACAACTAACAAATGCAGTAAAAATGACTAACAATGTCGTAACAATAACTGACAATTTTTTACTTCAAAAATGTTAAAGAACTGAAGGAATTGGTAAAAACTATTGTTTCTTAACAGTTGTTTTTCGGTATTTTTTATTTCGATTACAAACAAAGAGTTTAGAAAATAAAGAAAAGAATTAAATCTAATGCTGCAGGTCATGATTGTTTGCCTTTAAAATTTATTAAATTAATTTTTCCATTTCTTTCCTCCCATATTCTTCGTTTAGTCAATTCCGTTATTACTACTTCAGTCTTTACTGACGAGTGGAAGAGAGCTACAGTAGTACCCATAAAAAAGGATGGTCCATTTGATTCTTTGGATAATCTGCGTCCGATATCAGTTCTTCCGGTTCTCTCAAAATAAGTCGAACATATTATTAAGGAACAAATAATTCAACACCTTGAGGAAAATTCCTTAATCCACAATTCACAGTCAGGTTTTCGGCGTGGGTATAGTACTGGTGCCCTTCTTCTTGGTCTAACAGATTCTGTTAGAAAATTTTTGGATAATGGTAAAAATGTAGTTCTTCTTTCATTGGATGTGTCAAAAGCTTTTGACCGAGTGATATACCCGAAGCTTATAGACAAGTTGTACAACTTGTTTAATTTTTTCTCACAAGCTTGTAAACTTATAACCTGTTTGTTACCTTTCTGATAGAAGTCAATATGTATCAATTGGTGAATCTTCTTCTGTGACAAAACCAATAACAAGTGGTGTCCCGCAGGGATCTGTTATTGGTCCACTACTGTTCATGATTTTCTTAAATGATCTGCTTGCAATAGGGAATGGTATATCCTGTCAGTCTTACGTTTATGCAGATGATGTTCAGTTTCTTTGCTATTCAGATGCACAGTTTGTAGATGTCTTGGAGGAAGGTATGAATTTATCATGCGTGAAGTCTTATCTTGGTCTTCAGGCAATGGTTTTGCTGTAAATCCAAGAAAGACAAAGTTAATGGGTTTCGGTGTCGTTGATAATACGATAAACGTTACTCTCAACGGTATGAGAGTTGATTTTGTAGACAAGATGAAGTGTCTTGGAGTTTTAATTGATAATCAGTTAAGTTTCTCATCGCATATTAATAGCGTTTCTTCGAGAACATCATTCTTGTTGAGAAGATTATATTCTCTTGATATATATCTGCCTCTTTCAATTATAATGCGTGTTGCTAATGCCTTGTTAATACCACAGATGGTGAATTTAGTAGGTTTGCTAGGATTTTCAATCGAATTATTAGATATGTGTATGGCCTAAGACTTCGGTCCCATGTCACCCCCGTGTGTGGTCCAATTTCTTGGGTGCTTTTTTAGTAATTATGTAGGTATGAGGTTGTTGATATTCTTCTACAAAGCGATGGCCAATTTCTTTCCAGACTATATAGTAAACAATTATATTTTATCCCATTCGGAAAGAAACCCACAATTGGTATATCCAATACATCACTCGACTATGTTCAAGCTATCATTTCAGATTAGGCTTTCGAGAATATGGAATGATTTACGTATACACCTGAGAAGTTTTAGTTTTTCACCACAGGTCTTTAGGCAAAGCTGAAGGATTATGTGGCTGTTCATGATTTGTAATTTTTTGTGTTCGCTATCTTTTTTATCTCTCTCAACTTTAAACTTTTTTTTATTTTTTATTAATACGTAATTTTTTAATTAAAAAGAAATGTTTTTTTTTTTATTATTTATGATAGTTTTAAGTTATTTATTTTTTATATAGAAAATATTATTAATTAGCGTTTGTGATAAAGTAGCTTTTAAAAATCATATATGGCCCTAAGGGCTTGGGTTATGTAAATTTTAGAGAATAAGTTCTATATTTATTAAAAAAAAAAGAGAGATTGCAATACCCTCACTTACTGAGAAAAATATATAACTTGTAGCTGCAAATAGGAAATTAAATATTTTTTCGCGAAAACCAAAGAAAATTTTGGTTTGTTATGATTGCTCAAAAACGGCATGTTTTCTGTTTGCAGGCACAAGATGTTAACAGAGGGTGAGAGCATTATATAGCCATTGGTTACAACAACCAATTTTATTTTCTATATCTTACAGAAAATTTCTGCTAAAATCTTCTCCCCGGATCTGATCAGAGGCAAGTCCATATTTATTACCGGGAATATAAGTGGTTAATAAGGACTACTTAATAAGTACGGAATAACGATTTTTGGTCCATTTTGCTTAGTTTCCGTGATATGGCCTATTTTATGATTATAAAAAAAATATAACAAGATAAAGCCATCTACAAACGAGACTAATAGCGGAGACATAAAAAAACATTTGAAAGCAATTGTGGTTTAAATAAACTGGCAAATTTGTAAATTTAGAATTTCGAATTACTAAATTTTAGGTTGAAAAATTAGTTCAAATATGGATTAAATCTGTTCTTGTTGTGAAATAAGATAATTAAGAACTTTAGCTAAATAGCTGTCAATCGGACACGGATATGTGTAGGTTTTGTGATAGGAGACTTAGGTTTCTAGGTGATCGCTTCATTTCGCCTTCCAACATCGCGAACATTTTGCCTAATAGGATAATTGGCTTTATAGGTAGCGTGAATCTGTAGGTAACTTTAGGCAGCACAAAAGACCTACATTGGTCGCGGTGCAAAGTGCCTTCTGATCTAATCTAATCTAGCTAAATAGCTGATTTAAACGTAAGCAACAGAAAAAATTAGTTCAACTGAATTAGAACCCGTTTAACAGACTTTTCAAATAACTTTTGTTTATGAGTGTACTCCAAGTTAATATGTTTTTATGCATGAAATTTGCTAATTATTATTTTCAAACTATGAATAAAGAATTAATAATCACTAATATAAACTAATATAAACTAAAACAAGAGTTTTTGAAAAGTTCGAAGAAATTTTGTATTATTTAAATAACTTCACCGAAAAATTTTCTCAGCTGCTCAGTTAAAGAATTTCTCAGTTAAAACCGCAAAATTCAAATTAACTAATATTTTAATTAAATAATGCATGCATTTTTATTGCCGTGTATATACAAAACATAATTTGAAATAGTCGTATATTTTTTAAACAATTATTTTCAAAAGAAAAAAAAAACTTAAGATTTTACCAATAATTTCAAAAACGTGTAAATTCGCATAAATCAGTTTTAAAATCAAAATATCACAAATTTAATTTCTAGTGCAGATGGAAGAAAATTACTTAAGTTAAGTTGAACTTTTTGATCAGAACTTTTTTGAAAAAATGTTAAATTATTTTTTTTTAATAGAAAGAGAAGAAAAGAACTAAAAAGTGGAGGAGGAAAAATATATAATCCAATTAGAAAAAGTTAAATAAATTAGTGATTATGTAATCAAGATTATATGAAATCATTGAAATTAAATGAAATTTTAATATTTATATTAATATGTTAAATAAAAAGTTGAAGTCAAACTCTAAGACTTTTTAGAACTGCGGTAAAATAAAAAAATTAATGCAATGGGCGTTGTGGTGTAATGGTTAGCGCGTTGGACTTTTACACAGAAGGTCCCGGGTTCGATCCCCGGTGCCGGCAACATCAAATTAATATGTATGAGTTTTTTCTATCCCTCATACGTATCGCAATGTCCACCTTCGGTGTTCCCATAGCAATTAACCCCACCGAAGTAAAGTAATGAATCAGGGCTATGAACCAAAAAGCTTCAATAAGTTCGCCAACTCTCCATCAGGTGGCGAGCAACAACTGTTCTAAGACTTATCATCTCGCGCAATTACAGTGTTGCCATGTCTGAAGCCCTTCATCTTTCCCCACCTTTCATCTCTATACTATCCCTTTCCAAAGAAAGCAACACACTAAATATAGGAAGTATTTCCTGAGTGTTGCCTCTCTTTTAAAAAAAAAAAAAAAAAAAAAAAAAAAAAAACAACTACAAACAATACAAAAACAACAGGCATTTTGTTGTTGAGTACAGTACAGTACAGTGTCAAAACCATGTAAGAAATGTCAAAACCAGGTAAGAGGAAGATAAACAGCTGGGCTACCAAGACTACCTATATAAATATATCTTGTGGGAAATCGTTCAGAATAACTGTGATTAGTTCTATTTGATGACTCAATTTTCAACCACCAATTTAGTTAAATGCAACTAAATGAATCAACTTAGCTTCAGTAAGGGGTATTTTACCTGAAAATGAGTTAAAAATTTTGTTACAAACAACAATTTTTTTGTTATAACACTGTTTTGGTAGTTGTTTATTAAAATACTAAAATAATTGCTGTTTCAAAAATACAGTATTTTTCATTAGTTGTTTTTTTAAATAACCTTCATACTAGATAATTGTTCTGTATTATTTCATAGAAACACAACTGTAATTACAGTTAATACCAACAACTACTGATTACTACACAAACAACTGTGATGTAGTAACTGTATATTTGAGTGTTTGAGTAAACACGATAAATTTGTGGATAGGGACAGTAACCGTCCCTAAAAATGTCAAAAAAGGTAAACTTAAAATACCCTAACGAAAGTATTTAAAATACCATTAACGTTAAAATAACCTAACGATATAATTTTGAAACACCGTTACCCAATAACACTAACCATATGACTCGGTTACAAATCCTGAAAAATACTAATAATAAATAAAACTTCTGAACCATTTATAAGCCCAACTATGTTTTAGTTAAAAATCCATATTTCAAAAATCCATTTAAACTGTAATTGGATAAGTTCAATGGGCAAAGTAATTTATTCATAAAATTTGTAAACGCTAACAAAACTTTACACTACAGGAAAAGAGGGTTGAAAACACTATATTTCCGATTTCATAAAAATGTATTTAAAAAAAGGACTACACAATTTTAGAAAGGTCAAGACCACAGGCCTAAAACATACTTTTCTAAAGGCTTGCTTTCCGCTGAATCTGAATCTCACCTTAGAATTTCATCAAATTAGTTTTTCGAGATATCTTAACATAAAGTTTAGAAAAACGGGTTTTTGCTATATTCGGGACGTTATAACATTGCGTTTTGTGATTTTTTTCGCAAAAATTTGATAAATTATCTGAAATTCCTTCATATTGTTTTCAAAACTCATATTTTATTTCTTCTTTGAGAAATTATCCGTCATATTTATAACGAAAATACTACATTAAAAAATTAAAGCGGACGATTTTTACGGAGAGGATAATATAAAGGATGATTTTTTAGCAACTTTCTTTTTGGCAACACTGTCTTTAGCAGCTCAGCAGTTTTCATGTAACATGTTAATGTTAAACATGTTCAGTTTGGTCTATAATTTAACCATGAATCGACTTACAAACGAACAACGCTTGCATATTAATGAATTTTTAGACATAATTTTTTTTATAGTTTCGATGTCTGCATAAACTAACCTTTGCTTTGAGTATAATAGTGTTTGTAATTGTTCAAGGATATTTTAGAAATTTTTTTTCGGGTAAAAATAGTTACATCTAGTCATACATAGTATGATTAAGTCATATCAGACTTTGAATAAAGTCACATTACGGCTAATATCATTATATAAAAATACACTGATCATTTTTATTGAGAGATTTTTTATATGGTACTTGATATTATATGTCTCCAAATCTTACTCAATATATAACTACATAATCCAAATATATGTAGTATTCGACATGGCTTATTAACCTATATGTGACCTACTTATATGTGAAAATTTTAAATATTTTGTATGGTACGAAATTTGAAATCGACATTTCTTTTTTATAGTCAAGTCCTTTGTTTTTAATGATAGAAACTTTCTACAAAAAATTGTAAAATGATATAAAAAATTCTAGTCAAAAGATTCCAAGTCATATAGATTTTTCAGATTTTAATAATTCTGACAAGGTTTCATCCCTTTGCTACATAAACTGAGATGAATAGAAGAATAATAAGCGGAATAAAAGATTTACAATTTACGTACTATTAATGAAAACGAAGCCTTCTTTCACCCTTTATGAATAACCTTAACTGTGACCTCTAAAACAAGAGTACTTAAGAGAAAAACACAAAATATTATGAAACAATTATGAAGAGGAATGAAAGAATACGGAAAAAATTTTATAAAAATAAAACGTAAAAATGCAAAATAAATTAATATCAACATGAGAATCTTTTTTCAATTTTTTGTTTGCAGCAAAAATATAAAAACAGCACCACACCAAACTAACTAATAATAAAGATACGTCAGTCATGTCAAGTGTTTGTAGTATATAGTATAGGGTATCCCTTGAAAAACGGTTTGTCGATTTTCGTTCATTATTGCAAATGGTGCCAAATGAAAGAAAACGAGTTTTTTTTGGAAAATGTTTACCAGCCAGTGTCCAATTTTTGAAACAAACTGTATTTTTTTTAACAATTATCAAAATTCGAAATTTTTGAAATTAAGTTTTTTTTTTATTTATTCGATAAATATACTCAAAATTATTCAGATATTTAATTCTGGCTTAATCGGATATAATTAGCCAACTTTAGCCTGGAATCAAAAATTACGCACAAATTTGATATAAATCCAAGAACGTGTTTTTTTTTAATTTATTTACTTTTAGAAATGCCTAATTTTATTATTTTTTCAAAAGTTGAACAAAATTTAAATGTTTTCATAAAAGTATGCATAATTTTCGGAAAAATATAATTATCTTTACTTTTATTTAAAAAAATCTTTAACCCTTAGTGACATGGAGACAAAAAAAGAACCATGAAACTTAATTTTAATTATGGCTAGAAGATTGCAAAGCTTTTTGATAAAAAATAATTATTTTACTAATCTAACGAAAAAGCTCATGTATTTACAGTACCAATCTTACTTTAAGGGGTTAGAAATGTGGTGTCCAAAATGGCAGCGGGAAAAATGGCACCACCTTTTTAACCCTTAAAAGTAAGATTGGTACAATAGAGAATTTCGCTGTTTATCATATAACAAAATTTTATGAATATCTGAAAAAGGCGTTCTCTAAATTGCTTAGGTATTTTTTTCGTCAAAAGTAAAAACATTTACCCTATATGGATCGAACTGCATAAAATATTTATTTTTATCGATTGCATTTTATTTTTATTAATTTAAAAGCTTTACAATCTTCATCATAATATTAAGTACCTTTTATGAGTTTTTTTTGTCCCCAGAACACTAATGGTTAAAGATGTTTTAAATAAAAGTAAAGATAATTATAGTCTAATCAAATTTAAGTTATATTTTTCTTAAAATTATGCAAACTTTGATGAAAACATTCAATTTTCATAAAATGTCCTGGAAAAGGTCGCTCAGCACACAAACACGAAATATAATTTTTTAATTTATTTTCATTTTTTATTTAAACTATTTTATTATAAAAGTATCAAACGACATTTTCGAATTAGGCATTTTAAAAAATCTTTAAAATTAAATTTAAAAAAACATGTTTTTGCGTTTTTATTAAATTCGTGGATCATTTTTGATTTTAATGATATCCGCTGAAGTCAGAATTCCGTATCTGAATAATTTTGAGTATATTAAATAGAGTTGTCTAACCCAGTTTCCGAATTATTCGATAAACCGTTTTTCTATTTCTTCGGGTTTTTAAAACCGGTTTTAAATAATTCGGCATTTTCGAATATTTTTCGATTGAAAATTTCAGACAAATAAAGATTTTTTTTGGCATAATTTGCAAAGGTACAATTTGAAATGCAAGCAAGTGCAAAATCCTGAGAAGACAAATTAGATGTATTCCTTTTTATGATTTTTTGCCCATTTGTGCTTTTTCTGCTTTATTTGGATTATCCGATATTAAGCTTTTAACACTTTTTCTTAAGATTTTAAAACTTAGTTGCTCTTTTAAAGATTTTCTGACTTAAAATATTATTTTATTATTAACTTTTTATTTAAAAAAAAAAAAGATTTGTTTTTCCAAGATTTTTACCTTCTTTTTTTTACAATATATTTTTGCTTTAAATAGATTGAATTTTAAATTCAGAAACACATAAATTAAAATTCAGAATACATCAATTGATATTTAGAAAATATTAATTGAAATTAAGAAAAAGGCCAATTGAAATTAAGAAAATATCAATTGAAATTCAAAAATTATTAAATGAAAATTATATGAAATGGTTGCTGAATTTCAATTGATGTATTCTGAATTTCAAGTGATATTTTCGGAATTTCAATTGATATTTTCTGAATTGAAATTGATATTTTCTGAATTTCAATTGATATTTGTTGAATTTCAAATGGAAAATCGATTTTTTAATTGATATTTTCTGAGTTTCAAATGGAAATTCTAAATTTCAATTGATATTTTCTTAGTTACAGTTGCAAAAGGCGTAATTTGTGAAACACTATTTATTGTTTAATATCACATTTAATACATATCAGTGGGTGTACCGGTAGAAGGAGGGTTAAGCTTTATTTAAATTACACTCGAAATCCAGTTCAAACTATATCATTTTATACACTGCCGTGAGTTCTAAATCTAGTTTGAATTTGATTTTGATCGTAAATGTAAATGCAGCTTTAGCCAAATATAATTTTACTACTTTAAATGTGTTCAAAAAAGTTTATTCGAAAAGGTCATGAATTATTGCTATATTGTAAATTTAAATAAGTTCGATGTATTGCCCTCAAAGAATCCAAAGACATTGTAATAATGTTTTCTTCCGCTGTAATTTAACAATTTTTTAAAGTTACGATGATCTAACTTTTAGATTTTCCCAGACTCTTTTTATTTTGAAATGAACTAAAAAAAATCCTCTTTAAAAAGAAATCTGTTTATACTTTTGGTAACTTTAACGTTTTGGTAATTGTTTAAAATTTGTACTAAAAATTTCTGATATTAGCAATTCAAAGCGAAATTAAAATAACCAAAAAACTGGTTAGTTAAACCGGTATTTAATTTAAAAACCGAAAACCCGGTTAACACACGGCAATTTTACTTGCGCAATTCTTGAGTTTATAGAAGAGGGAGGAAAAGAGAATGGAAGGGAGTACAGACTTGCCCGTACTCCAATTCCGTTTTATTTAGTCATCCGCAATTTTCAACACTGCAGGTTGATATACGAAAATTGCTGAAACAAACTTTTCCTGTGTGAACACAAAACAAAGTTCAAAGGAGAATTGAAGAAAACTTGCGCAAGTAAAATTGCCGTGTGTGAACCAGGACTAACAGATCGAATATTTGACAATTTTAAATAAAAATACACTTTTTTCACAAATGAACCATTTTCATCCGAAATTCGGCTAGAGTTAACGTTTTCAAAAAAACAGAAAAAAGAAATATCGATTTCTTCAATTTGGAACCATTTGCAATAAAACTGGGAACAAATTCAGTTTACCGACACCTCTCAGAATTTTTTGAAATTTTTTGACCTTGAACATTTGACTCCACAGAGTCCAAAAAAAAATTTTTTTTGCGTCGCTCACGCCCCCTTTTCAGTGGGCGGGGCTCCAAAGTTTGAAATGAAATCCGAAATAACTTCAAAACTACTTATCTGATCTTAACAAAACTGGCGTCGTTGGAAAGGTCTTGAAAATATCTTTCAAATGGAGTATAAAATGTCCTAAAATATTAACCCTTTGCTGCCCAAATAAAACAATTTTTGTTGTTTTTAAATTTTTTTTTTTTTTAAACGTCCTTTTTTCAAAATTTGAGCCATATATCGACGTGACCATATTTCTCAGGCGGAAAGATCTCAAAAATATCTTTCCAATGGTGTATATAATGTCCTAAAATATTAACCCTTTACTGCCCAAAAAAAGCATAATGATTTTTTTTTACACACCCTTTTTCAAATTTTGAACCATATATCGACGTGACCATATATGGGTCTTTGCAAAATAGTTTTTCTGCGTAACCGGCCTTCGGCCGGGCTTAGGGGTTTTCTCCTTCCACCAGTCCTCCCACCGGCTTCGCTGAGGCTTCGCCCCTGGCCGCAGAAATTTTGGCATATTTACAAGTTTTCTTTTGCATACAAAATCTTAAACCATACCATACAACAAAATCTAATTTTCAAAATCTTGCAAAAAACATAGTTTTGCCTATTAATGGTCAACTTTAACCCTTAATAACTACTTCATTTCAAGACCTATGGGGTCATGTTGCACCTTTTATGAAATCTTATAAAACAGACTTTCCCTTTTTATACACTTTTTATGTACTTATATAGGCGTTATTTAACAAAAAAAGCGTTAAAAAAAAATCATAAAAAAAAACAAAAATGCTTTATTTGGGCAGCAAGGGGTTAATATTTGGGGTTAATATTATATACCTCATTGGAAAGATATTTTCGAGACCTTTCCAACGACGCCAATTTTGTTAAGATCGGACAAGTAGTTTTGAAGTTATTTGCAATTTCATTTCAAACTTTGGAGCCCCGCCCACTGAAAAGGGGGCGTGAGCGACGCAAAATTTTTTTTTATTTCGACTCAGCGTGGTCTCTTCTATTAAAGGACAAAATTTCATTTATTTTGGTGAGGTGTCGGTAAACCGAATTTATCCCCAAACTTTTCCTGTGTGAACATAAAAGCAAGTTCAAAGGAGAATTGAAGAAAAATTGCGCAATTAAAATTGCCGTGTGTGAACCAGAACTAACAGATCGAATATTTGACAATTTTAAATAAAAATACACTTTTTTCACAAATGAACCATTTTCATCCGAAATTCGGCACGAGTTAACGATTTCCAAAAAACAAAAAAAAGAAATATCGATTTCTTCCATTTCGAACCATTTGCAATAAAACTGGGTTGCGTAATGACACAAGTATTTTTAATGGACACCCTAATATAGTAGTACAATGCGGACTACATTCATAAGTGGTTAAGGTGGGGGAGGGGTTGGAAGAGAGTATAATTCTATATAAAATGTTACATATTAACGGGTTTATTTTATATCAAACTAATTGTTGCTTTATTTGCTAAAACTTACCTCCAACCCCCAAATTAGCTTTTTGGGGATGTGTATCCTCTAGGAAAGCACGATTTAAAGCAAATACCTCAATTGCTGGTCCCTTTTCCACACAACCATAAATAGATGAAGACATTTTTTTGTATTGCAAATAGAACTTCCGTACAAAAAGATATTAATTAAGCAAAATTAAATCTCCAAACTTGAATAGCAAACTACAGATGCGGCGATGTATGAGAATGAAAGACGGCCGTATTTAAAACTCGAAAATTATTAATCAAACGATATTTTCAGCTGTGAAACTAACGCTGGAGACGTGGAGTGTTATAAGTAGTACACTGTTCGGTAACCGGCAAATTATTAAAATAAAAGAAAATAAGCGAAATGTATGAGGAGAGTATTTGCTACCACTGGCCGTATTCGCAACCGTATAATGTGACAGTCGGGTGGTCACTAGAAATATTAAATGGAAGATAAAATGAATGAAAGTTGGTAAATCATAATATAATCATTCCAAAGAGAATGAGTAAAACAAAAAAAAGTGATTAATACTCAGGAGAACATATGAAATGATGACGACAACGTTGTGTGTAAAAGATTTGTCCCGTCCCGTTTTTAATAGAAGCACTTATAAATAAAAATCAACACACACGATTTTGTTTAGTTTTCTTTAATCATTTTGTGTTCACACACAGATTTTTGTGGTCACATTAAAAACAATTATATTTTACTCTTTTCTAGAATTGAAGCTTTACTATTAGTCGACAAAGGTGTAACTAAAAAAACAGCTGTTTTTTTTAAATACTTCCTTTTAAAAATAGTCACGTGGTAATTTATCTCTTTGGATGGGTTTTCCTTGTGTAGTAATGAAAAGCGTGTTTTTGTTTAATGACACAAATGGATTTTTGATCATAAAAAATAGCAAATAACTTAATAATATTTATGTTTTATATGATTTAACGGTCTTTTTCCTAAAATGTTGATTTTTATAATTTTAAAAATCGGCATTTCCGACGATTTTTTTATTAAATTTAGGAAAAATTTTTGTAAATAGTGGCAACAGTGTTTATTACGTTTGTTTTCTCTTTTCTTGTTTGTTTTGCTGTTTATTATGATTCACAATAATAAATTAAAAATCATTCACATAGCACATTTGATATTTGTTCAAACATCCGTTGTTTAAATGTTGGTTTCAAAAGATTTTTTTTTTTTTAAAGAGAAGCAACACTCAGGAAATTCTTCATATTAATAAATGTGTGGCTTTCTTTGGAAATGGGATAGTGGAGAGATGAAAGGTGGTAAAGGATGAAGGGCTTCAAACATGACAACACCGTAATTGCGCGAGATGATGTCTTAGAACAGTTGTTGCCACCTGATGGAGGCAAACTTATTAAAGCTTTTTAATTCATAGCCCTGATTCGTTATTTTACTTCGATGGGGTTACTTCTGAGGGATAGAAAACTCATACAGTGGTGGCCATATAATTAGAAACAACTGCGTAGAATATTGTTTTGGAAATATATTTTAAAAACTAAGTTTACTTTATTAAAACTAAGAACTAGAAATTGTAAAGTAACGACTCGTTATTAAGTTTAAAGTTAAAAATTCACAGCTTGAATAACATTTTTAAGAAAATTAACTAAATATAAAAAAAAATACTATTTAATTTTGGTCACATAATTAGAAACAACAAAAAATATTTACATTCAACTAACAAAATGGACATATCCCTTAATATTTTGTTGGATAATCTTTATTTTTGACAACATTTTCCATTATTTTCGGTATACTTTGTATTAAACGTTGGCATGTTTGCAGAGATATGTTTTCCAAGCTTTGCTGCACTAACTGAAACAATTCTTCGTTGTTTCGTGGGTTTTTGTCCTTCAGATCTCTTTTCACAATTGCCCATTAGTTTTCAATAGGGTTGAGATCAGGACTTTGTGCGGGCCAGTCCAACACATCAATATTTTGATCCTAAAGCCAAGACTTCACTAACCGTGAAGTGTGCTTTGGGTCATTGTCATGCTGGAAAATGTAATGGACTGGCATATTCTCAAAAGAATACGGTTCCATTACATTTTCCAAAATGCTTTTATATTGATGTTGATCCATTATTCCCTGAATTCGCACGATTGGACCTCCACCACACCGAGAAAAGGCACCCCAGACCATTATAGACCCACCACCATGTTTCACCGTTTCAGATTGAAACAAGTTAAACTTAGATTCGTCACTCCAGAGAATTCTTTTTCCAATAATTTTTTGAGCCATGCGGTTTTTTTTTTTGTGCAATGCACTCACGAAGTCGCGAATCTTGTAAGCGTCTTCTTATTGTCCGTGTGGATATTTCCGCATTTATTTGCTGTAAAATGTCAGCCTTTATTTTTCTCGATGACAGGAATGGATTTCTTTTGCTGGCCCTACAAATAATTGTATCTTCTGCAATAATTTTATCCTTTTTTTTTTTTTAATGCTAACGGTTAACTCCATGTGCTTTGCATCAACAACGTTGTTGATGGTCTACTTGTTGAATAACGGTACTTATAATTTACAGTGCATGCCTTAAAAATAGTTACACTGCGATTTTACTTAATTGAAACAGTGTTTCTAATTATATGTCCACCACTGTATATCTGATTTTTCTAAATTGAATCGAACCCGGGACCATCTGTGTAACAGTCCAACGCGCTAACCATTACACCACAACGCTCAAAAATTTACAAGCGTCACTTTATATATCAGACATGTGCAAATGCTGCCCCACAACTGATTTCGTGCGGCCCATCATTTATTACAAAAATTTTTATCCTTATTTTAATTAGGTTTTCTTCCCGTTTACTCTACGGCATAAATGGAATCCGAAGTATAATCCGAATATAAGAAACATGGAAACTGATTCGAAACCGTCAAAATTCTGCCAATGGCGGACCGTTTCATCATGCTTAAGGGGCAATTCACACGCTATACACCATCCATATCTACTATATCCCAGTATCCATCCATATCTACTATATCCCAGTATTGATGATACGAACTGTCAAATTATTGTAAATTCTCTTTTGAAAATTACATTTCGTATCATCAATACTGGGAAATAGTAGATATGGGGTGGATGGCGTATGAATCAAGCTTAAAACAGAGTGGAGTATTTTTTTCGAAAATCCGAATATACACTTCGCACATGTCGGAGAGTCCGTAAAAATGTTTCTTGGATGGATAATGGAAAACAAGATAAATAGTTGTAATTTTGTTGTATATTATAAAAAAATGTGTCAATATAAAAATATGGCAAAAAAGCAAAATAAGAAAATGTTTTTTTCAAATCAATTATTAATAACTAAATTTATTGGTTATTATGAAATGATTAACAAATTCATTGTATTTAGCTGAGTTGCAGTTGCTTTTTTATTTGAAAAAATATTAGTTGCTTAATTAATTTTAATTACTGAGCCTCAGTAAGGGATATTTTACCTGAGACTCAGTTAAAAATGTAGTTACCAGTAACTGAGAAATTTTTCCGGTGTATTAATTATATGTTAGTTAGTTAGTTAGTTTTTGCAGTTTTTTATGGTTGTTTTTATTACTTTGGTAATTATTTTTTAGTAGATAAAAATTAATCCAATTTTAGTAATTTTTATGACATATGCACTAGGCCGGGTCGATTTGTATGGAGGCAAAAAAATCGCTCAACATTCAAGAAAAATCGTATTCTAGGGATCAAAATAAGAAACTTTGCCGAAGGAACCATACCTCTAAAACAAATTCTGATGTCCCGACTTTTGACCCGTAGGGTGAAATTTTGAAAAATCCCACTTTGACCCATTTAGAGTGCCCCAATTGAATTCAACCTAATCGAATATAATTTATACAGTCATCTGCTAGAGCGTCTTCCGGAGAAGAAATAGAGACCCTAATCTTGGAAAGACTCCTCCTACTTTCTGAAATATATCTATCCCGAGATTTGTACATTTTGCTATAAAAACACGGCTAAAACGCCCTCTTTCAACTTAAATTTTAACCCTTTAACGGTCACCTCGAATGATGATTTATGCATTAATCTGCTAGCGCGTCTCCCGGAGAAGAAGTAGCTCCCATAATCTTGGAGAGATTCCACCTACTTTCTGAAATATCAATGTGGGCTTTTTCAAAATTTGACCCTATGGGTCAAAAGTCGGGACATCAGAATTCGTTTTAGAGGTATGGTTCCTTCGGCAAAGTTTCTTATTTTGATCCCTAGAATACGATTTTAATTGAACGTTGAGCGATTTTTAAATCGACCCGCCCTAATATGCAGTCTTTGTCTTTTTAAGTACATTTGTTATCATTTTAACTGTACTTTTTAGTAATTTCTACGTTCTTGATTCCCTGGTGTAGAGAATAAAAATATAGCTCACAAATCTTATGTTTAGGGGTTTTGAAGTGGGGTCAAAAATTACTTAATTTTTCATTTTTTTCGGATATATTTTATATAAAATTGATAGAAATTATATAAGTCAAGTATATACAACCGCAGTCCAAGTATAAATTACATACATATATCATTTATTTTGTAATATTACAAAGTTTGCTATGTTGAAAATAAGTACTACTTGTACTTTATTATATTTCACTTTGTTCGTTCTCCAAGTTATAAGACTTTGTAGCTTACCTAAGTTTTTTTTTGTAACTTTCTAAAGATATTAAAAATAACAAAGCTTAAGTTAAACAAGATAACAAATTGTTTACTTGACTGACATACAAAAGAAAACTGTGTGCCCCGGTAGGCTAGTTGGTAGCGTGCTGGCTTATCAGTGCGGGAGGCACTTGTCTGTTTTCGCTACAACGAGCCGAAGGTCATATTAGCTAGTGATCGGTTAGGGTAATAGTATATAATTTGTAATTATATGATTATTAATTAATAAAAATAAAAAAAATAAAAACAAAAACAAAAGAAAAGAAAACTATTAAGCTGAGGGTGGTCCTTGCAAAACACATGCTTTGCAAACATAATAGTGTTTCCCTAGTACAATATTAGTTGTACCTTTGGTAATTTTTAGCACAAAGGGTTTTGCAAAAATAGCAGTGGTTTGCCAATACTATATTTTTGAAACGGTTGGCAATTTCTACCTGTGTATGTATACAGAAAATTTAAGTCGTTGGTGCCGACTTCATTTGATTTTGAAAACATCAATATTGCTCTGGTTTACGTCATGAAAATTAGTCCTTACTCATTTAATGGATTTAGATAGAAGAATGCTTAATGCTTCGTTTAGACTGAAAAGTTAATCTTGTAAAAACTTGATTAACTTTATATGTTTGTACTGAAATAAAGCAGTTAATCCAGTTTTTAATAGATTTACTTTTCAGCCAAAACGCAGTATAACTTGTTTGTTGTGTATAAAAAAAAAAGAATACGCAGTTTGCCAGGTTTTAACATTTCATAAAAACCTTATTAAATAAAATTCTTAAACATATAATCCATTGTTATTTATTTAGAGTTCAATCAAATATTTTGATTTTTTTTTTTTTTAATTTTAGGTAATACATATATAATTGAAAAGATAATATTTTGTATTGAGATTTGGGTTCATATTGTAATTAATCTATTGAAACACCCATATTGTTAGTTTAATAAATACATTTTTTGTAAACCATACATATATAGTGGAGTTCGGTTATAACGAACGTTTTTCTAGTCCCAAAGCATTTACTAACAGATTTCATACAAAATAATACGGTTATAACGAACATCGTTTATAACGAACTTTTTATATAGCGAACTAATTTTTTTGGAGCCTTTTATAAGTTTTCATAGAAATTCTTAGTCTGAATGTAAAAATTGTTTTAGAATTACAAACAAAAATTGTAAAATTAAGTGAATTTAAAAAAAAAAATCTTAAATTTTAATAATGTTTCGTAAAATGTTTACCTCGCTTATAAAGAACTAAATCGTTCGGTACCAGCTAGTTCGGTATAACCGTACTCTGTTGTAATTAGATAAGTTTTTCGAATATATCATATTTGTATATCAATTTTAATTAGAGATCCACAATTACTGTTAAAAAAATATGAATACATAAAAGCAATAGAATACCCACTGACTGTAACACATAAAAAAAAGCCAGCAACCTTCTAAAAGTTGTTTTTCTTTGTCCAAAAATTCTTTTACTGAGCGCTCTTGTATGACTCATAAAAGACTCCTAAATATGAGCATTGTTTGAAATGTCAGAATGAGCCATTTATGATTAATTTTTTAATCATACATATATGAGTATTGAAAAAATTTTCAATTAGGCTCATAAACAAAAGTCAATTATGATTCATTTACGATTGAGAAATTTGAGCGCTCGGAATTTTTTCATATTTTAAAGTCTTTTATGAGTCATAATTTCTGAGCGTTTAGAAATGTGTTGGCTGGGTATCTTTAGAAATTTTGTACTTTTTATTGCATTTTTATTTTAGTAACAATATTATGGATCTCCTGTTTTAAATTTTATATACTACTGCAAACCTTAAGCATACTTTAATGTTTAATTAATATTTTAATAAAAGTTTTTGTTTCAGTATTCTATTTTTGGAGTTTGCGAAACTTTAAGTTTAACTAAAATCACGATTAGTTAAAACAGCTGGTGCTATTAAACTCCAACCATATATCATTAAGCCCATCCAACTAGATATTATTTTAATCCACATGGAAGCGGCATTAGCATTAAATAATTCAATATCGGAATTGGGTCTGAAAATTAAATGTTTATTAAAATACATATCTATAAAAAAAAACACATATCGCACTTGATCAACAAGAGGGTATTAACTCAAAATTTTAAAATTTTCAGCAGAGTCAAAAAACTGTTTATGGCCACATTTTAACAGAATTGAAAAATTCAAACATATCACAATAAGCAAATTCCATTTGAAAATATATATACATTGTTTTTGTTTTAAATTTTACCACTCATTGCAAAAAAAAAACAATTTTTTGAGTTAATACCATTTTTTTTAAATTTTATCGATTTAAATTTATAGAATAAAACAAATTTTATCAACAAAACAGTATCAACTCAAAATACAACCAAATATAAATAAAACAGTTTGATTATTTTTAACATAAATAAAGGCTCAAATCAAAATAATGCCTTTTTTATGAAAATATACGATGCATTTCTATTTGAACTTTTGTATTAACTCGAAATAATACCTTTTTGTTGAAATAAAGGTAATCACTACATTATCATGAAAATGGTCTCAAAAGTGGTTTTAGAGATGAAAGAGTAATCGGAATACGTTGAAATTTTTACAATAGATAGATATTGATGTTGTTAGTTGATTTCTTGAAGAAAGTGATATTTTAAAAATTTTTAGTTAATACCCTCTTGTTGATCAAGTGCGATATCATGTTTCAGTACTTACTTATACCAATTTGTTAAGGTCATCATAACATAAAGCGAAGCACAGACAAACACAATATGAAACATGGACCAGGAATATGTAACACCTTCGGTTTCAGTATCACCATTATTTTTAGCATCACCAGAACCTGCTTCTGCATCTGATAAAACTTCTGTTAAAACTATGTTTATTAGATTTCAAATTGATTTAATTTTTTTTTTTTTTTTTTTGTTACGAAATTTGTTAGTTTATTGGAAAGTGTATAAGTTACCACAAAAGCCATAAATAAATATTTACATAAAACGGGTAAAAGAAAAAAATAAATGTCAATAAAGTTAAAAAGATAATTTTTGTTAGTTAATGGTGTTAATGCATACATAGTGTTGTATATAAATAATGTTTGATGAATAAATCAAATGACGGCGATTTCAGTAAAATCTTATCAAATTCAAAGAAAATGTTCTTAATAATATCGGGTATTTGTAGTCTCTTCTTTGAAAAAGGAACAGCTTCACTACTTTTATTACATTTTTAAAGAAATGGTTTATAACAGGGTTCGTAATTCACGCACATACACTTGGAATACTATTTTCACGATTTGCATGTGCGAACACCACATTCACTTCTTGATGTGTTAGGTAATATCGCATACGCACATGGAA
Source organism: Delia radicum (assembly GCA_021234595.1). Lineage (NCBI taxonomy): Eukaryota > Metazoa > Arthropoda > Insecta > Diptera > Anthomyiidae > Delia > Delia radicum. The sequence continues at coordinate 68,360,151 of CM037853.1, forward strand.
GAAATACTAAACAAAATTTATTTATTTATAAAAAATTCTTTGAGATTTAAAATTTTTTTAAAAATTAAAAATAAAAAAACTTAAAAATAAAAAACTTTAACGCATATATTCCGAAATCTAAAAAAGCTAGAGAAAAAATAATATATCAATTTTTGTTGGACCTACGGAAATTGAGTTTGTAGATAGGTTGTCTTGTTTGGGTGTGGTTATTGATAGCGAACTAAAGTTTGTTTACCAAATTAATTCGATATCATCTAGAGTTCACTATGTTTTAAGGAAGCTGTATTGCACTAATTTATATATTCCATTAGCAGTTAGGAGAAGAATTGCTCATGCTATGGTTATGCCTATCTTTACTTATGGTATTGAGGTATATACTGGTACCCCTGGATTTAATTTGAAAAAATTATCGTTACTTTTCAATCGTGTTGTTAGATATGTTTATTCACTAAGAAACCGTGATCATATATCTTCTTATGTGCAAGACTTTCTGGGATGTAGTTTTAATAGTTTTATCAAGATTCGTAATCTTCTTCTCTTTTACAGAATATTTAAGAACGGTTATCCTTCCGGCTTTATAGATCAATTTAGATTTAGTAGATCTAATAGGAATAAACAGATTTTGTTACCCAAGCTAACTACGATATTAGATCGTGCATATTTTGTAAGAGTGGCTAAATTATATAACGCTCTGCCTAGAGCGCTTAAATCATTTTCTAATTCATATGCTTTACAGAGGCGTCGTCTTATTGCTTATGAACAAGCACAAATCACAGATTCATAATTTCTCAATACTTTTTTTAATTAAAACATCGACTTGTAAATATTGTCTATTTAAATAGAGCACGAGGATCCTATACTTCAGATATTAACAGAGTTTATAATATGAAGTAAATACTTTTATTCATTGATAAAATAACTATCGCTGAGTGGGTTTCTTATATTTTTATATTTTTATGTATTTTTAATATATTATTATTATTATTATGCACATTAGCTTGTAAGTTGTCTTTGTAATTTTGCTTAATTGGCCCCATGGGCTTTAAAATTACAATAAAATGAATTAAATAAAAAAAAAAAGAATGTTTGCACCATTGGTCAAAACTCGCCCCTATTACACCTAAAGTTGCGACTTGATTGACTAGATTTTTAAATCGAGTTTTTTTCAAAAACTAAGCATAGCCGATTGAAAATATCATTTATTTGATATATAGCCTGTAATTTGAGAACTAAAAATGTTTGCAGGGACAACAATTTTTCCATCCGTGAAAAAAAAAACTATTCAAAAACATCTAAATATGTTTAGTTCTCGAAAATTAAAAAAGCTAGAGAAAAATTATCTGCACCATTGATCAAAACTCACACCTATTACTCCAATAGCGGTCCTAAATTTTGACTTAATTGGCTAGATTTTAAAATCGAGTTTTTTTCGAGGGAAAACGACATTTATTTGGAACATCGTCTGTACCGAGAAAACTAAAGAAGAAAATTTTACAAGGACAACAAGCACAGGAGAGAAATTATTATTTTTTTAATTTTTACGTTTTTTATTTTTAAATTTTTGGCGATTGCTTTTATTTAAATTTAAGGATTTTATTTAATTTTTAACCATTTTGAGGATTTTTTAATTTGATGATTTTTTCAACTTTAACGATTTTTTCCAATTTAGGATTTTTTTTCAATTTCAGGATTTGTTTTCTATATTTGGAAACTTTTGTATAATTAACAATTGTTTTCAAAATTTAATTTTATTTGTGAATTTTTCAATTTATCATATAATTTTTAGCAAAATATTTAATTTTTGGCGATTTTTGTCAATTTCAACGTATTTTAATTTTTAACTATTATAAAATTTTAAAGATTTTTTCCAGTTTTAACGATTTTCTCCAATTTTGTGGATTATTTTTTTTAATTTTGGCATTTTTTACTTTCGCATTTTTTTTTTAATTTTGGCGATTTTTTTAATTTATCTAATTTATCTAATTTAACTTTTTTTCATTTTTTTACAGTTTTGATGATTTTTACATTTTAACCATTTTGGCGATTTATTTTAAGGTTTTGAAAATTTGTTCTACTTTAACATGTTTAATATTTTAACGATTTGTATATTTTTAACAATTTTGTGTAATTTTTTTTTTTTAATTTTTTGCCGATTTTTAAATTTGTTTACCATTTTTAATTTTTGTAATATTTTTTAAATTTTACCATTTCAATTTTGCGATTTTTTTTTCTTATTTTGGCAATTTTTTAATACTTCGTCAATTTTTTAAAACTTTTGAACTTTTTTAAGTTTATACGATTGTTTTTTCAATATTTAAAATTTGGTGATTTGTTAAATTTTTAAGATTCTTAAAATTTTCGCTAATTTAATTTTTTTGTTAGAAAATGTTTTGCAACCGTCAGATAATGGCAACCGTAATTAATTTTTAATTAATTACTGTAGAATTTTACTTTAGTTAGTCTCTTTACAGGAAGAAGAAAACATTTTTATTGAAAAATTTTACCGCCACAAGGGATACACCAGACTGCCCCAGTTTCGTCCCCCTCCTGGGACTCGTCAGTGGTTAATTTATGTGTCAATTGAACAAAGTATATTATATTGTTAATTTGCTCTATATGAAAAACTTTATTTTTTAGTGTCGTACTGGTATTTGAACTCACTGCCTTAGCATCAAGCTATGCATCGTAATCTCACCTCTTAACGAGTTGAGCCACGGTCGACACAGCGATGACTGTGGCTAAAGTGGAGTTTTGTCACACTACGTACACACAAGTATTGTTTTCGATCAGAAGAGACAGAATTAACTAATACCAATGCACAGTTAATTTCTCAACTAGAATGCTTCTTCTTATTCCCATCTCTTTTTCACAAGTTTGAAGATTTTTTCAATATCGGCGACTTTTACAATACTTCAATTTGTGAAGATTTTTTTTAATTTTTAACCATTTTGACGATTTTAAATTTTGTTTTTCTTAACTTTGGCGCATTTTAATTTATTTATTAATTTGTAATACAATAAATAAGCTCCTTTTTTAAATTTTGGATTTTTTAAGTTTGACAGCTTTTTAAATTGTAGCGATATTTTGATTATCCCAAATTTTGATGTATTTAATATTTTTGTTGCTGCAATTTTTGTTCTTTTGGTGTTAACAATTTTTGAGATTTTAAAGATTTTATTTTAATTTTTGGCAATTTTTCTTATTACAATATTTTCCGATTTTCCCAATTTTGACGATTTTTTCACTTTTAGGATTTTTATTTTTATCGTTTTTTTTTTCAATTTTATTTTTTAATTTATGATAAAAAAAATTATAATTTTTTTTTGCTCAAGATGTGCGCGAAATGAGTGTAATTACGAACCCTGATTCTAAATAGAAATTACTTACAAAATATTTTTTATAAAGCCAGTGATGAATATTGAAATGTTAGAGAAAAATCAGATAAACTTTTACTACAACTTACCTCTCTTTTCATCGGTATTATTAATTTTGGAAACTTCAACGGCAGAACTAATACAATTATATAAAATGCAAAGCATCCATATAACTAAACCAATAATATTGGTAGTATCAAATGTAACTTTTGAGTTTGGTGTTGGTGGAGCCATAGTCGTAACACTTGTATTACCATCTAACATACCAAACATGCCAGGGTTACAGGCTTTTTCTGTAATTATTGGAAAAATATTCTAATGTAAAGATACATAAATTACAACAAAACTTAATTCTAATACCTGGATTATTAGCGACAGCAGACCAAGTCAGATAAATCGTATACAATGTAACCAAAGAACTTTGTAATAGACCGGATTGTGGCAATTTCTCTTGTACAGCTGGTAATACAGAGATGATACTAACCAATATACACAGGATTAAATTAATGGATATGAAGAATTTGTTTAAACCACAACCAGAACTCTGTATATTATAGGAAGATTATGAGTTTTCATTTAAGATATATTAATGGTTTATATTTTTACCTGGGTAAAATATATATAGAGCAAGGATATGCCAGCTAAAGATAGACAATAACTTAAAAGAGTTACAAATACCAAAGCATAATAGTAACCGCGATTATTTTCAGCATTATCTAAGAAGAGATGGAAAAAAAATAACAATTTTTACATTAAACAGCTTCAAAAGTTTAATCATTTGTTAACATTCTGAATCTCGGGATTTTTCGTTTAAATTTAATTTGAAAAGAAAAGCTCTTTTGAGCGTTCCAAAAAGGTCGTTTTGTTATAAGTTATAACAAAACTACTTATACTATAACTTATACTATAACTTATAACTCGAGCAGTTTTTCTCTTTCGTGTATATGTGGCACTATGGGGTGAAGTCGTATAAAAACTGTAGACCTGAAGTTTTATTTTTAAGGTTTTATCCTAGAATAAAATTTCAGATTCTTTGCCAAAATTTTAAAGACTTTGGAAAAAGACAAGATTTTTTATTTCTTAATATAAAATATTTAAAAAACTTTTATTGGTATGTTTAAGCATGCTAAATTCATCCGCATCAATCATTTATCTTAAACGGTGGTAAAATTATGGCGGCTTAAAGTTGAAAGCAAATTACAAAAACACTTAACGAAAGCAAATACTGCAGTAAGATCAATGTATAAAGAGGAATACAACAAATTTATAAAAACATGCCAACAACAATGCATGTAAATAAAAATGTTATAAATTGAACATTATTAAGGGTCATCACAGACCATCAAAACAAACGCAAATAATAAATAATTTTGAACATTTAAATCAGCAAATAAAACTATGCAAATAAATACGAGCCAATTTGTGATACTGAAATTAATATACAGTGGTGTTCAAAACATTTGCAACTGAAATCATTATTCTTACGATGTTTATGCTTCCAACATCTTATTACAACTATTAAAGAACAATAATTACAATAAATTTGTTTATAAAATGTAACGGCCTGAATCTCATATTAAAAAGTAATGCGATTACCGTTATATCCTAGCATTTGTTAGTATAAATTGTTTCGTTAAGAATAATGAGAGTTGCAAATGTTTTGAACACCTGCATTTTGAATACATCTATTATTAATAATTTTTTTGTTGTTTTAATTTAACGGAATTAATTTTTTTTATTTGTTTAACATAATAAAGGTAAGTGTTACGGCAACAAGCCAGAGACAATTGACGCTTTAAAGGAAAATATTTGTGAAGCCATTGGTGAAACACAGCTGCACACAATCGATAATTCGATAATGTGCTTAAAAATTGGACCGATCGTGTAGGCTACTGCTGTTAGGTTATGCTATGTTCGCACGAGCAGCAAAATTCGAGGTTCGCTCTCTCATTCATGGTTCGGGGTCCAAACATGTTGGTTTCTCCATACAAAATTTTGAGAACGAAACATCTTGGTTCATTTTGAATCTTGCAGTGAACCACGAAAAATTTACTATCATCTCCAATTTTGATAGCAATTATCGCTCGTTTATCTGAACTAGCTGTCAAAAAAAATATCAACAAAGAAAAAACTAAAAATTTATTTGTGCAAAAAAATAAATAAAAACATTGAAAAATAAAAATATATATATTTACATATATATATTTTAAAAAAATGGAAAAAAAAGAAATTGTGAAAAGTATTTTAAAGTGTAGAAGGATGTCTTCAAAGCCTAGATTTTTTGAAGAGTCAAAAATAAGCTTCAAAGTGCTGGCGGATCTGCAGGAGATGTGTGCACAACTTTTACAGGAGTCGCAACTGCCTCAAAATTCTGAAAGACTGAGCTGGAAAATAGTAAAGGGAGAATAATATTTTGTTTCATTATATATTAAATACTTTGTAAACTTTTCAGGATAGATCTTCAAGTTTCTGGGAGACAGACTGCCAAGATGCTGATAATTCTTTCTTCAAAAATAACTTTAGAATGAATAGAAGGACTTTTCAGAAATTATGTGCGCTGCTTCAAGGCCTCAAGAAAAACGATACAAATATGCGTGAAGCAATACCACTGGAGAAGAGGATTGCAATAAGTTTATATGCGTTAGGTTCATCTGCAGAGTATCGCACAGTTGCTAACATGTTCGGCGTGGGAAAGTCTACTGTATGCGAAATTCTTTTAGGTTTTTGTACCGAAACATGGAGAGTTTTGGCTCCAATGTATTTAAACAATTTCCCATTAACAAGGGAAAAAATTGAGGACTTGGTAAAGGAATTTGATATACTCGGATATCCTCAATGCATGGGGGCTCTTGGTAAGTTAGTTGTATTGATATTAACATTGTTAAATGGTTGATTGATATTAACATTGTTAGATGGTTGTCACATTGAGATTCACCCATCCCATGAAGACGCTACAGACTATTATAACTATAAGGGATGGTATTCAATTGTGCTTTTAGCATTGGTAGACGCAAGGTAAAAAAAACTATGTGGTTAGTAAGCGTCGATTAATTTCGTTTTCCAGATGCCGTTTCATTTATGTAAGCTCTGGTAGTCCTGGCCGTTGCAATGATTCTCAAATATATCAAGAATCTTCTTTGAAGAATCAGCTTGATGATTGCAATATTATGACTGATTTAAAAACAACAATTTTAGATGTGGATGTTCCAGTGCACATAATTGGCGATTCAGCATTTAGGCTAAGCGAACAGTTAATGAAACCGTACCCATTCAATCTTTCGCAAAGCTACAAAGAAAAATGTTTTAACTATGCATTGTCTAAATCGCGCAGAGTTGTGGAAAATGCGTTTGGGCAGCTAAAAGCTCTGTTTAGGCGCATTGGAAAAGGAGTTGATAATGCCATAAAAAATGCTAACTCCGTAGTGTTAGCCTGTTGTGTTCTTCACAACTTCCTCAGTGAAAACAATGATACCATAAATGAAAATTGGATGAAGGCTTTAGAAGCTGCCGAAGTAAACCGGTCGTATCCTGAATTTATTGCAACACAAATGGACAACAGAAATAATCCAGAAAGAATAAGAAGTGCAATTTCAGAATATTTATGTAAGTTTTATTTTAACAATTCAAATACTTCAAATACTACATAAATTATTATTCCATATACTACATATATACATATTTTTATGTACATTTATATAAAAAAGAATTAAAAAAAAGATTAAACAAAAAAAAAAGAATAACAAAAACAACTTCGTTCCATTAAAAATAAATATCACGAATTAATGAGATCAAAACAAGTACATTTTTAAAATTTAATTTCTTTTTAAAAATTCAAGAAGTGCATCTTGAACCTCGGCTTCCTTCTCCGCAAATTTTTTCAAAATTTCTTTTTTCTCTTCCTCTATTGCCACCACCTTTTCCGTCGTGTTTTTAATATGCTCGAACGTCTTTTGAAGAGTTTGTATAGTTTTATCATTTTTCTTTTTCTTTTCAGATGTTCGAAGCTTTGGGGAACTTGGTGATGGCGATGGAGAAAGAGGTGGTCCCGTTGATGGTGATGGGAATGCCGGAGAAAACGTCTGTTGCTGGTGCTGACGGTGGTAGCAATGATATTACCGGAATACCTGAATTTATGTCTGAAATAAATGAATGAAAAATTAATGTATTTAGGATATTTTAAATTTGTCTAAAATAAACACATACATATGTATGTAGTTTGTAAAAAACTAACTTTTCTCTCAATTCATTTCTAAGAATAATTTTAAAACTTACTTTTTATGCTATCAGCAACCAAATCTTCAGTGTGGTAGCTTTTAAATGGAGCCAATAAATTTTGCATTTCTTTATAGAGATCCCACTCGGAGGGTGAGCCACCGGTTGACCCAATATTAATTTTTTCCTTTCTGTAATTAAAAAATGATAGCACAAATATTAATTAACAATAAAAATGTTTTAAAAGCATACAGAGTAGGGTCTCATGTGTACGGAATTGTTAATTTTCATTGCATTTTGCACACAGCACATTATACTTTTAAACTTACTTATATCGGTTGGTCATGTTGTGCATCTTTGTTTTCAGCTCCTCCGGGGTATATTTATACCCAATTGCTTCCAGTTCAGAAGCCATTTCAATAAGTATGTGGCTATTTTTCCGGCAGCCACGCAACTGCTTCATTTTATCGCCCCATATCTCTATCAGAGCACGCTCTCCGCTTTGATCCCATTTGCTGGCACTTTTTCTGTTGGCTTTGAATATAAAAAAGTGTATAAAAGTATATTCATGTATTATTTTTAATTTTTACTTACTTTTTTTATCCATTTTTAAATCAAGCCACACACAAATTAAAAAGACGCGCTAAATAAATGAACAAAAAATATAAACGTCAAAATGAAACAAAAACAATCGTGTGAACACCAGGATTCGCAATCGTGATTCAGAGAACGAACCAAGTGGTTCATATTACCGTCTGAACATGGTATTATCGTAATTTATGCTTTCAACTCTACATTGATATCGATAATTGTTTCAAAGTCACATATGGTTATAATATGTCAAATATGTCAACTTATCATATGACATCCTTTGTAACTTCCGTTTTTTCCTTCTTCTTCCTGTAAACCTTGTTAACAACTCACAACAAAAATAAAAGGTCTCTTAAATAATTATTTTTATTAATAAAGTTTATTGTTAAAAAAATATAATAAAATGTGTACTTATTATATCATAACCAACGCTTCGATCTTTGCCTCTATCAATGGTTATGGGCCCAGTGATTGCTTAGATATTTATAATAAAAGTTTTTTTTTCATCATAATAAAAATGGCCGATTTACATGGAAATTATCAAATGCCTAAATTGACATCCACTAATTATTTTAATTGGCGTTTTAAAATTGAAATGCTTTTAAAGCGCGAGTGTTTGTGGACTGCTATCACCAATGATAGACCAGCAGAGAACGCTAGTAATTGGGATAGGATTGATCAAAAGGCCCATGCAACAATTGCCTTGTGTGTAGGCGACGACCAAATTCATCACATACGTAACAAAAGCAAAAGATGCATGGAATGCACTTAAGGAATTTTATGAACGTGATTCTCCGGGTGTGAAAGTTAGATTGCTGCGGGAAGTAATGGCAAAAAGAGCGCATGACGACACCGACATGGAGGCTCACGTTAGTCAAATAAACGAATTGTTTCAAAAGCTTGTGGCGTTTGGCAACTCAATAACTTGGGAATTTTTGATGACAGCTATCATGTTAGGCTCACTCCCAAAAAGTTATGATGGTCTTATAATGGCAAGGGAGGCATATGATGATAAAAATTTAACACCGTCTTAAGTGCAAAAATTTTAGAAGAGTTCCGGCGTAGGCAAGAGCGTGATAAAATCGTAGCCACGACTGAAGGCGCAGATGCTTTACGAGTTTCAAATTTCAAACGTAAGAGTGGTAGAAGCATTACTTGTTTCTTTTGTAAAAAGAAAGGTCATGTTCGAAGTAAATGCACAGAATACTCTGCGTGGAAGGCTAACAAGGTAAAAGAAGATCACAGGCTAAAAGCAAATTTAATAGAGCAGGGCAAATTAGTAGAACATTTATTTTTTGTTGGTACAAAAAACAGTAACGATTGGATTGTAGACTCAGGTGCTTCATGCCACATTGCGAGTAATCGTGGCTTCTTTGATAGTTTTGATGACACCTACACTGAAAATGTTTCTGTGGCAAATGGTCAAATTTCAATTGCGGCTGGCAGGGGCTGTGTCATTATACAACCAATTGATATGAATGTATGTTCTAGCAAACTTAAGTTCGAAAATGTTTTATACGTTCCTGAAATTGGTGGTAATCTAATTTCCGTAAAGCTATTAACCAAAAGAGGTATGAAAGTTACGTTTTTTGATGACATTTATGATATAAGATTGCCAGATGGTTAACAAATCGGCGTTGGCGATTCAATTAACAACCTGTACAGATTGCGAGTAAAGAGTTCTGTAAACTGTGTGACAAACAACGAAAGTTTTTGTTTACATGACTGGCACCGCATATTGGGTCATCGCAGTATGGATGCAATACGAAATATTGAGAACGAGAACTTGGCAACTGGTATGAAGTTAGCTGATTGTGAAAAAAATTGTCAAGATTTAAGCAACTGCGATATATGCATCAAGGGGAAATTAACTCGATCACCTTTTCCGAAGGAGTCTAAATTTCGTTCAACAAAAGTACTACAGCTGATTCATAGCGACCTGTGTGGTCCTATGCAAACTACTACACCCTCAGGTAAGCGCTATGTATTAACTTTTATCGACGACTTTTCACGTTTCACTACTATTTATTTGCTTAAGGAAAAATCCGAGACATTCCAGAAGTTTAAGGAGTTTTATGAATTCACAGCAAACCAATTTAGAAGCAAAATTAAGTGTCTGCGAACTGATCGTGGTGGTGAATATATCGATAAAAATTTTGTTGATTATCTTAATCAAAGAGGCGTCATTATTCACCGTACTGCACCATATTCTCCTCAGCAGAACGGCGTCGCAGAGCGTAAAAACCGTACCCTAATTGAGATGACGCGCTGTATGTTATTAGATGCCAAGCTGGACAATAAATTTTGGGGTGAGGCAGTTATGACTGCGAACAATTTACAAAACTTGATGCCATGGAAGTCAATAAATGGAACACCGTATGAAATATGGCATGGCCGCAAACCGTTTTATGGAAATTTGAGACGTTTTGGTTCAAAGTGTTTTGTTCGTGTTCAAGATGTTCAGCGTCAAAAGTTAGATCCAAAAGCAGAAGAAGCAATTTTTATTGGGTTTGACGTGCAATCAAAAGCGTATAGATGTTTTGTGCCACAAAAGGGGAAAGTTGTAATTTCACGTGATGTGAAATTTGTAAATGACGTAAAGGTCACAAACTGTCCTACTGATAGTAACGATACAATTAAAATTAGAGGTGACAATTGCTACATTCAAGATTCAGATGATGAAAAAGATGATGATGGATATGAAGTAAATTGCAATCAACCATCTGTAAACGTCGTGCCTATTCGAATATCGGAAAGGTCCAATAAAGGAGTTGCTCCAAAGCGTTTTATCCAAGAAATCGATGTAGTGGTCAATGGCGAGCCATCCAATTATAATGAAGCCATACAATGCCCTAAGGGGAGTCATTGGATAGCTGCCATGGAGGAAGAGTATAGCTCACTTCTCGATAATAATACATGGAAATTAGTAACTTTACCTGAAGACAAAAATTTAATCGGCTGCAAGAGGGTATATAAAACAAAAACTGACTCAGGGGGTAAAGTTAGAAAATATAAGGCTCGTCTTGTTGCCCAAGGCTTTAGCCAAAAATATGGGGTCGACTATGACCAGGTGTTTGCTCCCGTTGCTAAACATGCTACTTTTCGAATCCTTCTTTCCATCGCTGCGACCAGGAAAATGGATGTTTTTCATTTCGACGCAAAAAACGGCTTTCCTGAACGGAGAACTAGAAGAAGAGATTTATATGCGGCAGCCGCCCGGTTTCGTTGATGAAAACAACTCTAACAAGGTATGTTTACTAAAAAGAAGTATTTATGGTCTGAAGCAGTCAGCACGTATCTGGAATCAGACGTTACACAGTGTGCAAAGGCAAAACTTCAACAAAGTAAAGCTGATAATTGTCTTTACACATATGGGAACATTTTGTTCATATTAGTATATGTTGACGACATTTTGATTATTTCAAATAACAAAAATGAAATCAATCGTGTTGAAAATATCCTTCAACAAAATTTTAATATTGATAATTTAGGCCTGATATCGAATTATTTAGAGTTTCAAAAGAAAACAACAACTATTTAATAGACCAAACCAAATATATTCTAGAGGTCGTCAAGAAATTCGATTTGCAAAATTCGAAAGATTCGATTATACCTATAAGCCCTACCTATCACAAGCAACCAGATGATGAAAATTTACCAACAAACGAGAAATACAGAGCTGCAATTGGATGTTTGTTATACATTTCAACAAATACACGACCTGATATATCAGCAGCGGTAAGCATACTTTCTCAAAAGGTTGAAAATCCTTTCCAAAGAGACTGGAACGAAGTAAAGAAGCTAATCAGATATCTTAAAGGAACGTCAAATTTACAATTAAAACTTGGAGAAAATACAACAAGGAGCGAACTTGTCGGGTATGCCGACGCTAATTGGGCTGAGGACCGGTACACACGTAAATCTAACTCTGGTTATATTTTTCTATTAAACGGAGTCATAAGTTGGTCATGCAAACGTCAAGATTGTGTTGCGCTTTCATCTACAGAGGCAGAATTTATTGCATTGTCGGAAGCCTGTAACAATATACGAAGATAATCAAAGTGCAATTAAATTAATAGCTGATGAAAAGCTAAGCAATCGTTCAAAGCACATAGATACCAAAACGTACTTCGTAAAGGACTATGTCGAAGGGAAACTAGTCCAGGTGCAATTCTGTCCAACCGAAGAAATGTTAGCCGATTTATTCACCAAAGGTCTTCCTAAAGAAAGTTTCCTAAAGTTTAGACACAAATTAAATTTAACGTAGATAGAGATTATAAATTAAGGAGGAGTTTGTTAGGTTATCGTAATTTATACTTTCAACTCTACATTGATATCGATAATTGTTTCAAAGTCACATATGGTTATAATATGTCAAATATGTCAACTTATCATATGACATCTTTTGTAACTTCCGTTTTTTCCTTCTTCTTCCTGTAAACCTTGTTAACAACTCACAACAAAAATAAAAGGTCTCTTAAATAATTATTTTTATTAATAAAGTTTATTGTTAAAAAAAATATAATAAAAGGTGTACTTATTATATCATAACCAACGCTTCGATCTTTGCCTATATCAACTGCATGGCCAGCCGAGACAGCCATTTGAATGAAATTATTTTCCATTATTAACCGGAAGGATTGTACTTTCAAATAAAATAAGAAATTTGAGAAAATATTCAGTAGTTCTTTTTTATAGCATTTTCAAAAAAAAAAAAAAGTTATTTGGCGGACCCTTTACAATGTATGAATATGTAAAAAATAAATTTTAGTAACTAAGTGTGATTTGGAGAAAATAAATCAATGAAAACAACAAATGCGATCTCAGTTCCAAATGTTTTGACCACTACTGTATTACTCTGAAAAATATTAAATAAATACGACCCAATTTCTTGACTACACTTTAAAAACTAAGCCAATGATTTTTAAATCTTCTAGGTCTGACGTGTATTTTGATATCATGGTAAATGGTGTTAAAATTGAGTTTGTAGAATGTATTAAATGTCTGGGGGTCTTAATCGACTCACGTCTTAATTTTGATCAACATATACATACATAGATTGGTAGTGTTCTACTAGTAGTACTAGTAATTCTTTATTTTCAAAAAAATGTAATACAAAGATTTCTTTTAAAAATTAAAGAAAAAAGAATTTACATACGGCTTTGACATTGTCGTTAGCCGGAAAAAGTGGCTTAAAAATACAAATTTCTAAATATGTTATATCCAATTGAATTGATAATTGAATTCATCTATCAAAATTTTTCTATATTATAATGCGTCGATAATATAATTTACAAGTATTTCGTAATTAAATAGTTCACCGTCTAAGATTTTTACTAAAACTTCTTCTGATATTGTTGCGTTATTAATATATTGCAACATCGGCACATAAAGTGTTGTATGTTTTCTACTTCGTTGGTATTACATAAAGAACATTGTAATATTAATTTTACATTACATCGATTATATTCGTTGAATCTTTATTTATTCGTCTATGTTAAAAAGCGCATATTGCACGTGTTATTAATGTCCAATATGTTGAATTGTTTGTGCTAAAGTTTTTACAGGTGTCAAGGGTCGGGTTATGCGCCGATACAATATTCTTTTCAATCGAATTATTCGATTTGTGTACAACCTTAAATATCGTGATCATGTTTTTAGATTATGTAGTTGATTTTCTAGGATATATTTTTATAAAGTTTTTAGGTCTAAATGTCCGGATTATTTGATAAATCATTTTGTATTTTCAAGATCTTTAAGAAATCCGCAATTGAAGTATTCTATACTCAATAGATCTATTCTTCAACGTTGCCCTTATTACTTCGAAATTTTGACTTTTCTGTCAATGTATTTAAGGCTAAACTAAAAGAGTATGCCTGCTATATAACAATGTTTAAAACTTTTGTTATTCACAAATTTTTTAGTTTATATATGATATTTGACAGACTTGGCCAACGTCAATTACATTTCACAATCATTCACTTGTGAATGTTTTCTATATCACACTTGTGAGCTTAAACGCTTCCGCCAAAGTCTGATATTTGAACGCAACAATATTCACTAGGGACAATTTTGGAAATATAAATGAGTAGTATTTATATAAGTTTGGCATAACAATCCCATGCCAAACATCAAAGATTCATATAAACTAGTTTACTCACTACATGAGAACTAATATAAGAGCTTGAAACTAACGTGTATTGAATATCCACCAGAGGTGGACCTTTCACATAACAAACAAGTTTTCAATTTATTTTTTGATCAATGGTTATTATCTTTAACTTCAAGCTCATATATTAGTTCTCATGTAGTTAGTAAACTAGTTTATATAAATGTTTGATGTTTGGCATGTGATTGTTACCTCTTTCAAAACGTGTTCTGATGATGGGAACCTAGAAAATTCCCGAAATAGATCTATCAACACATTCCTGAAAGGGTCAAATAATAAATTTGAAAACAAAAAACTCTATAGATTATTTGTTAGGACAATATCCTAATGAAGAAATATAGAGTATGGCCTCGAACTTGAATAATTTTCATTTTGTTTAATGTTTTTAAAAATTGTTTAATTTATGCTAGGATTTGATTTTATGTTAAATATAATTACTATTAGTGAGTTCTATGTAAGCCATAATTGGCCGCATAGACTTGGCTTGAAATTGTATATTTTAAATTAAATTATAAATTTAAAAACCATTAACTTACCAATCCAATTTTCTGCTATAGTATGTGCGAAATCCACTATTATAATCAATTGTACCAATATAAAGGCCAGACCACCAATTAGACCCACCCACATCATAGCCGGACCAAATGAGCCATCTGGTATAAAAATTGCCCCAAAGCTGCTCCAAAACATATTAAAAATTTCAATGGCCAAAATTCATTTTGTATATGAGAACGCGGATCTCGCGAAGATTTAACCCCCAGCATTATCACAGCCATTAGAGTAAAGAAGCATGCCAAACCAAAGCATAGACGATAAACGGCCATATAACCTAAAGCGTAATCGCAATCAAATTGTAATGATCCGGATGAAAAGGTGTTCAATGCCTTTGAACTAACAGTTGACGATGAGTTAATACAAAATGGTAATTTTTTCAAAGTTCCCTGTAAACCGGGAGACAGAGCGATGGCACCCAAAATTGTGCCTACCAATAACATAAAGGCATACATAAAACGAGAAGAGGTGGAGTTTTTGCATGATGGGCAAGCACTGCAACACATACTGGCTGCTGTGCCAGTGCAGCAAAGTGCACACTACAATTAACAATTATAAGAAAAGGAATAAGAAAATGACTCATAGTTAGAAGATATAATTTAATTATAGTACTGAATATAACAAGACATGTATTTAGAATATTGATTTTTTTTTCTGCAACAAAGACTTTTTCTTATTGAAACAGATGCTAAGAAAAATTAATAACTATTTGTTTACCTGCGCTGCAGAACATAGTCCTAAAACCGCTCCCATGTTTATCTAATGGTAAGTATTATATTTTAAACAAATTTATTTCTTTTTATTAAGAGTTCTTCCGAATTTGCGTTGTTTTACTGATGAAAAATAATAGAGTTGTGTCGTTCATGAACGAACTAATACAACTGAACGACTCACTCAATTGAACTATATGATTTAGTCACCCATAGTCGATCTTTTCGTTCAACCGTTCATTTCGTTCTTTTAATTTATAGAACAATTGCATCTCTATGGTAATGGTAATAATATTGTTCCAAATTAGGAAAAACAATTAAAGTCATAAAAATAATTTTTTTTTACATAAAATTATTCAATTTTAGTTAGAAAAGTTGCAATTTTATAGAACTTTTTTTGTATGTGCTGTAAAGTTTGTGAAAAAAAACTCGTAAAACATGAATAATGTAATAAATTGTCAAACGAACGACACAGTACGCAGTTCAGTCAGAGGGTAACAAAAAAATATACAATTGAACGAACTAGTTCACTAATTCGAATTGAACGATAATGACCGAGTCACCAAAATGAACGATTCATCCCAACTGTAAAAAATACACAAAAACATGATCAGCTGGCAGCTGTGACTAATGTCACAAATTTGTCCAAAATACCATTCACAATATATACTTCGAATTTATACACAACAAACTTATCGATTACACATAACAAGGGCAGCCAAATATGCACTAAAAATCAAAAAATATGCACTAAATGTAAAAAATATTTAGTACATATTAAAATATTTATTTAAAAATAAAAAAAATATGTATTTAAAATATTGGATTTTTAAAAATTAATTTATTACTCGTTAGCGTTGGTTTAAAACTTAAAGCCAATCTATAATGTCTGTCAAATATCAACTAAATGCTATGTTAAAGCCTTTATGAGCCATTATTTTTTAAAAGATCTTGTCAAGTAACTAGAACAGAGTGAATAATCTGCAATGAGTAAACGAAAAGAAACTAGTATCTATTTTTCAGAAATCAGTATGGGGAAACACACTAAAATTACCACCTTAGTATTTTTAATAATTTCTACCTTCTTAATGTCCTGATTCTACAGGCCAATAAAATATATTTAAAAAATATTAAAAAACAAGCACATGCATTACATTTGGCTTTACCAGTATATGTTGCAAATGAAACAAGCAAAAAAATAATGAAAAAAACAGAGGGCAATTTTTTTTTTGAGACAATTTTTTTTTGAGTGACAAACTTAATTGGACGTAGAAAAATATTTTTGTGGTGAAAAAACATTTTGAAGCTGTTTTTGTGGTAAAACATTTATGTGAAATAAAAAATTTGAGGTGAATTACATATATTACTAGCTGACCCGACAAACGTTGCTTTGCCTTCAAATTTTAATTGTAATTAATTCTTTAAATCAAGAAAAATTTTTTACGCAAATATATAATTAAAAAAATAAATTCACATTAGTAAATCATTTTAAAATTTGTAATTTCATGGGAAGCCCAACGCCTCTTTGTTCTTCTATCGCCTTTATTCTAGGACTATGAGGAACGCTAAAACAATTTTTGAACAATATTATTAAATAACCTTGCAAAACGTTTTGAATGTGATAATTTATTTTAATGCTTATTTGTTTTTTGCTTTTGGTACCACGCCCATTTATCCCATTCCGCCCATTTTCAGTTAGACTACTTATATTTGTAATTGATGGACTCGTACAAAATTTGAAGGCTATATAGTTAATATAGAACCCTAGATATTTAATATTAATATTAATTTTGTATATGAGCTAAATAATCCATTTGTATGGGAGCTGCCCCGCCCACTGTTATGATCCCGCCCAATTTTCCCATGACTATTCATAATATAATCAATGTGCACAAATTTCTAAGACTCTGGCTATTATAGAACTGTAGATATATGATATTAAATATTTACTTTGTATGGGAGCTGACACGCCCACTGGTCCGATCACGCCCATTTTTAGATGTTGGCCGATTCTCAGACCTACTCAATATGCTCACAAAATTTCATGAGAATCCGTCAAGCCGTTTCGGAGGAGTAAGGGAACGAACATTGTGACACGAGAATTTTATATATAAGATTTACCTGTTAGAGTCTGGTGGAAAAATATGACGTTATATTTTATACACCAGCTACTATGAAATTGTACTACTATACACAAATTTGTATAGAAAATTTAGAGGTACCTTCAAATTTTCACTCGTAACTATTGAACCGCTAAACCGATTTTGTTTAATTTTAATACCAAACTTTTTAGAAGGATGTACATCAACGCAGCAGAAAATCAGCAGTTTTTTTGAGTTTTTGCATTATGATAGCCATTTGAACAGGCAGACGGACATAGCTAAATCGGCTTAAAATTCAATAAGGATCCAGAATATATATTTTATGCGATCTTAAGGTACCCATACACTTTGTAATATTATTGCAAATATTATTGCCAGTATTATTGTAAATTTGCCCTACACAGTACAATAAGATGTATAATACTTTTGCATAAAATATGGCACCACACTTTTGTTCTGTTGTGGTGGAATATAAAAATTGCACAATGTGGCCAACACACTATAAAATATTTTTCACATAACTTGTTTGCGCAATATGAATCAAACCCCGTTTGATTTTTTCCAATATATTGTACAGCCTTGCAATATCACATGCACACTGGTAATATTTTGCGCAGTAGCAAAAGTTGCACAAATATGGCGTAGTGTATAGGTGGTACCTTTAGACCTATATTTCGATGCGTTACAAACGAAACGACAAACTAAAATATACCTTCGACACATATGGTGGAGAGTAAAATTAAATGTTCGACAAAAAAAAACATTTTTTGAATAAAGGTAATAGCTTACGCCGTTTTTTTTTTTAAATTGTATGAAAAAACAACTTCAATAATCGAAATAAAGATTACGGTAACTTGAAATTTTGTCATCGCTAAAATATCAACCGATTACTTTTTAGATGTCATCGCTATATTTACAACAGCTGTCATTTGCATCATATTTTGTAAACAAACAAAAATTTTGGCAAATTTTAATAAAAAAAATGATTACATTTTAAATCATACAAATTTTTATCAAAATGTCATTTAGTTTGGAAGAAAAAAATGGTATAATTGATTTATTACAAACAGAATCACAAAATATACATATATTACTACAATTGGCAAAAAATGTTACCAGCAATGTTACACAGGTAGCAACGGAGCAAGGTAAGTGGTTCAATGTTGTCATTTCTTATAAATTTTTATTAAAATTTGAATATTCCTTCTATAAATAGAAGCCTTGGAATATGTTTTTACACACATAACAGATTGTGTGACACTATTGAATAAACGTGCTGTAACTAAGGAAGTTCTATTTAAATATTTACATAAAAATAAGGTCACACTGACGGGAACAAATTTTTCGAAAGCTTTATTAATTCAAAAGGTAATAGAATATTGGCATAATGTGTTTAACAAAGAACAGGAACAACTTATTACATATAAGGATACATCTACCACAGAAGATACCTCCCTCGTACCTAACACCATTAAAGTTGTTTCACCCACCACCATAGAAGAATTTCCCATACATTTATTGGCACGAAAATTTTCTGAATGGTTCTTTAAGAACTATAACGAAGATAGCTTGAAATTAAATGATTTTTGGTCCGATGCTAGATTACTTTTACGAATAACTGCTAATGATGGCGTAGATGAACACATATCTGAAGATTCTTCTTCGCTGCTGCAAAATTTAATAGAAACACGCCAACGTTTTGGTTTCTATTTCAATCCTAACCTAACACATTCTGGAGTACAGGGACGTATGGATGTTCACGGTTTAGTATTAGTTTTATCCTGTGGTACGCTACACACAGAAACTGATTGTGTTGGTGTTTTCGAATGTGTGTTCGGTTTATTAAGAGATCCATTTTCTGAAAATAATTGGAAATTAAAAACTATGCAATTAATGTTACGCAGCAAGGGAGCACCAACCATGCCGTCGCTGGAGGAAAGTGATACATTTAAAGAGGCTTTGGAATTACCTGTACCACAAGGTGAAATTATGTAATTTAAGTTTTAGTTTATTAAATGTATGATAAAATATTTGGCCAGATTTAATTATTTAATTTTGATCTTAAGTAATATGCTTATGAACCCACAATTAATGACCTTCTCATGGGTTTTACCGAACTTTAGCACTCTAAACACAATCCTGAAATCGCAGGGTTTGCTTTCAAGATATTTCGACAGATAAGATTTTCAATAAACACAATATTTTGGGTTAAAAACTCGACGGTTATTGAATAAACAGCACAACAAATACAAATTTATAAAAATGAGTACAAATTTGTAAAAAATTTAATTTAAAAACTTACAGCCGTATATATAAAGACAATCGCGGCTAAGCCGCCGCCGACTCTTTTAGGGCACTCAAGCCGCCGAAATTTGAAATTCAATACGAAATCCGTTAGAATCGTTTACATCAGCAAATTTCGATTGTACAACAAAAATTTTTTTGTAGAGAAATCTTAAAAAAATAAACTAAAATTTTTTTTTAAATATAACAAACAAATATTGCCGTATTCAGCTTGTAATACTTCTTTTAAATATAAAAATGCCTCTTAATTTGTTACATTTCAGTTTTTCAAATTTATAAAAATGTATATTTTCATTATATTAATTAAAGTTTACATAACTGATTAAAGTTTACATAATTTTCTGCAAAAAAACCCCTCATTTTCTGCAAATAGGGGGAAAGCACAGTTTTGTATTTGGTATTTCTGCACAAATAGTTAGATTTCGCTGAAATCTCAACTAAATTGGGATTTCATTTTGTATGAAAAATCTTTTTAAAATCCCAAATTTTTATTAGATTTCGGTCAAAATCTATCGAAATTTTAAGTGAAAATTTAAATTAAGTTTCATCGGTTTTTTTTTGTCCTCCAGCCACTAAGGGTTAAAGATTTTTTGAATAAAAGTAAATATAATTATAATCATATAAAATTTAAGTGTTATTTTCCGAAAATTTTGAAAGATATTATTCTGAAAATTTCTTAGTACGTTTTTTTGTGGGCGTTGTGGTGTAATGGTTAGCGCGTTGGACTGTTACACAGAGGGTCCCGGGTTCGATTCCCGGTGACGGCAACATCAATTTAGAAAAATAATATGTATGAGTTTTCTATCACTTATATGTATCGCTGCGCCCACCTTCGGTGTTCCCATAGCACTTAACCCCACCGAAGTAAAATAATGAATCAGGGCTATGAAACAAAATGCTTCAATAAATTCGCCAACTCTACATCAGGTGGCGAGCAACAACTGTTCTAAGACTTATCCTCTCGCGCAATTACAGTGTTGCCATGTTTGAAGCCCTTCATCTTTCACCACCTTTCATCTCTCCACTATCCCCTTTCCAAAGAAAGCAACACATTAATTAATAGGAATAATTTCCTGAGTGTTGCTTCTCTTTTTAAAAAAAAAAAAAAAAGTTACATAAAATAATTATTTTTATCAAGTTGTGACTAAAGAGACGCAACACAAGTGACAAAATTGTTTATAAAAGCCGTATTTTTTTATACAACTTTTTTTCTAAATGCCGCGTGAGAAAGGGTAAGAAAATTGAATTAAACATTAGTTATTATAGACACTGTATATATTTGTTTCATTCTAACACGATATTTTGAATAAATGCCATCGACAGTTTTTTTGAGAAATCTGCTAGACTTTAAATTTTTGTCGGTATCCAACCGCAGACTAAGCAGACCCGACACGAAAATTTAAAGTCGGGCAAATTTCTCAAAAAGTTATCCATGGCAACTTTTAATTATTTCGGGTTATAATGAAAAAATATATTAACAATACCGTGTATATCAAGATAAATTTATATAGGTAGTGCTAGTACAACAACAATACAAAAACAACAGGCATTTTGTTGTTGCCTACAGTATACCGAAATTTCAAAACCAGCTATATCTAGACCATTTTGACATATCGAAGACCAACATACAAGAAGAGGAAGATAACAGCTGGGCTACTAGCACTACCTATATAAATTTATCTTGGTGTATATAATAACAACGTTCTTACCCTGCATTACAAGACAAATTTATATAGGCAGTGTTACAAGAACAGCAACTACAACAAACAACTACAAACAATACAAAAACAACAGGCATTTTGTTGTTGCGTACAGTACAAAGAAATGTCAAAACCATGTAAGAAATGTCAAAACCAGGTAAGAGGAAGATAAACAGCTGGGCTACTGAGACTACCTATATAAATTTATCTTGCTGCATTAGAGAAAAAAAGTTATTAAAAAAAAAACATACGGGTTTTTAAAAACAATTTTTGCAACTGCCACTTAGGTCGGTTCCGTTTTGCTGTGCTGGGGTTTTCTACGCATAACTCTTGGCAGCACTGGATTTTGCTTGTATCGACACTATTCACAATTGAGTGTAATCAATAAAAAAAAAGGATTCACAATAGTTCAATTTTGACTTTTACTTTGAAATTTTGCACATGATGACGTTTATTGCAATTTAGTGTGAATTTAGTCATTTTCGTCCACGTTTTCGAAAGTTTTTATAAAAAAAAATTTTTATACTTTTAATTTGTTTCGATTGTTGTGGCTTAAAATATTTACAACAAAATGGGTTCTCTTACTCCGGAACAGAAAAAAGAACTGATTACCCGTAATCTTCAAGAAACGTTGGGCGAAGATAAACTAAATGCCATATTAAAAGAACGCGATTTAAAAATCTATTGGGGTACGGCTACCACAGGTAAACCTCATGTGGCCTATTTTGTGCCCATGTCAAAAATTGCGGATTTTTTGAAAGCAGGATGTGAGGTATTGTAATTCAGATTCTAAATGAAATCTATTTTTCAAGAAATATTAATCATTTATGGCCCTTAAATATAGGTAACTATACTCTTTGCGGATCTTCATGCTTATTTGGATAATATGAAAGCTCCCTGGTCTCTATTGCAATTGCGAACTCAATATTATGAGGCCGTCATCAAAGCTATGCTAACCTCCATTGGTGTGCCACTGGATAAATTGAAATTTGTAAAGGGCACCGATTATCAATTATCCAAGGAATATACTCTTGATGTTTACAAACTAACATCGGTGGTAACGCAACATGATGCTAGAAAGGCCGGCGCTGAAGTTGTTAAACAAGTTGAATATCCCTTACTCTCGGGCCTTCTCTATCCTGGTCTACAGGCTTTGGATGAGGAATATCTTAAGGTGGATGCTCAATTTGGTGGTGTTGATCAACGTAAAATTTTTACCTTTTCGGAGAAATACTTACCCCAATTGGGCTACGAGAAACGCATACACTTTATGAATCCCATGGTACCCGGTTTGGCTGGTGGTAAAATGTCTTCCTCGGAAGAAGATTCAAAAATTGATCTATTAGACTCACCGGCCAATGTTAAAAAGAAGTTAAAGAAGGCCTTTTGTGAACCGGGAAATGTTGCTGATAATGGCCTATTATCATTTGTTAAACATGTTTTATTCTCCTTGTTTAAGGATGGAGAAGGTTTTGAAATTAATCGCGGGCCCGAAAATGGCGGAGATGCTACTTTTAAAAATTATGCTGATTTAGAAAAATATTTTGCTGATAACAAATTACATCCTGGTGATCTTAAGGCTAGCGTTGAAAAGTATATTAACAAACTATTGGAACCTATTAGAAAAGCTTTTGAAGCACCAGAATTACAGTAAGTTGAATATGAAATATAAACTTTTTTGACAAATATTTTTATTTAATTTAATTTATTTCAAAAAACCAACCGAGCCCTTCGGGCCATATATAGTTGGTAGACCAACATTAACAATCAACTTCATTATGTCACTTAAAACTATAAAACCTTAAATATCCTATTTTCTAACAATATAAAACAGTTTGTATATAGCAAGTTTAACTTACAAAAATTTAAGAAAAAAGTTTAAAAGAATTATTAAATAATAAAGAATATGGCATAAACTCACATGACAAAAAGTATTGCAGTTTAGAGAATTTTGAAAATTTTGAAAATTTTGGGAATTTTTGAAAATTTTTGCACATCAAATATCATTTACAGAAGCATATTCTACAAGTTTACACTTGAATGTTTTTAAAGATAGATCAAAAGATCTAAGTGGTAAGGGTAAAAGGTTCCAACACTTAGCTACACGAACATGAAATGATTGTTCATGAATAATATAATTTCTAATGGGATATAAAAGTTGAGGGTTTCTTTCAGTGTTCAAGAGTATAAAATGTACATATTCAGGGCAATTAGAGAGCATGAGTTTATGATAGAATAATAGCAATTGCATCCCAAAAAATCAGAAATATGCCTCGAAACATGATCATATGGCTTCAATTTGTAAACAAAACGTATTATTTTATTAAACAGTAAATTACATTTATTGAAGTCATCGACACTACACCCAGAAAAAACTTCAATACAGTATAATAAGTTGGACATTAATAACGAATGTGCTATGCGTTTTCTAATAGAAAGTGGCAAATAAAGATTTAGGGCATATAATCTACGCAGGGTAAAATTTATTTTGGAACTTAACCAGGTTATATGTCGACCGAATTCTAGATTGTTATCTATTAAAACCCCTAGACATCTCATAACTTCAACGAATTCAATAAGCTCGCCATTAATCGTAATAGATACATCCACTTCAGAGTTATGTGGTTTAAAAAGCATAGCTTTTGTCTTGGTAGAGTTTATATTCAAATTACAATTTAACATCCAGGCGGAAATATTAGATAAAAGCAAATTTATGTCATATTCGAAAACATCAATGAGCTGAAGATGGCCCGAAAAAAGAAGTTGTATATCATCCGCAAAGACAAAAGCATCACACTCAAAACCATGAAGTACGTTAAAAAAGTCGTTCATATATAACATAAATAGTAAAGGCCCTATAACTGAGCCCTGTGGTACTCCACTGGTTAAACATTGAGGTATAGGACCATGTAAAGTACAGTGAAACCTTTAAAAAAGGCCAATATAGTAAATCAAACATTTTTCAAATATATACGTTTAAACCTAGTTTAAACTGCGGTTAGTTAAACTATATTTAAACTACGGCTAGGTAAACTAGATTTAAACTGCGCTTAGTTAAACTAAGATTAAATTGTGTTTAATTACACCACGTTTAAGCAACGTTTAAATTAAGTTTAGCTAAACTAAGTTTGACGAAGTGACCTCGATCTCAATTATTTAATAAACTCATTCATTTCAAAGGTCGAAAAACATTTCATAATTTATAAACTAAGTTTAGTTAGACTAAGACCTAGTTTTTGGGATGCGAAGTTTGTAAATGGAATACTGTTTCTGAAATATGATTCAATTTATTTTCTTATAATAATGGCCAAAATCCTAAAAAACGAAGACAAACAAATAAACAAATAAACTTGAAAATGGCAGACAAAATTCTTTGTCGGATTAACTAAACCGAATTTAACTGACATCCCAAAAACACGTCCTAAGTTTATACTACATTTAGTTAAACAAAGTTTTAGCTACTAAACTGAGTTTAGCTAAATACGTTAAAATAAATTTTAGCTAAACTACGTTTAAATAAACTTTTAAAGTTTAGTTAAACTACGTTTAATCAAAATTTAAATTAGGTTTAGTTAAACTAAACTATTTACACTAGGTTTAAATTAAATTTTATTAAACTTAGTTTAATCTATGTGTAAACGTTTAAACTAAGTGTTGAAACTGCGCTTAAACAAAGTTCAGTTAATCAAAGTTTAGTTAAACAGAGTTTTGTTTAGTTAAACAAAGTTGAGTTAAACTACGTTAAAAAAACTTTAAATTAAGTTTAGTTATACTACGCTTAATTTTGTTTATACTACCGTAAGTTAAACTTAATTTAAGTTAAGGTTAGGTAAGCTAAGTTTAAACTACGCTTAGTTAAGCTAAGTTTAAATTAAATATTGTTAAACTATGTTAAACGTAGAGTTAAACTAGGTTTGAATTAAGTTTCATTAAACTAAGTTTAAACAAAGTATAGTTAACATACTTTAAAGCAAAGTTTAGCTAAACTACGTTTAAACAAAGCTTAAATTTAGTTAAACTACCTTTAAACTAATTTTTGTTAAACTAAGTTTAAATTACGGTAGGTTAAACTACGTTGAGGTTAGCTACGTTTAGCTTAACTGCATTTAGCTAAATTAGGTATTAAAAATATTCTAATATGGTTTTCTAAATCATCAAGCTCGAGGTCTGAATTGTTTTAAAGTATTTTATTTACAAATTCCTTAATCTAGTCAATATTTCTAATAGCGTCGCTATTCATCTTCCGGCCGGATACTGAATGTTTACACACAAAACACCAAAATAAATTTAAGCTATGTTTGTTTACTCGTCGTCTGTATTAAAAGCACTCTAGGGTCGATGGGTCTAATAAAATCCAAAATTTAACTAAAATGTTAACTAATAATTAAAATTGGAAGGCCAAGTCCAGAACTTCCTAACTTAACAACAAATTAAATTTTTACTATACATTTCAAATCTTCTAATTATAAGGGAAAAGCTTGGTTATGTGGTCGTACCTTTATTAACAAATTATTTTGTTGGTCTTGTTTGCTTTTTTTTACTAAAAATTAAAAAAGTGCTTGTCCACCGTTAGCCACTACTTTTTCCAATCTTTCTGGTAGCATATGTATTCCGCGTAAAGAATGAATCAAGCCAATTTCTGATACCCTTTTCTGAAGTAAAGCGTATTTCAGTAAGGGCATTCTGCATCGAACGAAAAAAATGGTACTCAGAAGGGGCAAGGTCTGGCCTATAAGGCGGGTGAGCCAAAACTTCCTATCCACTGTTTTCCAAATAGTGTATGGTCGAATATTCTGGTCGTTTTTCGTTGATTGGTCTCTTCAAACGAATCAATTGTGTTCGGTACAGATCCCCTGTGATCGTCTGACCCGATTTTAACAGCTCATAATACAAAACACCCTTCTGATCCCACCAAATACAGAGCATTACCTTGGAGCCATGGATATTAAGCTTCGGCGTTGATTTGGCTGGTTGGCCGGGCTTTTTCATATGACTTTTTGCACTTCGGGTTATCGTAATATATCAATTTTTCATCACCAGTAACAATACGATGGAAAATGGACTTCTTTTTGTAGCGTTCAAGCAGCATTTCCGACTTGCAAAATCGCCTTTCAACGACTCTCGGCTTCAATTCATATGGAACCCAATTTCCTTGCTTTTGAATGAGTCACAAATGGCTTGTTGTGTGACTCCCAATGATAATGCGAGTTTTTCTTGCGTTTGACAACAATCTTTGTGGAGTAATGCTTCCAATTCCTCATCTTCAAACTTTTTCGGCTGACCATTCCTCTTCTTGTCTTCTGTTTATGTAATTTTTAGTTTCATTTAATACAGTTTTCATGCTAAATACCTTTAACGAAATTTTTTCACTCAAAAATTTCATCCAACCGAATTGATTCGATTGCTACAACCTCGTAATTCGTTTGTCACAACCCTCAATTCGGTTAATTTTAATCATTCCAGTATCAACAAGTTTTGTTGAGCGATTTTTTTCAGCAGCAGTTAAGAGAATTAAGACTTATGCCACAAACCAAATGCTAGAGCAAATATTATTAGAGTTAGCCTTAATTTCTATAGAAAAGTGTTTTTTAAAACTTAAAAAAAATTCTATGATGATGTGATTGAAATTTTCATTGTACCCCTTGTTTTTGAAAAGCGAACAGAGTAAATTCTCCAAAGGAATGTGTGTATTTCGTTGTTGTTGCAATAACAAAATATACGCAATTCCTCTAGCGGAATTATTCCGTTCGATTTATAAAAACAGGATTAGAAAATATGAAGATTCAATATATTTTAGATCTAAAAGAAAATATGTAAAAAGTTTCAAAATATAAATTTTATATTTTTACTTTATTTTTGTTTTAGAAAACTTAGTGCTGCTGCTTATCCACCACCAGCAAAAGTAAAAGGTGGTAATGCTGCAAATGCTGCAACACCAGAAGAAGATGGTCCTCAGAGATTGGATATACGTGTGGGTAAAGTTATTGAGGTTCAGCGTCATCCAGATGCTGATACTTTGTATGTATTGAAAATTGATTTGGCTGAAGCTCAACCTCGTACCATAATCAGCGGTCTGGTGAAATTTGTTGCAATTGAAGAACTCGATCAACGTTTGGTGGCCGTATTGTGTAATCTCAAACCTTCCAAAATGCGCGGTATACTTTCAGAGGGTATGGTATTATGTACTTCCAAGTAAGTTTTCTTTTTCCATATTTAACTATATAGAAAGGCCATTAATTACCCCTTTTGTTATAATTTTAGTGAAGATCATACTGTTGTCGAACCCATTATTGTACCTACTTCTGCTACAGCCGGAAGTCGTTTAGCTTTTGAGGGTTATAGTGGCCAACCAGATGAACAATTAAATCCTAAAAAGAAAGTTTGGGAAAAACTTTCGGTTGATTTAAAGACCAATTCTGAAGGGGTAGCTGTATGGAAAGATAATTTCCTTTTGACACCAGATGGTGAAAAACTATCGAGTAAATTAGCTAATTGTTGCATTAAATAGATTTATTATGTCTAACAAAAGATATTATTGATAAAAAGGCATTTAGTTTATTATCATACTTTTTTTATTATTATTTATTTATAACGCCTATTAGATGACACATTAATTCATTTTTTATATTCTAGAAGTATAATTTTGTTGTATGGAAAACGGTTTAAAGTTTAAATTAATAAATCACAACTGCCTCAATAAAAAATAACAGAATTTGTACGAATTTATTTGCAATTAAACATTTTATTAACTAAATTTATCACGATTTTCGGGAAGCTTTAATGTCGTTGGTGTTATTTTCATGAATTGCATCTTTTAGTCTTTCCACTACTGCTTGATGACCTAAAATTTCCATCATTTCTGCAACACCTGGTCCTTCCTAAAAATTTATTAAAACATATTCAATAACTCAGTTTTAACACTACAAATTACTTACATTTAAACCACCTAAAGCTGATCTTAAATATTTCATTAATAATGGAAATTTAATATTTTGTTGTTTGCTAAATTCTTTTAATATTTTATTTAAATTTTCTTTACCAAAGTCTTCTTTGTTCAAAATACCAATTAAGGTCAGTAATTGTTCTGGAAATATGTATAAAATGAATAATGTTTTAAAAATGTAAGAAGTGTTATAAATTTTACCTTTTTTGATGTCTTTTAAATTAAAATTAGAGGGTTTTACCCATAGAAAGCTTAATTTGGGTGAAATTAAATCCTTAACAAATGTCAAACGCTGGGAAGACCATAGTAAAACATTTTTAATATGATCGACATTTAGATCTAAATTAGACCTAAAAGAAAAAAAAGGATACATTAATAGATATTTAATACCATAAGGTATTTTTTTATAAAAAAAGTTCTTAAAAATTAAATGTGCCTACAAATTTTACTTGAATAGACGTTTATTAACATATTATGTGTAATTTTGTCTCAAACACTACACCTTTTGCAATTGTAATTCAGAAAATATCAATTGAAATTTAGAATTTCCATTTGAAATTCAGAAAATATCAATTGAAATTCAGATTTTAAAAATGAAACTAAGAAAATATCAATTGAAATTTAGAATTTCCATATGAAATTCAGAAAATATCATTTAAAATTTTGATTTTTCAAATGGAATTCAGAAAATATCATTTAAAATTCTGATTTTCCAAATGAAATTCAGAAAATATCAATTGAAATTCAGAATACATCTGTTGAAATTAAAAGCACATTTCTTATCAATTTCATTTAATATGTTCTGAATATCAAATTCTTTCTAAATATCAAATATTATCTGCATGTCAAAGAGTAAGCAAAACATAATTAGGGAAGAATTCTTCGTGCGTGAGTGTGCGTGAACCAAATTTCTGAGTTAGTGATTTAATGATTTTTGGTTTTTAAAATACAGATAAAATTGCAAAATTACATATTCAGAACCATTTTTAGTTAAACATTGACAATTTGCTTTAGTTTTTACATTAATTTACACACGTAAGCGAGTGTTGGTAGAAAAAAAAATGTTCGTGAGTGAAATTTTTCTCTCGTGGGCGTGAGTCAAAATTCAGCAGGGAACCTTCTCTACTTACAATTAATTATATTAATTCTGTTAAATATTGTAGTTTACAATTTTAAAGTTATTTTAATTTCAAAGTGTAGAAAACTGAAAAAAGTTTATTTTATAAATTTGTACTTAAAAATTTACTATCTAGGTAAATAGGATAAATTTCATCGAAATCTAATCTCATTATACCACCATATATTAATTTAAAATAACATTAAATGACACCAATTGAAATTTCTGATACAACTGAATCGATTGATATAAGTTTCACTCGAGAATGTGTTTTCTGGGACAAATTATTTATTTAATTAAACTGTCAATTTCGATCGAAATTGAAATTCATCACATACCATAATAAAATTTTTAACTTATATCGTCACCACAAACGCAGACATAAGCAACAATATTTGATTTTCTGGTTGTTTTTTAACTTTTTGTACTAATCAAAAATGTTTTAATATTTGTATTAAAAATGAAAATTTTTTTTCGGAATTTCTATATTTTCATATATTTAGTTAGAATATTCTTCTACCTCAAGTTCAAAATATGTTATGATATTGTCATATTAGATTTTATTTGTTTCTTTTTAAAAGGTTTGCTCATTTTCATGATGGACAATTCAATTATATAATTGGCATCACCTAAATCTTCAGTTGCCCACAGTGATAATCGGCTAATCTTAAACCGAGACATTACACAAAACAGACAAAATCAACTTGATGAGAATTTATCTGCCTTAGGCCGAGTTTTAGTTAAAACGACAACAAAATTTTTTTGCAACTTCCAAGCCTATTAACAAAAAATTGTCGGAACCACTTCATTTTGTTTAGAACGTTGTACTTTATTATAACACAATAAAATAAAACACATTTCGGAAGCAGTATTCCATTTGAAAACTACGTTAATCTAAGTTAAAAGATAATCTACATCCCGAAAACTCGGACTTTTTTGGACCCTTTTATGAATTTTAATACAAATTTTTACGCTTATAATAAACACATTAAAAAATTAAAATTTTTTATGAAAAATGTGCTGCAATTTTACAAACTTCAGTTTTTTAAGTGAAACTATATTAAAAAGAATTGAAAATTTAATGGACGAATTGTTTCAAGATTACAAAAAAAAATCTAAAATTAATACAAAAACCTGTAATTTTATTAATTAGTAAACATCATTGCGAACAAATTGTCCGGGTCCCTACGAGTTCGATATAACCATGCTCCACTGTACAACAAACACATATACTACATATAATGATATAAAAAATATATTGATATGAAGGGCTTATTGTAAAAACTTGATAAGCCACATTTAATTTTTAGTTTGTTTTTGCCTTTTAAAGGTTAAAAAGATGCAGAAAATATGACCTTCGCAGAACTTTTTTACTCTAGGTACTTGAAATAAGTGTTTAAGCAAGACTTCTATTAAATATTAATCAATGGATGTCTAGAAAACAGCGAAAATCCATAAAACTATAAATGTGAATTATCAAGTTTTTACAATAAGCCCTTCATATGTAAAACTGGTTGCTTTTTAAATAGTTTTGATTTTATAATTAGGTTTACCAACTCAGACAGTTTATACACAATTATTTAACTGGACCTACTGTTTTTCAGTCTTAGTTTAAGAAAAGTCCAAAATTTTAATTTTCGGTTGCAATTGTCCTAAAAAGTGGCATCACCTAAACAATTGATTATCTAACAGCTTTTTTTTGTTGACAAAATTATACTTTAGTTTAACTGGCCAACCAGGCTGGGTTAAAACTAAATTAAAAATAATATAAACCACATTTGAAAATCAAAATTCTAGGTTAAACTAAAGCTTAACTAACAAACATATTTAAACTACATCCTAAAAACTGTGTATAAGTCAGACAAATTCTCATAAAGTTGATTTTGTCTATTGTATGTAATGTCTCGATTTGTGTTAATGCAATATCCGGTAGGTATCTAAGTATCAGTAGGTATCTATTTCTTGAAATTACGGGCATAAGCCAATTATTGTTTTCATATGCGGACAAATGAAGATTTGGGTAATGCCAATGAAACAGTTGTATTGTCTATCAAGAAATGTAATCGAGAGAATATTTTTCTAAGAAATCTAACTATGCCATGCTTTCAACAATTTTAAACTTTAAGTTGTTTGTCTGATATGCTTTCTATTTTATTTTCTTTTTATTTCATTTTACTTTTTTCTGTAATATATAAATAATAATACTTACTCATTTGGATACGATTCCATAATTAAACGTTGAACGTTTGCTACTAACTTATTGGCCGTTGCATCTGATTTTAGTAATTTTGTAATATGCAAACGATTAAAGTCATCTAATATTTCAGGATTTAGACGACTAGGATGAGAGTTAACTTTTTCAATAGTAAACTACAAAGAATAAGAAAAAGTAATGAGTAAAATATATATTAGAAAATAAATTTCAACTAAACCTTTTCAGCTAACTCAGCGATGTTATAAATTTTGGGTTTACTAAATTGTTCATGTGGAAAACCGCCACCAGCTGAAACTACATAATTTAAAAGAGCGGTAGGAAAGTAACCTTTGTCTCTGAAATAAGAAAATATAAAAAAATATAAAATATTTTTCTTCTACAATGCGCAACTGCAAATTTAATACCTAAAATGTTTTATGCCAATATCTCCTTGGCGTTTACTAAGTTTGGTGCCATCAGCATTAACTAATAAAGGTAAATGTCCAAATTTAGGTGGTTGCCAACCAAAAGCTCTTAAAAAATATTTATATTTGTTATTTGTCAAAAATTTAAAAGAGATTCTATATAGTACTTATATAACAATAAATGTTTGGTGGTAGATATTTGCCATTCTACTCCTCGAAATACATGTGAGATGGCCATAAGATGATCATCGACTACATTAGCAAAATGATATGTTGGAAATTGATCTGTTTTTATGATAACCGGGATCACCTTCATTATGGCTAACATTATGATGTACCGAACCATAAATTAAATCATTAATGGGTTCTTCATAATCGGTTAGCTTAAAACGTATACAATAGGGAGTTTGTTTCGCCAAAAGTTCTTCGATTTGTTTTTCCGTAAGATGACGACATTTATTATCATATTTTGGTATTTGTCGCGTTCGAACTGCTTCTTTGCGCAAGAGATCTAAACGTCTTTCCGTGCAAAAACACCGGTAAGCAGTACCATTATCCAATAGACTTTTAACATAATTCCTAAAATTTTGTTTTTAAATTTAAATAATAATTTGTAAAACATACATTTTAAAAAGAAAATAGTAATGTGGGACATCCTGACAAGTTGTGTGCTCTTACTTTTGAATACCGCCAATTTTTTTACACTCACAAGCGGAGTTTGCAATGGGTTCTATACGATCTTTGTTGAAAATGAACCTGTTAGATTTCTACATGTTATTTTAGAAACTATTTATGTTTTGAATCTGTTTTCATTTTGTCAATTTATAAAAAATATTTTTTTTCAATAAAACAATTTACTTCTGTTCATTTTCAATAGGTTATGGGCCTCTTGTCTCGCGTGTAAAATAAAATTTCGTGGTATATTGTAAAAAGATTGTTGCGTATTAAAAAAAAATAAAATAAATTGTGCTGAAAATTACTAAACTGAAATGGCGTCGAATTCGTTAAGTTTTCAATTCGGAAAATTACGAGGTCCTCACGACCTCGTAATTTTCCGATGTTTGGTGGAGACATGCGTAGTCATATTTGGTAATTAAGAATTGTTGGAAAGTGGTGAATTTCGGTGTTACCAGTCAGCAACACATTGAAGTTAATGAACGTGCGCTGGCCGAAGTTACGCTTATTATTGAACCAAGCAATTTTGCACACATTGCTACAGCAAAAACAGCTAAAGAAGCCTGGGATGCTCTTGTTAATGCATATCAAGATAATGGACTAACAAGGTTGAATTGCTAAAAAAAAATTTTAGTTATATATTGAATTATTTTTATCTTTAAGGTATATTTTATATATATATATATTTTTATTTTTTTTTTTATGTTGTTACTGTACACAGAAAAAATTTTGTTCATAAATAGAACGAATTCCTTTCATTTATTTTTTTTTTTTATTTTATTTTTTTTTATTTATTTATTTAATATGGCCTATCTTTATTGTTGATATAATCCATGATTTTTGTTTACGATGTCCTACTTAGAACCTCTCTTTAGTGCTTCTAAATCAAAAAAATATATTAATTCGTCATTACGATATCTGCTCCTCGAGGCTGCATTTCAGTAAAGGGTTTCAAAAAAATCATCTAATTATGATCCGAAATCATGAGTGTTTTCTACTGGGATATAGTGTTCTATTTAACAAATTTGTAATTTATGTACACTATTTAATTTATTTATTCTCAATAATAAAACAATCGCATGGGTTCTATATTCCGAAAATGAAGTGAATGTGAAACTTCCGCTCAATTTGTGTTCCCAATTCCACATAAGTGATTTGAAAAGAAAAATTTAATTTTCATTTTGTTTCTAGTGGAATTAAAGTGATTTGATGTGTTCTATAAAACAATTTCACTACAAAAAAAGTAATTGTAAAACGCTATTAGTTAACTGAGTGAAAAACCAAACTTTTTAGAAAATAAAATTATTTTGAATATTAAACGTAAAAAAAAATCAAACAATGTAAGTAAATGTGATATGTTGTTAATATACGTTTATTTAAGTGAAAAAGTGTTGTATTTTTTACGGGAAAACACATGAATCCGGAACAAGACGCCCCATTTTTAACATTCATGCAAAAAAAATCTGGTTTGGCCAAAAATTTTTAGAGGGGCGACAAAACAGTTGAAGACCAGTTGTGGAAGGACTTAACAAGTACATTAAACAGCTTAGGACCTCCAGAAAACGATGCAACTGGTTGGAAAAAGGCTTGGGCTGATTGGAAGGCTATCATTCGTAAAAAATTTGCCGAAAATAGAGCAGAGGTAACGGCAACAGGTGGAGGACCCAATAATATCCAACACATATCATCCAAAGAAGATTCAGTTGCCAAACTTTCTGGCCTTTATACAGCAGTCGATGGTGTTCCAGCTGCTAAATCATTCGGGACGACTAGCAAAGGGTAAACAACCACAAATTAAATAAAAATTAAATAAAAATGACGAAAGTACTGAAAATATAGAAAATAAGGAACCGCAACCGATGATTTCCCTTTTTGATTAGTGATGTGTCCAATTGCAAAATAATTGGAATGCTTGTCTTTTTAGCCATTGGTGATAATTCTTCTAAAACCATCATAAATGCATACTTAGTTAATCTAAAATACGCAATAAAACTATTTTTTTTAATAATTTTAAACACTTGCGACTCAGTTTTAATTATTGTCTTACGATTTTTCTGGTAGTTCCAAAGGATTTGAACAGTCACGAAGCCTTTTTCTATTTAAATTTTCCGTTCTTTGTTTTTATTTTTTAATTAAATACTAGGAAATCACAATTGCGAAACTCATTTTATATTATTTTAAAAATAAGTATTTTTTGTTTAATTTTTATTTTTGTTAAAAAATGCACTCTTCTTTATTGCAATTTCATTCACTTTAAAGTGATAATTTGGTTTTTCCCGCATTTTTTTATGTTGTTGCTAAGAACAAAATGAAAATGAAATCGTCGTGAAAAAAACGATTCACTCGTTTATCAGAACACAGCGGAATTGATAATGTGGAATTAAAAACGATTCCACTTTCACTTCGTAGTGGAATATAGAACCCAGGCCAATAATAATAAAAATGCAGTTATTATGCATATAAAAAAAAAATATTTTTTATTATGAAAATTACATAATATAGATAAATTTGGTACATACATATTATAAACACATTTCGTAATATGTATGAACACATTCATAACTCGAATGAATAGTTTTTTGGAAACTAATTCAGGTTCGGTCTCATATTATGTATGAACAGTTCATACTATAAATGAAAAAGTTTTGGGGAAAACAAATCATGTTCGATTCATACAGTTTACGAAAAAATTCATTCTGTGAATGATTTTTTTTTTCTGTGTAGTAGCCTTAATTAACTATATATGGCCCTAAGGGCTCGGTTAAATAAAAAAAAAAAAAAAAAAAAAATTAGTGCAACTGAAGTTAGGTGATTTTGATTCTCCATGCAAGAGAATCCAGGAAAGGCTCATTGGGAGGCTATCAAACGTGTAATGAGCTATCTCAAAGGCACACTAGATAAAGGTCTTGTATACTCTAAAGGTAATGGCGATCTTACTGGCTATTGTGATGCAGATTGGGCCAGTGATGTGGATGAACGGCGTTCAACTACAGGATATTTATTTACTCTTCAATCTGGTGCTGTCTCGTGGTCTACAAAGCGACAGAAAACTATTGTGTTGTCTTCAACTGAATCGGAGTTTATGTCTATGGTGGCAGCTATTCAAGAAGCTATTTGGCTGAAGAAATTAGAAAACGCAATATCTTTTAATCCTGTTAAAACGATGATTCTGCATTGTGATAAAAAAAGTGCCCTACATGTTGATCTTAACAATGCATATTCATCACGTACTAAACATGTTGATGTAAGGGTGAAATTTATTCGTGAATGTTTTGATAATAAGATCATTGAAGTTAAGTATCTACCCACTAATGATATCTTGGCAGATTTGTTAACGAAAGGTGTTCCATTTCCAAAGTTAAAGACACTCACGATAAGTTTGACTTAAAATAATTATGTTCTTATTTTTGTGTTTTAATACTATGTTAAATCAGATTAAAATATAAATAGCATGTTCAGGGAAGGTGTTGAAAATGAACCTGTTAGATTTCTACTTGTTATTTTAGAAACTATTTATGTTTTGAATCTGTTTTCATTTTGCCAACTTATAGAAAATATTTTTTTCAATAAAACAATTTACTTCTGTTCAAACATTCAAATCGAATACCCGGAATTTATTCTACTTCCACTATTTTCAATAATCTTATTGAAATTTGGATATAAGGATGTCCATAGAAAGGTCAACTGTGTCAGAAAAATTAAAACTGGACAAATAATTGCTTCTGAGACTTGTATTATTAAAGAAAAATACTTATCAAATTAAAAAGTTGACGATATGATATAACGGATTTGGTAAATTTTTTGAATTTTCTATAAATATTTAATTCTTATTTAAATATGTTTAATTTTCTTCGATCTTCTTTTATTATATATGATTCTTCTTCGAGCTTAAGATCTTTTGTTAAAACGATTGTAAATTATTAATTTCCAATATTTCGTCTCCATATTGGGAGACTTCTTCAGGGAAATTTATTTTAATTTAATTTTTTCGTCTCCCAATGTGGAGACGAAATATTGGAAATTAATAATTTACAATCGTTTTAACAAAAGATCTTAAGCTCGAAGAAGAATCATATATAATTCTTATTTATTTATTTGTTCTTCTTCAATTAAATAACCGAGCAAAAAAGGGCCATATACATATATATGGCTAAGAGCTATGATGTAAAGTGGGTTAAAAAATTGTTTTTCCATTCATTTCCTCACACTTGCTTCATCTTGTAAACAATATTATTATTTCGTCTTGTTTCCCTAGTAATTGGAAATTGCTCGAGTTGTCCCTATTAAAAAGGAGGGCCAATCTAGCGAATTTGAAGATTTGCGTCCTATTCTCTCTAAGGTAGTGGAACATATCTTGAAGGACCAAATGATTGAGTACCTAGATCTTAAATCGCTTATTCATTCATCGCAATCTGGATTTAGGTGAGGATACAGTACGACCTCTCTATTGCTTGGTTTGACTGATTCTATTAGGCAGTTTTCGGATGACCGCAAAAACGTAGTACTGCTTTCGATTGATTTATCTAAAGCCTTTGATAGGTTGATACACTCTAGATTAATATTTAAATTGTTTAATGAGTTTGAGTTTTCTTATAAGGCTTGTGAATTAATTAGGTCCTACCTCCATGGGAGGTATCAATATGTCTCTATTGGTACATCTATGTCCCGTACTCGACGGATTACAGTGGTGTCCCACAGGGGTCTGTTATTGGCCCACTTTTATTTATGATTTATTTGAATGACCTTTTAGAAACAGTTAATGGTATTTCTTGTGTACCTTACGTATATATGATGATGTCCAGTTTGTTTGTTATTCAGATGCTGAGTTTGTTGATGTGTTAGAGATCGGGGTTAATTATGTGCTGCGTGAAGTAGTATCTTGGGCGTCAGATAATGGGTTTCGTGTAAATCCGCTGAAGACAAAGTTAATGGGGTTTGGATTTAATACTGAGGACATAAATGTTACGATTGGTGGTATTCCAGTTGAATTTGTGAATAAAATGAAATGCTTGGGTCTTGTTTTGGACGATCAGTTTAATTTTTCACCACACGTCAATTATTTGGAGACATCATGTATCTCCACATACATTTAGTTTTCTTGGATCGTCTTTTGAGAACTTTATTAGCATCAGGCTTTTGAGTCCATTGTTCATTTTTTATAAGTCCATTGTTCATGGTTACCCTGCTTATATAGTTGATAAATTTCATTTTACTCGGTCGATAAGAAATCCCCAGTTAATTTGGATATTTTTGCAAAATCATTTCAGGTTCGGATACCCAGAATTTGGAATGCTTTGCCAAGGGAATTAAGAAAATTTTCTTATACATTGCCTGTACACAAGTCCAAATTATAACATTTTGCAGAACTTCAAGTTTTGGAGACTCTATAGGTTTTTTTTTTACAGTTTTGCAAGTCAGGATAAAAACGTTGAAAGTTATAATACATATTTTTAATTTTTTATGCAATTTGGAACAAATTTTTTATTTTTTTTTGTCAATAATTTTTTTTCGGCTTTTATTATGATTCCGTTTTTTAATAATTTAAATATTTTAAGTGATCTCATATATTTATATTATATTATATTATATCTTATTATTATTACTTATTTTATATGCTTTAATTTAGTAGAGAAGTTTTATTGTTTAGTAGCTTTAATTAGCCATATAAGGCCCTAAGGGCTCGGTTATGTAAATGAAGATTTAATAAAAAAAGCCCATTTTCCGTTTTATCGGCTTATTTTGAATTGTTTTGAGAAATTTTAGACAAATCAAATTAATCAAATGAAAGAGATTTTGAAGACGCATTAACTGGTATAGGAAAAGTGTCCGATGACTTCCAAAAATGTGCTTTAAGAAAACGTTTTGTTAAAGAATTATAGTTGGATTAAGCTAAAGTGACCATATGTCCTCTTTTTAGGAGGACAATCATATATTTTAACTGGCTGTCATCTATAAAATATGTGTCCTCTTTCTGTCATCTTTTTCCATAATCTAACATCTTTTGTCATCTTTATTTTTTAAAGCATAATCAATATTTGTTTTTATTTTTATAAATTGAAACAAATTAGAAAAATTAACGAAAATCTAAAAATAGAATATTTGTGTTTGTTAGTGTTTGTCACTTCCGAAGTATAATATCCAATAACAGAAAAGCTAATAGGAAAGAAAACTGCAATTTAGCTGCATTACATTCGAGGCCATACTTGGGTGTGATCGGTATGACTTGGTATTGTTACGTTTGGAATGTAAGAAGCCGCAGGTTGTTGAAAAATTTTATCATATAGAGACAATTTGACAATTATAAGAAACAAATAAACATACAATTAAAATGCAAATTCACTGATGACGCCTGTCCATAAAAAGGCAGAAACTAGTCTAGCCCGATTTCAAAATTAATAGCGTTTATAATTTTTAGAGAAAAACAAATTTTTTTTCATGCCGGTCACCGTTTTTTTTCTGTCAATCGTATGGAAAATGTCCTGACGTGCTTGTTCTGTTTATACTCTTACTGAACTTCGCTTTTGAAAATAAATGGAAATACTTATTTGCAAAATACTAAGAAACAAAAGACGTTATTTTAAAGAAAGTTCACGAATCGGAAAAGTACAATAAACAGTAAGCTAATTATATTAGACAATGCCATTAGAAATTTTGAATAAGTTAGTGCAATGAATTTTTAAGTTTCGTTATTTTTTACTAATTACTAATTAATTACGAATTTTACTAATTTTACATCTTTATAATTAAATGAAAATTTTTATTTGTTTATTTTATTAAATTTATTTTACATATTTACATATATCTAGATATATATGTACATATACATACAGTGGCGGACAAAAGTATTCACACAGCAGCAAACTTTAGTTTTAATCCTTTATATTTTTAAAATGAAACCCACTAGCCGGATATCGTATTCAACAAAATTGTTTATTAACTTATAAATTATTAAAATACAACAAAAAACTTATTCTTAGTATGTTATATTATAAGAAAAAACTAAATATGTAATTCAAAGTATTATATTAGGCGGACAAAAGTATTCACACAGCTTCAAATGTTTGTACAAAAAATAAAATTTCACATGATTTAATACTTTGTGGAGTAGCCTTTCTTTGCTATGATTTCTTTTAATCTTCTTGGCATAGAATGAACCAATTTCTTCGTAACATCAGCTCCAATATTTTTTATTTATTTTTTTAAATACAACATGCTTAGTGTAAGTTTTTTGTTGTATTTAAATTATTAATAAGTTAATAAACAATTTTGTTGAATACCTTATACGGCTTTCATTTTAAAAATATAAAAGATTTAAAATAAAGTCTGCTGCTGTGTGAATACTTTTGTCCGCCACATTTTTTAATTTTTTTCTTTATGTCATCTATATTTTTTTCAAAATCTGGTCGTTTAATTAAGCCAAAAAATATGTATATTAATGCTTATCAATTTTAAACGAGGAGGTGTCTGGCAGAGTTGACACTTCTTGTGTAATTACACAAATTGCGTGTAATTTTGACTTGCTTGTGCAGCTTATGTGCAATTGCATCCATGTGTAATTCTAATTTTATATAGATTCTTATATATTTTGATAGATTTTTGATTTTGAGGTTCTTTATTGAAAACTTTGATATTTTGATGTTTATTTTTTTATTTTAAATATTTTAAGAAATTGAAGCATTTAAAGAAACAAAAAATTCTATAAAAACTCCTTAAAATTACAAAAAAAAAGTGAAAAAATAAAAAAATAAAGCAACATTTTCACAAAAAATCAAAAATGGCATGACAATTCCAAAAGTTGATTAGAAGGATCTTTTTATATAGAAAACTTCAATCATATTACGCATTTTATAAATAGAAACCCTGTTAAATTGTAAGGATATTTTTCAATTGAAAGCCCATGTGTGTAAATAGATTTTCGCAAAGAAAAACTTTTAGATTAAAAAAAAAAAAAATTATAAACTAAACTACGTTTTTTTTTTTTAAATTTAGATTTTTATATCCTTTGATTCCAAGGACATTCTCTAAAAGAAACTTGACAGATTGTCAGAAATTTTCTAAAAGGAATACATCTCAGTACATAAAATTATTAATTAGTTTTGATTGCATGTGAAATGTTAAATATTTTGAGTAATTTTTGTTTCCCATCATGTGTAATTTTCAATTTCTCTTGTGGCAACACTGGTGCCATGGATTTTTTAAATTTTCATAATTGTTCGGCTTTAAGGGGGGACATGACATTGCCCGTTTTTTGAAATCGACTTTTTTTATAGTTTTGTATTTTAGTAAATATTCTTAAGATTCTAAGAAAAAAAATTTCATGAAAAAATTCCTACGGGTTCAAAAGTTACAGCCGGATTAGTGAGAGCGCATTTTTAATTTTCGCGCTACCTACGTACGGCAGCTGGTATATACTTGTTTTTTTGTTCACAAACTTTGAACGCGTTTATCTCGAAATCATGGTTTTCGTAGTGATTGCGGCACTAGCGGGTTCATTTTTTGACATTTTTTTTTTTTTTGTATTTTTTTAAACTTGATTCGCTATCGTATGACACGAGTTTTTTTTAATTTTTTTTCGATTTTTTATGAATTTTTAGTCAATATTTTTTTTAGAAAAAAACACACTTTTAAATTTGGAACATCACCAAAAATTAAAAAAAAAAAAAATAAAAAAAGCTCGTGTCATACTATAACCAATTTTGTTAAGATTTAAAAAAGTAATTTTTTTCAGATCGGACAATTTTTGCGACCCCCAGCGCTGCAACCACGAGGCCCCGTTTTTTTTCTCTGCCGCCAGTTTGGAGCTCTTTAAAACCATGTTGGAGTGAAAAATATATTTTTTTGAATTTTTTTTCTTGTAATTTGTTCAATTCTCTACAATAATTTAAAAATTGTAAAATATTTGTTTTTGACTGAGATGAATTTTTAAAAAAAAGGTCAGTTTTCTCTGCCGCGAATGCAAACGATTTTTAACACGATTTTTCCCGAAGAGCTTTTATAACCCATATTGTAAATATTTCAAATAAGAGGCAACCCTGGGGATACAATATGGGTATCAACATTTTTTTTTTCTCGAGTACTTTAATACTGCGTCCAAAAAGATCAGAATTTCTTAAATTTTAAACATGTTTTCATACAAAAATGTTGTACACTTTTTAACCATTAATATTTTTTTGTCCTTAACATATCCAAGTTTCATTAGAATCTGTGGATTCACCACTGTGTAGCTTCTTTGCCAGTAAAAAAAAATTAAAGAAAATACTCACAAATATATAGATGTTCTCTGACTTTGTATGTAGGGTCCATATGATCCACCATATATACCGGGACCTTCATCAATCTCTATACCACACCATTTTAAATCGTCTATTAAACTTTCCATGGCCCCTGGCACCAAACGTGTTTGATCCGTATCCTCAATGCGTAAGAGAAATTTACCATTTTGATTTTTAGCATACAGATAATTGTATAATGCAGTCCTTAGTCCTCCCAAATGTAAGTAACCTAAAGAAATCGTAAATTACGAAATTGCGTAAATATGTATGAACTATTAACATACCGGTTGGGCTGGGAGCGAAACGTACTCTTATTCCACTGGAGCAGTATCGTGTGCTAAGAATACATTTTGTCAATATACTGTTAATTCTATTAAGAAAATTCATTTTAATTTAGTTCATTACTATTTCAAATAAAACAAATTTCACACATGCGAATTATAAAAACTTAATTTTTGTTTACATGCAACAGCTGTTTATTTACTCAACTACAATAAACTGTTCTCGCTTTTACACACTATTGTGAATGGGTTTGTTATTGATATAAATAATCTAGACTTCGGCAATCTAGTTCATTTGAGTGAGCACTCTTTCTAGTTCAATTAATAACTGTTCTAGTTCAATCAATCTTTGAGAATTTATTTCAAACGTTCGTTAGATCGTTTGTTTGATAATTTTTAAGCGAACTATTCATATTAGACATTTCTCTTTAACATTAAAAGAAATTGAGCTGGCAACTTAAAAAAAACAAAATTAAACTCGAAAGCAACATAAAGAAAAGAAATATTACTTAAATTCGCAGCCGCCGTAAATTATAAAAAAAAGTTACCAGTGTGCCAAAAGTGAAGTGTTTTTTTAAGTTCTAAAGCCATGCAATAATTTTTCTTATACTTTTTTTGAATAAAATAATATTTAAATAACTTCTAAAATAGTGTCTCAAATCAATTATTTGTTTTTGTATAACAAAGATAAAGCTTTCAGGTAGGTGCCAATGAAGAGAAAAAAGTGTTTGGTTCACAGCAAGCACTGAAAACTGTTTTATAATATTAGGTAGCGTTGGACCCACCGGTGGTGCACATGGCCTTACGGAAAAAGTTCTTGTGAACCACTGGTGGCTCACTAGTTCAAAGTAAAGACTAGTTCAATTGAACTAGATCGTTCACGAACTATACTGTTCTAAAATAATCCCCAATAAGAATTCAAAACTATTGTGTTAAACTAAACAGCTGTCTTAAATAACTGTTCCCCCTTCCATAATTGTTTAGTATACTCTATTGTGAATTCGATATTACCAAAGTATTTCACAACATAAACAAAAATCAGCTGTGGTAAATTTCATGATTTAACGTAAACAAAACTTTTTTTGTACACACGTGTAGTTATCGGTTTTTAAACAAAAAAAGTTTGTGTTTTAAGTTTTCTCTGGACGCGTCAGTTTCGCTTGATATTTCGCGCGTTTTTTTTTTTGTGTTATAAGTTTGTGTGATTTAATTATATTATTTTACAAAATGCCTGTTGTAAATACTGACGATTTAGTGGTTTTGCAAAAAAACATTGAACGCGTGCGCAATATTTGTATTTTGGCTCATGTTGATCATGGGAAGACAACTTTGGCTGATTCTCTTGTGGCCAGTAATGGTATTATATCCCAACGTATGGCCGGCAAGCTGCGTTATCTAGACAATCGTCAAGATGAACAGGAACGAGGAATAACTATGAAAAGTAGCAGTATTTCTCTGTATTATCAGGGAGTTATGGGACAAAAAGATTTCCTAATAAATCTTATTGATTCTCCGGGTCACGTTGACTTTTCCAGTGAAGTTTCCACGGCGGTGCGTTTATGTGATGGTGCCATAGTTGTGGTCGATGTAATGGAAGGTGTTTGTCCCCAAACTCGTGCCTGTCTTCAACAAGTTTATGTTGAACAGTTAAAACCGGTTTTGGTTTTAAATAAAATTGATCGTTTGATAATGGAAAAACAAATGACACCCTTAGATGCCTATTTCCATGTCTCCCAAGT
This sequence comes from Delia radicum, assembly GCA_021234595.1. Classification (NCBI taxonomy): domain Eukaryota; kingdom Metazoa; phylum Arthropoda; class Insecta; order Diptera; family Anthomyiidae; genus Delia; species Delia radicum. The sequence continues at coordinate 68,404,511 of CM037853.1, forward strand.
GTTGGAGCAAGTTAATGCTGCTTTAGGCAGCATTTTCGCTTCAGATGTTCTGGCCAAAGAAGACATTACCCGCAAAGATAACTATGAGTCGGCGTTGGAAGATAGTGACGATTCATTACTATACTTTACTCCCGCTTCGGGTAATGTTGTGTTCTGTTCAGCTTATGATGGTTGGGCTTTTGGTATTCGAGACTTTGCCAGCACTTATGCCGAGAGATTGGAAATGTCTGTCAATGATTTAGAACAAGTACTGTGGGGTGATTATTTCTATAACGCTAAGAAAAAATGTGCTGTACCCGGTGCTCAGGAAAAGGCTAAGAAACCAATGTTTGTACAATTTATTTTGGAAAATATTTGGAGTTTATATGATACCATTGCAGTTAGAAAAGATAAAGACAAGATAGCTGGTAAGTAAACATTTTTTTTTGCAACTGTAATTCGGAAAATATCAATTAAAATTCCATTTGAAATTCAGAAAACATCTATTGAAATTACACAATTTCAATTTGAAATTCAGAAAACAACTATTGAAATTCCGATTTTCCAAAAAAACAAACAAAAAAATTTGAAATTCAGAGAATATCTTTTTAAATTCAGAAAATTATTCATTGAAATTCAGAAAATATTATTTGAAATTCAGAAAACAGCAATTGAGATTCAGAAACACATCAATTGTAATTCAGAAAATATCAATTCATATTCAGGAAATATCAATAGACAATCAGAAAAAAACAATTGAAGGGCTTATTGTAAAAACTTGATAAGCCACATTTTAGTTTTAGTTTGTTTTTGCCTTTTAAAGGTAAAAACAAAAATATGACTTTTGCAGGACGTTTATACTCTAGGTTCTTGAAATAAGTGTTTAAGCAAGACTCCTATCAAATATTAGTTAATAAAAGTCTAGAAAACAGCGTAAATCCATAAAACAGTAAATGTGGCTTATCAAGTTTTTACAATAAGCCCTTCAATTGTATTCATTTGAATTTCAATTGATTTTTTCTGAATTATAATGGCAAATAATTTTGTTAAAAGAAACCACGATTTAAATTTATTTTCATCGGGATAAACATTAATTGCATTTATAGTAATTAAATGTGCTAAAGTCCCAAAACTTATTTAACAAATTGTGAAAAGCAATCTGATGTAGGCGTGTCCCTATCCGGATTTCATTCCTGCCTAAGGAAATCTTCAGGGGACTTTGTTATTAGAATTTCTAGAGATATTTGTTATGTTAAATCACAAACTCAATGAGAATTTCTTGTCCTCGTCTAGGAGCGAGATTCAAAATTTAAAATATCAAAGAAAAAACAAAAACAACAACAAAAAATTGTCACAATTGGCTTTGTCATCTTCCAAATACTACTCTGTTTTTTTGACAGACCTAGCAATGTAGTGACGTTTATTCAAGTAAATCAACAATAGAAAATCATATGTTTTCTATTAGTGTCAGTTACATTTAAATTTGCACAAGCACCTGCATATTTGTTATTTAAATTTATTTTCATCGGGATAAACATTAATTGCATTTATAGTAATTAAATGTGCTAAAGTCCCAAAACTTATTTAACAAATTGTGAAAAGCAATCTGATGTAGGCGTGTCCCTATCCGGATTTCATTCCTGCCTAAGGAAATCTTCAGGGGACTTTGTTATTAGAATTTCTAGAGATATTTGTTATGTTAAATCACAAACTCAATGAGAATTTCTTGTCCTCGTCTAGGAGCGAGATTCAAAATTTAAAATATCAAAGAAAAAACAAAAACAACAACAAAAATTGTCACAATTGGCTTTGTCATCTTCCAAATACTACTCTGTTTTTTTGACAGACCTAGCAATGTAGTGACGTTTATTCAAGTAAATCAACAATAGAAAATCATATGTTTTCTATTAGTGTCAGTTACATTTAAATTTGCACAAGCACCTGCATATTTGTTATTTAAATTTATTTTCATCGGGATAAACATTAATTGCATTTATAGTAATTAAATGTGCTAAAGTCCCAAAACTTATTTAACAAATTGTGAAAAGCAATCTGATGTAGGCGTGTCCCTATCCGGATTTCATTCCTGCCTAAGGAAATCTTCAGGGGACTTTGTTATTAGAATTTCTAGAGATATTTGTTATGTTAAATCACAAACTCAATGAGAATTTCTTGTCCTCGTCTAGGAGCGAGATTCAAAATTTAAAATATCAAAGAAAAAACAAAAACAACAACAAAAAATTGTCACAATTGGCTTTGTCATCTTCCAAATACTACTCTGTTTTTTTGACAGACCTAGCAATGTAGTGACGTTTATTCAAGTAAATCAACAATAGAAAATCATATGTTTTCTATTAGTGTCAGTTACATTTAAATTTGCACAAGCACCTGCATATTTGTTATTTAAATTTATTTTCATCGGGATAAACATTAATTGCATTTATAGTAATTAAATGTGCTAAAGTCCCAAAACTTATTTAACAAATTGTGAAAAGCAATCTGATGTAGGCGTGTCCCTATCCGGATTTCATTCCTGCCTAAGGAAATCTTCAGGGGACTTTGTTATTAGAATTTCTAGAGATATTTGTTATGTTAAATCACAAACTCAATGAGAATTTCTTGTCCTCGTCTAGGAGCGAGATTCAAAATTTAAAATATCAAAGAAAAAACAAAAACAACAACAAAAAATTGTCACAATTGGCTTTGTCATCTTCCAAATACTACTCTGTTTTTTTGACAGACCTAGCAATGTAGTGACGTTTATTCAAGTAAATCAACAATAGAAAATCATATGTTTTCTATTAGTGTCAGTTACATTTAAATTTGCACAAGCACCTGCATATTTGTTATTTAAATTTATTTTCATCGGGATAAACATTAATTGCATTTATAGTAATTAAATGTGCTAAAGTCCCAAAACTTATTTAACAATTGTGAAAAGCAATCTGATGTAGGCGTGTCCCTATCCGGATTTCATTCCTGCCTAAGGAAATCTTCAGGGGACTTTGTTATTAGAATTTCTAGAGATATTTGTTATGTTAAATCACAAACTCAATGAGAATTTCTTGTCCTCGTCTAGGAGCGAGATTCAAAATTTAAAATATCAAAGAAAAAACAAAAACAACAACAAAAAATTGTCACAATTGGCTTTGTCATCTTCCAAATACTACTCTGTTTTTTTGACAGACCTAGCAATGTAGTGACGTTTATTCAAGTAAATCAACAATAGAAAATCATATGTTTTCTATTAGTGTCAGTTACATTTAAATTTGCACAAGCACCTGCATATTTGTTATTTAAATTTATTTTCATCGGGATAAACATTAATTGCATTTATAGTAATTAAATGTCCTAAAGTCCCAAAACTTATTTAACAAATTGTGAAAAGCAATCTGATGTAGGCGTGTCCCTATCCGGATTTCATTCCTGCCTAAGGAAATCTTCAGGGGACTTTGTTATTAGAATTTCTAGAGATATTTGTTATGTTAAATCACAAACTCAATGAGAATTTCTTGTCCTCGTCTAGGAGCGAGATTCAAAATTTAAAATATCAAAGAAAAAAACAAAAACAACAACAAAAAATTGTCACAATTGGCTTTGTCATCTTCCAAATACTACTCTGTTTTTTTGACAGACCTAGCAATGTAGTGACGTTTATTCAAGTAAATCAACAATAGAAAATCATATGTTTTCTATTAGTGTCAGTTACATTTAAATTTGCACAAGCACCTGCATATTTGTTATTTAAATTTATTTTCATCGGGATAAACATTAATTGCATTTATAGTAATTAAATGTGCTAAAGTCCCAAAACTTATTTAACAAATTGTGAAAAGCAATCTGATGTAGGCGTGTCCCTATCCGGATTTCATTCCTGCCTAAGGAAATCTTCAGGGGACTTTGTTATTAGAATTTCTAGAGATATTTGTTATGTTAAATCACAAACTCAATGAGAATTTCTTGTCCTCGTCTAGGAGCGAGATTCAAAATTTAAAATATCAAAGAAAAAACAAAAACAACAACAAAAAATTGTCACAATTGGCTTTGTCATCTTCCAAATACTACTCTGTTTTTTTTGACAGACCTAGCAATGTAGTGACGTTTATTCAAGTAAATCAACAATAGAAAATCATATGTTTTCTATTAGTGTCAGTTACATTTAAATTTGCACAAGCACCTGCATATTTGTTATTTAAATTTATTTTCATCGGGATAAACATTAATTGCATTTATAGTAATTAAATGTGCTAAAGTCCCAAAACTTATTTAACAAATTGTGAAAAGCAATCTGATGTAGGCGTGTCCCTATCCGGATTTCATTCCTGCCTAAGGAAATCTTCAGGGGACTTTGTTATTAGAATTTCTAGAGATATTTGTTATGTTAAATCACAAACTCAATGAGAATTTCTTGTCCTCGTCTAGGAGCGAGATTCAAAATTTAAAATATCAAAGAAAAAACAAAAACAACAACAAAAAATTGTCACAATTGGCTTTGTCATCTTCCAAATACTACTCTGTTTTTTTGACAGACCTAGCAATGTAGTGACGTTTATTCAAGTAAATCAACAATAGAAAATCATATGTTTTCTATTAGTGTCAGTTACATTTAAATTTGCACAAGCACCTGCATATTTGTTATTTAAATTTATTTTCATCGGGATAAACATTAATTGCATTTATAGTAATTAAATGTGCTAAAGTCCCAAAACTTATTTAACAAATTGTGAAAAGCAATCTGATGTAGGCGTGTCCCTATCCGGATTTCATTCCTGCCTAAGGAAATCTTGTTGTTTTTAGGAAAATGGAAAATATGGTAAAAAAAAATATATAAAAAAAAATTTACCAAGGGTAAGTCCATATTTTGGGGGTGTCTGAAAAATTTGATAATACGATTCTTGTTCTAATCTATTAGAATTACAAAAAAATCTATATAACTTTCAAAGTATAGCTACTTTATTCTTTTTTGTCACACAATGATATCAATATATAAGGAAGTTAATAAGAGATGCATTTACTTAAAAAAATTTGAAAAAAGCCATTTTAGTTTTTAGATATGTTATATATATATTAAAGAGACCTATCTAACTTTTTTTTTTTTGGAAGAAAACCTTCGGCCTTTAAAGTGTTTTCCTAGTTTAAAGTTTAATTTCTGCCAAAAAAAAAAAATGTTCACTGCAATATAAAATTTTTGCAGTAAATGTTTTCAAAAGCTGATTTAAATACCTTTTTAATGGTACCAAGATCTCTGCAATCGGTTCAGCCATTCCGTAGTAATCACAGCTTGAAAGTATTATCGGAACTTCGATACCTTACCACGCCCACATATTTTCAAAAATGCAATTTCTAAATATGAGGTTGTATTTGTATAGGTAAAATGTAGCTGCATGCAAAAATTCATCAAATTCTGAGAGGGTCGGGTTCAAAATGTCCCTTTTTTATAGGTTTTGATATGAAATTCATCATATATGGTTTTATGGATTTTCGCTGTTTTCTACACAGCAATTGGTTAATATTTGATATAAGTATAAATTAAATACTTATTACAAGTGCCTAGATTAGAAATGTCCTGCAAAAGCTAAATTTTTAACCATTAAAATGATAAAGCAAACTAAAAATAAAATGTGGCTTATCAAGTTTTTACAATAAACATGATGCTGTACCAGGAAATTTAATTTTTATAAAATTTTATATTTATATTATTTGTTTTCAATTTTATTTTTTAATTTCGATACCTGTTAATCTGGTACGTCAATTTGTTAACGTTGTGAAATAGAGACGGAGGAGATTAGAAAAGTAAACAAAAATCTAAAAATAGAATATTAGTGTTTGTTAGTGTTTGTAACTTCTGAGTATACAATAACAGAAAACGCAGGTTCGATTCTTACGGCCGGCAAGTTGTTGAAAAATGTATCATATAGAGACAATCTGACAATTATAAGACACAAATAATAATACAATTTAAATGGCAGAAACTAGTCTAGTCTGTTTTGAAAATTAATAGTGTTTATAAGAAAAACTTTTATTCTTCTTCTTAACCTCAACATTTCTAAATTAAATTTTTGAATTTTTTGGTAATGACACTTATAAAGTAATTTAATTGTTCTTTTTTTATTATTATCAATTGTCGACTCATGGTCAATCTGTTGGATATTTTTAATAGCGTACTTTACGGTTTTAATTAAGCGAATGTATGTTCACATATTACATTATTTTATAAGTAGCATTACACAAAAAAAAAAAACCATAGGTGATATGGCCTAAAATTTTATTGTGATTTCACATATTTTCTAAGTCAACAAAGAGTTTGGTCTGTGTTACGGCAATACTACCATAAACAAGTCTATTTGACTTTTATGTTAAAAAAATCACCTATAATTTTTGGTCAAATAACTGAGAAAAATAGGTGTATTACCAATTTAACGTAGGCAAAATATTGGTGATATAGCTTTAATATTAGATATTTTTTATTCCAAAAAGCCCCCCCTCTGCCTATTCTGGAGGCTCTAGCTTTTCTAAAACTTCGGGTTCTGAAGAGATCTTTAGCCACATCGAAATACTAGCATCAACATAGCTGATATACGGACATTGAAAGCTCGTTATAAATTAAAAATAATCTCGATGTATATAAAAACAAAAAAAATATTAAATGAGCCAGAGTAAAAACTATTTTTTTTTTATATAAATAGAAAATTTTTGGTCTAACGTCATGATGCTTGTTAGGAAAAGACGCTAGCCACGTGTTTAAGAAGACAATAAAGGAGCAAAATTGACGATTAATAAGTTTTTTTGTTAAAGCTCTGCCTATTCTGGAGGCTTTAACTTTTCCAAAACTTCGAGTTCTGATGAGATCTTTATAAAAATAATCTCGATGTTATAATAATCTCGATGTTATAATAATCTCGATGTTATAATAATCTCGATTGTTATATTTCTAATTTTTTATTGGCTTACCTTATAAGCAAATTGTGTTCTAAAATATTCCTGTGAGTGGCCCTAATTAAAATAATAAAACTGGTTTAAAATTTTTAACAAAGAACAGTAATTTTAATCTTACCCCTTATCCAATTTAAGATTGTACATCATTTGAGATTGTAAATCATTGGCTTGAATCTTAAATGTTGATACAAACTTGAAAGGCAATCATCCATTGCGGCAATATAGATAACATTTAGATAACATTTCCGCTGAATTTTAAATTGTTTACCGCTTTAACATCTATTTGGCATTAAAATATATTATTTTAAACATGGCTAAACTATAACGGTAACCTTACCAGGGAGAATTGATATAGTTTTCATTATTTTACACACCCCTGAATATCGATGAAAAACAAAACATTAAAATATTAAAAAAAATCTTTATAATTCAAATAAAAAAAACAATATTTAAATTCCAACGATTAACAAATAAAACGAAACACAAAAAAAACGAAACATAAAAAATACATTATTTTAGCAACAAACAATGATTTTACGCATGCGCGGAATAAAGGATTTGAGCCAACATCAAAGTTTAATGGAGGTAAATTAAAAAAATATCGCATGTCGCAGATTATTTGTGCTATGGAAGTATTTTCAGGTACCAACTGCGTTGTTCTAAGAAGGTTGCATCTTTTTACCGTATTATTAGATATCTTTTTACCGTATTATTAGATATATTTATAAACTGAGATTAAGGGATCATGTGTATCCCTTTGTAATGGACTTTGTTGGGGTTTATTTTGAGAATTTTATTAAATTGAGAATTTTGTTACTTTTTCGAAAAGTCGGTATGCAAAATTGTCCCGAGTACATTAGAAATGATTTTAGATTCTCTAGATCAAGTAGAAACCCTCAGATAATATGTCACCGTATATCCTCATCTATATATGAAAGATCTTTTCGTGTACGTATAACTAGGGTGTGGAATATCCTTCCCATAGATTTAAAGTTATTTGCATTCACAGATACCACCTTTAAGCGTAAACTTAAACAACATTTTGATGCTCTTTAATTGATTAATTTATTTATGATTTTGTTTTTTCTTTTGAGTTGTTTGACATTTTGGGGTAGGTTTTTGTTTACATTTTTTCAATAAAGAGACCGTATTTTCTTATAAGTCTACCTTTAAATGATTTTGCCATGATTTTAAATACAAACTCACGCACATAAACAATACAAATTGTTTATGACATTTAAATTTTCAAATCAAATTTTCGAAGGGTAACCTATTTTTATAAGTTGAAACACCATTGCCAATAGGCAAAACTTTTCCCTTTTAAAATAGGCAATGAAACTATTTTTTTAAATTTGATATAAAAGTTGGCTACCTATTTGCAATTTGAAATAAAGAACAAATTATCTATCTATCTATATTGGAACTAGGAATCGATCTTCAGGTCCGGAAAAAGGCGGATGTGTAGGGTTTTTTGTTTCTAACATAATTAAAGCTAAAGTAGTTTATTTATCAGAGGATTATGGTAAATTCGAATCAATTTTTATTGAAGTTGTAACACATGATGCCACTTTTTTATTCGGTGATGTTTATCTTCCCAATAAGAATACTGAGAATTTTCAAATTATAGAGGAAAGATTAAGAGATATGCTGGTGAACATTCTAACATTATAATTATCTTATAAGAATTTTCAATAATCGTTAACAAAAATGTTTCTCTCAAATTGTGTTAATAATGAAAGGACATCAAAAAAGCAATTCACAGTTTATAATTTCAAAGAAAAAGTTATTGCGAAATTTACATTTTTCCAATTTTCTCAAAAATTATAACTTGTATATAAAATGGATTTTGAAATAAATATAATGTCTGAGATCCGTTTAAATAATCATATCAATGCTGTTCTAAATTGGATGCATTTGAATATTTTGGAAATAATTTCAACTAAAACTAAGGCAATATTATTTCGTTTACCAGCTTTTAAATTATCCTAGAACTCGTATTAATAATCAATTAATTAGTTATGTTGACTCCTGGATTTTTGGAAAGCACAAGAAATTTGCTTTAACTTGAGTATAATATCGACTGGGAAAAGAAAAAGTGATAAAATGTACTTTAATTTAAACTTGTTTAATATAGAGAACCGCAATACGATTCATTCATTTTGTCAAAGGCTATGACTATATTGCCTTGACAATAGCCTCACTTACCTCACTATTCACTTTGATGTATCGCGTTTATCTACTGTGTTGTTGGACTTTTTCCTTGTTAGTCCTTCTGTATCCGTCATATTGTCTAATCAGATGCAGTGCTTAGTAATATCCCATCATTATTTTATTTTCATGAGTGTTTCTACTTTTTTACATCTTTGAATGATTATGTCGAGTTTAAAGACTACAACAATATCAAAACATTGAGTTTTTGGAAAATCAGGTACTGCAATTTGACTATCACGGACTTTTTTGGAAATCGTAACATTGATACCCAATTTGTAGTTTGATGGAATGTATTGATCTTTTGCAATCTTAGGTTCCCACAAAAAGGTGTAATATTCAAGTTTCTAATGAAAACTGGCTTAATTATTCGATTTAATCTATCTCTAAGACATTTGGCTTTTAATATCTTCGTTTCCTTTCACAGGAGAATTGGAGAATTTATTGTAAGACTACGAATAGGACTAAAACTGTTATTCGTAATGCAAAAAGAAATGCTCATCTTAATAAATTTAATAACCTTGATGCTAAGGGTATGTGGAACATTTTAAGATCCAATGGGGGTGTGGAAAATATAATATATAAAATATAAATAGAGTCATTCTATATGAAAATACCGAAAAAAATGAAAAATTGTTGCTGGACCATTTTGGATTTTGTTAAAATTTTGTGGAAATGTTTCTAAGGGTTCCCAGAACCAAAATCCAAGAGGATTTAATTTTTGCACACGGCACTACCAGTTCACGCAAAATAAAAAAACTAAAAAGTCTTGTTTTTGTGCGTAGTGGTTTGAGCTGTTAAAATTTTTCTGCTAGAGATATCTACATGATATCTACTTTTAAAAATTTCAAGTAACGATTTTTTCATAACGAGTTGCCAGATTGAGCCAATTTTAATTTTGTATTTTTCTCCGACATGTCTAATTTGTATCTGAGAATTATTATGCTTTTGTATTCATTAGCGCCGACACTGGAGTTCATTGAAAAACACAAAAAACCAATGAAATATGCTTATTTTCAATACCACGTTATTTTTCGGGTGTATGAATTAATTCAAATTTTATATTTTTGATAGAAACTATAATCCTTCAGCTTTAAAACGATGCCTTCATTATGTAGATATCTCTAGCAGAGAAATTTTAACAGCTCAAACCACTACGCACAAAAGCCGATTTTTGCAATGTCGTTTAGTCTCGGCTTAGTTAAACCGACAATGAATTTTGTTTATCATTTTGAAGTTTGTTAACAAAGAAATTTCGGAACCATTTCATTTTGTTTAGAATTTCGGCCTTTATTATAACAAAATAAAATAAACCAAATTTAAGAATCAGTATTCTATTTACAAGCTTCATTAATCTAAGTTTCAAGATAATCTACATCCCAAAAACTCGGCCAATACTTATATGTCAAGATTATAGTGATATACAGAAAGGCCTGATTTATATGGGAATTTTTATATCTATCTCGTTCTGAAAATCACTATAATGTTAAAAACCCACATTGCTCAAGATTACCCGGGAAGAAATTGCCCACGGTACAATAATACCAGAACTGGGACAATATTGTTATTCTTAATTTGCCAGTATTGTTTAACCAGTACATTACCAGTACTGTTTTCTGCAAATTTAGACCTTGTTTGATTAGCAATTTTATTTAAATTTGGATATTTAATAAGCAGTACAATTCCAGTTTATCGAATAAACGATTTAACGAACAACAAAGTTTTTATATTTAACCCATTAAAAACGGACAAATAGTCCCTATTTATCGAATAAAAAATTAATTTTATTTGAAAAAGAAATTCAAACAAATAAAATAAGCTAAAGCTTCAACCACATTTGGCTTACAGTTTGTAAATTTCGTTCAAAATTTTTGTTATTTTTCTTTGAGTTTTAGAACTACCATATTACACTTATTTAAAGTTAAAAAATTTTCTGTTTTTATTAATTCTTTTATTTTTTCATATGTTATTTACTAAATTTCTTTTGCTTGTTTGTAATGTTTCTAATTTGGTTAATAAAAGTTGAGTACGTACGATGAGTTTCGTTTACAAATTACCCAAATTATTAGAGATGGAACTTAACAAAAGTTGACTTAAGCTAAATATGGGTGCTTTAATGTATTTTCATATAATCGCTCAGTCCCTAATTCAACTTAGCTAAATATAGTTGGGCCTTAAATGTTTTTTGAAGAAAATTTCAACTGATACTATGTGTAGGGTGACGATATTTTTTACTGACATGAAATCAGCACAAAATTTAAAAAAAATATAAATTTTTGATGAATTCTAAAAAACGCAGCGAATTTACTTTCCCTATGTAAAAATTTAGATTAAATAGAAATTTGACTGCACAATTAAAAAGAATTACTAAAATTTATATACAAAATTTAAGACTCAGCTAGTTTTTATAAATTAAATTATACACTTAGAAAATTATACGCATCATATTAATGAATTTTTGCCTTAAATTAAAGAAGTTTCGCTGGAATTTATCCAATAAAACTTCTTCATAAAACTTTATAAATAATACTTATTTTTATTGAAAATAATTTCATAAAAAATTATAAAAGTTTGTTTTTACTTTGTAAAAATCTGCATTAGTTAAGGAAACATTTTAATAAAACTTGTCCTAAATTAAATTTTAGTTGTATTCACCGAAGTTTATTGTGAAAACCAATATTTATGTAGTTGTACCAACTGATTACAATCGTAGTAAATGAATTTCAGTTTGAATTTTTCTCTGTGTGAGTTAGGTTAGGTTAGGAATATGTGCCATTGTCCATTGTGAATCCCTTCAGTGAAAAACAGTAAGAAAGAATAGAAATAGACAGCAAGATAGATTGAAGGATAGATATAAAGAAAGATAGTAAGGATATATACTCCCCAGAACCAGCTCCTATCCTCCCCTTGCTAGAAACAGCCGTCCTCTTTCCCTGACAAATCTCAGCAAATCTACTGGATTGCATCCAGCGACACACCCAAGTTCGTCGTGAAATCTATCTCCTAGCCGTTTCTGTCTGAGACCCTGCAACCTAGGACTGTGGCACATTATATGCTCAACTGTCTCTAGTTCCTCAACGTCCTCGCACAACCTGCAAAAATCCGGTATGTCCCTGTCCCATCTGCTTGTGAAAGCCCTGACAGAACAATTACCGATCAGGAACCCCGTAAGGGTCCTGAGACCCTCCCTGTCCAGTCCCAAAAGAACCTTGGTTGCCCCTGCGTCCAATGCGGGCCATAACGCCCTAGACACCCTGCAATCCATTCTGTCCCTCCATGACTGGTTAACGGTTTCGTGGGATCCCTTCCGTATAACCTCAAAATAGTAACGTAGGGGGTCTTTACCCCCCGTCCCTTACCGACAAGTCGCCAGATTCGAACCCTCCCTCGCAAGTTCGTCCGCAAACTCATTGTGTGTAGACTGATGAATTTTTCATATTTCTTCCTGAATACTTCTTTTCCTAAAAACACAAAAGATTTTAAAATATTGAATCTCTCGGATTCTAGGCACTTTTTTCAAACTAAACGAGTTTCCCACATAAATACTTTTAGTTTTACATGGTTTTTTACAGTTTCTATCAGATTAAAAAAATTTTAATAAAGAAAAGACATTCTGAATGTTTTTTGTTTCGGAAAATTGTAAATTTTACTAAATGGATTAAAACATGGATTTTTCTAGGAAAAAAATAACATTTTCTGAATCAGTACAATCACTACAAATTTTAAAAAATCAGTACACGTGATCAAAAATCAGTTCATGTACTGATCAAATCAGTACGAATGGTCAGGCTAACTATGTGGTTCATATTAACCCCAGTAAAATTTTTTTATAATTTTTTACAGTTTTCCACAAAGTCTTTAAAAACTAAAACTATCAACTAATTTCTCAAAAAAATGTTTGCGATACATTTAATAAATAATTTTTGCATTTTCGATTGAAAATTGTTCAAAGTTAAAATTGGAAAGATTATATTACAAATGTGAAATTATATGAAATTGAGTTTGTGGGAATGCCAGAAATAGTTCGTCTTTATTAGCATACCGTTCGTATGCCAAAACGTCGGGACTCTCAATTACTTAAAATAAAACATGAATTATAGCCCATGTCCCTACTTTAGAACGTTTTGCAATTAGAACGAATTTGTGAAATCACACGAAATTGAAATTTGGTGTTCTCAAATCATAAAAGCTTTCGAAACCTCGAATTTTTTTCGAAATTATTATCGAAGTGCCAAAAACATATGGTTTTATGGAAAATAAAAAACATATGGGAAGTAAAATGCTTTTAAGAAATGCTTCCAATATTGTTGTCAATGTTTTTTTAAAACAGTTTTTAGAGTATAAACAATACAACCAAAAATACAATAAAATCAGAAATAAGTAAAAAAAAGTTCTAAATTTTTAATATTAAGCACCATCTTTGACCCTAAATTGTAATTTATTAGAAAAAAGGGCATTCGTTTTACTTTCGACCAGGCTTTTTTACACGAATTAAAACGAATAAAAAACATGGAAAAACGTTCTGATTTAATCGCAAGAACACCGAAAAATTCTAAAATTTTCACTTTCGCTCTGATTTAAAAGCCGTAACAGGGGTGTATATAATGTTTATTTGAAGTAAAAAATAACTACTTTATATTAAAATAGTTATTTTTTTTTTTTAACAAAGCGTGTTGTAGCTATGAAACACCCTGTATTTTAACACTATAATATTTATGACCTCTTCATTTTTGATTTGCTTCTCTTTTCAGTTATTGCCGAAAAACTTGGCATTAAATTACAAGCTCGTGATTTACGTATTGCTGACCCAAAAGCCCAAATAAAAACTGTATTGGGACAATGGTTACCCATTGATCGTACCATACTAGAAATGGTAGTAAAACATGTACCAGCTCCCAATAGCATTACCGATGAAAGAGCTCAACGTCTACTATATCCAGAAAATGTCGACTTAAATACTTATCCCTCAGAATCGTTGTTATTAAAAGAGGACTTTAAAAAATGTGATGCAAATTCAGAAAATATTGTAGTATTTGTATCGAAAATGACACCTGTCCATATAACACAATTACCACAAAATAAACCAAAACGTTTAACTGATCAAGAATTACAATCACGACGTGATGAAGTACGAAAACGTATTGAAGAACGTAAACAGTTGGCGGAAGCTCAAACAGAAGTCGAACGTATTATTACAGGTGTTGAACAAATGACTACCGAAGAAAAGCAACAGCAAGAACATGAAGAAAAACAAAGGGCCTTAGAGCAAAAGGAGGAAGAAGAAAGACCAGAATTTGTATTTGTAGCATTTGCTCGCATTTTTAGTGGCACTTTGAAAAAGGGCATGAAACTCTACAATCTATCACCAAAACATGATCCAAGGAATAAAGAGTAAGTATATGTCAAAGGTCTGTGTGAATGTTTTGCAAAACATTCTCTCATGTATACTGATGCAAGCTTTGAAGATCTTTAATACTAAAAGTAGCAAATAGGATATTTTGCTTAAAAAATGCAAACTTTTTTCATACTTAACTATACTTTTTACGATATTTTTAAAATGTAACAGAGTTTTTATTATTGGGGCAAAAAAAATGTTGTTGTAAAAAAATGTTTTGTGAATGTTTCACAAGACATTCATGCTGCTCTTTGTTATATGTATAAAAATTAGAATAGAAGATTAAAAGTGATAAAAATCTAAAGTCGTATTCAGAAAGATTTTATAATTAAGTCTGTATGACGCAACTTTTGTAATGGATTCTTTTAAATTTTTTAAGTTTTTACATAAAAATCCTGAAAAAGTTAGTAAAGTGCCCCATAAATTTTCCATATAACTAGGGAATGCAATCTCAATTCTCAATTCCCGGTATCCCTCTAGAAAAGTAAATAATTAAATTTTTAATTTAAAATTTTGATATAGATTTTTATGTTGTAAATAAATTAGGGTTGTGATTTGCTTACACTAAAATTTTAAAATGTTTTCACGGTCTAAAAAAACTAATTTTACAAAAGAAATTCTTTCGATTCCAATTATATGGGCTTTTCTCAAAAATATTTAAAATAAGGGTTAAACATTTTTTATTAAATATTATGGCACATAAATAGTATTTTGCAGTATAACAAATCACTAGTGTCCGACCGAACTCATTTTTTTCGGCCGAAGCCGAAGCCGAAGCCGAACTTCGGCCAAAATATCAATGTTCGGCCGAAGCCGAAGCCAAACTTTTTGTTTTAATAAAAAAAAAATATAAATTGGTTTTTGATCCATTTATTTAAACCAAAAAGTTATTAAACATAAACAAAAATAAAAATTCATAGGTATATTTTTTTAAAAAATCATATTTGGAAAATAGTTGTACTATTTTAAGTAAAAAAAAGAATAAAATATTTGTACTATATTTTATAGTCAAAGAAAAATAGTTGATCGATTTTAAGTAGATATAAAAAAAACTTTAATATTTAAAATTAAAAAGTTTTATATTGTAATGACAGAAAAGCAATTTTTCCGCATTCACACCATGTAAATTGCTTCGTCTATCAGAATACAGCTGTCCGGCAGCGCTAAAAAGCTGTTCGCTAGCTACACTAGTTGGTGGGGCTGATAAATATTTTATTGCTACAGCTTTTAAATTTGTAAAAGGACTTGAATTCCAATACTCAAATATATTTATACTTCTGGAACTTAAAGGCTCTGTAATAAACATTTTAATTTCTTTTTCAATCAAATTTTCATTTGGTTCTGCTACTTCTAAGTCTGGTTCTGCATCATGTCTATCCCAAATTGATGAACCTTTTATGCTCTTTTTACGATTTTTCTTGGAATTGTTAATTCGTTTAGGAATCTCAGCAGCATCATAAGTTTCAACGACGGAATTTTCTTTGAAAAAATTTAGTATTTAATTTTTTGATTTTTCATACTCTTCATCTGTTAAATATTTATTTTTAAATCTGGGGTCCAATAGTGTTGGAACACTTAAAAAGCTCTTTGTTGCAATGCATTGAAATCTTTTAGCCAAATTTTCAATCAAACTGGATTTAAACATTGATTCAGACTCATCGTCATTTAAATTTGACTTCAGCATTTCGTAAATAGGAATAACTACTGAGATTGATGAAGTATCTCCAGACAGATCTAGGGTAGCTTCATAAAAACACTCAAGTAAGGTTACCATTTCATCTAAGGTGTTCCATTCTTCAGGAGATAGAGATTTAATTTTTGTTGTTTTATTTGCGTATATACTAAGAGCGTCTCTTTGCTCGAGGAGTCTCCGCATCATGAAATAGGTACTGTTCCATCTAGTTTCAACGTCTTGTATTAATTGATGTTATGGCAAGCTGCATGTTGTTTGTATATTCTTTAAGTTTCTATATGCTTGCTCAGATCGTTTGAAATGACCTACAATAGATCTACACTTTGTTATCAACTCCTTTAAAGACGGATTTTTTGCTAAGCTATCATGGATTACTAACTGAATAGTATGTGCTGTACAACCAAACGACAGAAAGCCCCCAAATCTCATAGCCGCATTCATATTGGCTGCATTATCAGAAACTCCAATGTGTATTTTTTTCTCGAGCTTAAAATATTCAACTACTGACTTTAGCTTTTCGCATATATGTGTTCCTGAAAAGTTAAAAAAATATATCACGTAAATCATTTAAAGATTATTTTAATATACTGACCTGTGTGGTCATCTTTTAACACAGATGCACCTAAAATAAATTTTTGTCTGTTTGGACCATCAATGAAATGAGCGGTGAAGCTAAGTAAGGAACAGCTTTTCGAAGGGTTTGTCCAAATGTCAGTGGTAAAACTTACCCACTCTGCCCTTTGTATTTCTTTATATACTTTTTCTCTAATTTTAGAGTACGTTTCTGGCATAAGAGTTGTTCGAAAGTACTTTTCTGTTTTTTGTTTATATTTACAAAACTTTTCGGGGTCCGCAAAGTTTAACTTTTTGAATGCAGTACCTTCCACTATATTATATGGAAGCATATCCACTAATATTAAATCCATAATAGACTTATCTATGTTTTTTGCCAATATAGAATCGTCTGCCCAGTATTCTTTTGAGTTTTTGTCTATATAGTTCGGCAAAGTTAACTGAACACTCAACGGAGTTATAGGAGATGATTTTTGATTTGCATTTGCTGTTGTGAAATCTGCTCACAAAACTTTTTATACTGTTCGGGGTGATGTATCTCTAAGTGACGTTTTATGCTTGCGGTTGTTTGCTTCTTTGGTAACACATTTCCCAATGACATATTTATGTTACAAAATTTACACGTCGCCATAGCGTTGTTTCTTTAAAGAAATCCCAGATTGGATTTTTGTTCGTAGCCATTTTTATCTAAAATAAATTTTTTCGTAAAAAATGTTCACTGAATTTGGAAGAATTTTTATTTTAAACGCTTTTGGCTTTTGAAATTTTTTCACACACACATACATTCATATTTAAACATCGTTGCTTTTTTTTTTTGGTATTCTATCATATGCAACGTTGTATTTTTTAGGTACTTTTTGTTAATTCTGAAAAGTAATATAACCACAGTTGTTATTAATTTGTGTTTTTTTACTAAATAATCATAAAAAGTTCGGTAGTTCGGCCAAATTCGGCCAAAATTTGGCCGAACACCGAACTTGGCCGAACATCACTTTTTGGCCGAACTCCGAAGCCGAAGCCGAGTACTCGGTCGGACACTACAAATCACTATTAAGCCAGGTCAAATCTGTTGGTATGAATCACTTTCAGCAAGAGGCTCAAAAGTTATGGCCATTTAAAATTAAAAATTTCTCAACATTACATTTTTTTTTATTGATTTCAAAAAAATTTCGCAAATAACTATATACCATTGTTTTATATTTTTTGGCCTTTTCATGGAAAGTTTCTCTCTTATTTTGTGCTTTTCAAAAAATCTTTGTCAAAATCTGTGGTGTTTTAAAAAATTGAATCTTTGTCTTAAAATCGCGTTTTTCACGATAGTTAAAAATCATAAATTTTTTTTTAAAATTTAACGTAATCAGTTTAAGAGAAAATGTATTTTCTACAAGTTAATTCCAACTATGCGCAGTTTTTAATAAGATGCTTTTTAATACTTACTAAATTTCATTTGGTCAATAAAATTTTTATTTCTCAAAAATTTTTTAATACTCCCAAGATTTTGTATTAATAAAGCATTGACAAAAGCATTTTGACGAATTTTGCGCACCATTGTTGATGAGCAAAACTTGTTTAAAAAAAATAGTAAATTTTTTTTAGCACACATTCCCTTTAAAAAAAAATTGTAATGGCGATCAATTATATGCATTGCCACTATCATTTCTAGGTTTTTATAATCAGTCTATATCCCGCCAAAGATGGCAATACGAATACGATTCCCCTAACGTATTGCTGGGTGGAAAATTGTATTGCGACAACAATCGCCTTCGTATTGCGAAAGATACCTCTTGTAGTAGATAACGTATCCCAAAAGCAATACTTCCAAGCAATACCAAAACAACTCTTTTGGAAGATAAATAGGAAATATTGCTTATTTGCCAATATATCATCTGGAAGTTAAAAATATGACATCGCCAGATAACCTTTAGAAGATAAAAATACGTTAATTTTTTTAAATTATTTTATTATTAACAAATGTTTCTACAATTAACTAATATTAATCTTGAAATATCTTTATTATGATTTTAACCAAAACGACTCATCTATAGATCCGTCTATCAATCTTCTGTATGTTTGAATTTATTTTGCATCCCGTACGTTACATAATTTCCTAAAGCCAAGCAAATTCGTATCTATTCGTAATATTTCGTTAAATTATAATAATTGTTCCCTGAAGAAGTTACACTATGTGTAGACTAAATATGGGAAATAAATTAAGATCCTTTATTTATAAATTATAATTGCGGTTATAGCACAACGAATGCTCTTTTGGTACATTTTAGGCTTCGACTCGGTACTTATCAAAAATTTACAAATCCCATCACTGATTCCTGTAACTTTATTTCAATGATGGATGCCGATACGATTTAGGGACGATTTTATATATATTTTTATATCGCTCATTTACTGCAAGCCTGTCATAACTCAAAAAACAGGATTTTGCAAAAAACGAATTTAAAGTGTTCAATCCATATCGATCCTTTCTCTATTTTTTTGGTGACGTTTTTTATAAATATGAGGTTTTAATGAATTTTTCTCTTAGTGAGAGTTGTGTGCTAATTATCGAGAGACCCATGAGTAGCACAGTTTCTCTATGAAGTATAAACTCTTTGCACACACTTTAAAGAAAAAATAAAATATATTATCCTCTATCTCGAAAATTATACATGATATTAATATGAAATTTTTACACAATATAAAGCTCTCAAAAATCGCACTTTTTTGGTTTATGACAGTTTTGAAGTAAATGAGCGATATATATTTGAACGGCAGACCCCCAACTGTCCAAAATTGTGCTTGATGTACGAAGTACGAGCTTAACATTTTGATGCATATCTCTACTTTCAAAAGTCGATTGGCGGAATGATGGTTTAGCTAATATGGAGATGCTACTTTCAGAGACGCTTAAAAATATGTTAAAGAGTAACGGAATCGGCTTGGTTGTGGTGCCAACACGGCTTGGTTGTGGGGGTTGTGGATCCATTTTGACCTCTGGGTGAAATTTGCTGGCTGCCCTCAAAAATTATGATAAAGGGAGTCATTTTACATACATTGGCCACAATGGGAAGAACTTGCGACGCGATCATATAAGTTGATGAAATGGGTCGAAGTACCCTATATGAATAATTTTTATTTAAAAAAAACTATATACATATAATGCAAAAGTTGCTTATCTTCTGCAGTGTCATAAGGTAAAAATGTCCCAACTTTAAAAAAGCTAGCAACAAAATTATGAATAACGTTTGATAGACCCATCCAATATTAATCGTGCAAGAGTTTGACATATATGTAACCTATGCAAAACATTTTACTCAGAACTATTGATAAGGTTTTAAATTTATTGATAAATTTGTCTTTTTTCATTTTTAGATTACTGTCTTTGAATTCTCCCTATATAAGTGAAGTTACTATTGGTGATTTATATATGTTTATGGGTGGTGAATTACAAGCCCTTGACGAAGTACCAGCTGGTAATATTGTTGGTATTGGTGGTTTAGAACAAGATATAGTTAAAACTGGTACTTTGAGTTCAACCATGTATTCTACTTCGTTCAGTGAATTAACTATTATGGCTACACCCATATTTCGTGTGGCTATAGAACCCGTAAATCCTTCAGAAATGCAAAAATTAATGAAAGGTCTTAAATTACTAAATCAAGCTGATGCTTGTGTACAAGTTTCGGTAGAACCAACTGGAGAACATGTTATCACAACCCTGGGAGAGGTACATGTTGAAAAATGTGTACATGATTTAGAAGAATCCTATGCTAAAATTAAAGTAAATGTTTCAAAACCTATCGTATCATTTCGTGAAACTATTGTACCCGAAGCTACTGTAGATATGGTTAATGAGGCTATTGTTAAGACATCAGAAGATAAAGATATTTCAAAGAAAATTGTTAATGTTCAAACTCTTAACAAATTGTCGACATTAAGAATTATAGCACTGCCTCTACCTCAAGCTGTAGTGGATGTATTGGAAAAATATCAAACATTCTTTAAGGAATTATCTAACATTTCTAAAAATTTTAATGTCTCGGATAAATCCAAACAATTGTTACAACAAATTAAAACTCAACTTTTAGCTGCCTTTAAAGATTTCGATTCACAAGGTGTTTGTTGCATTTCCAATGATGAATTAATTGATCGTATATGGTCGCTGGGACCTCGTCAATGTGGTTCTAATATTTTACTTAATCTAAGTGATTATGAACATCCTTCATTATGGTGGCCTTTATTATCCAACATCGAAGATTTAGATTCTTCTAAAAGTGTTGATGTGAGACGTGATTATAATAGTTCATTTGTTAATGGCTTTCAATTGACCACCTCAGCTGGTCCTTTGTGCGAAGAACCTATGCAAGGTGTTTGTTTTTTGGTTTTGGAATGGTCTGTCGAAATCTCAGATGATTTAAATTCTAAAGCTTATGGTCCATTTTCGGGTAAGTTTTGAAAATTATTAGTTGTATTGTATCGACTATTTTTTTTATGATAATACTTAAACGCTATATGAAAATATTATATTTGAACTTAATTTGAATATTTCTGTTTTCTTTTACTTAAGGTCAAGTGTTAACTGCATCAAAAGAAGCTTGTCGACAAGCTTTTCAAAATCAACCTCAACGTTTAGTCAGTCCAATGTATAGCTGTAATATTGTGGTAAATGCAGAAGTTTTGGGTAAGTCTATGTTGGAAAAAGTTTTCAATTTCAATTATTTAAACAACTTAAAAATATATTTTGATGTCTAAAACGCGTGAAAAGATTTTCAAAGATTTTTATATGCTAATTCAAAATATATTAATTAGAAAATTTTTCGATTATTTCAATGTTTGGAGACAAAAATGTCAAACCTCCTTTTTGAAAATGTTTGTGTGTCCACATATGTCGGTGTCTACTTTTCGCTCTATAGAAAATCTATTTATTCAAAATGTTTATTAGTAAGCCCAAGTGTTTTATAAAGACGATATAAGAACCATGTATGCTTAAGGATTAAGTGGACAAATGAAATGACGATTTCATTACTATTGCATTGATATCAACGGTAATGAAACTATTTTAATTACAATTTTTTTTTAAAATACAGATAATGATTTGAGGATTTGATTTCATTGATTAATAAAAATGGTTTTAAATTTCATTACGATTAATAATGCATAAATTAAAATTAAAAAATAAGCTTTTTCAAAAACGAAAACAGGAGAAAAAATTGCTGTAATCAGGGATGCAAAGTGATCGTTGCGACTCATGCTTATTTCAAAAAAATTAATGTCTGAAAATATATATGTAGATATTAATTTTCAGTCTGATTTGTAACCAAGCAATGTATAACGAAATGGAACGAGTGAAATCGGAACACTTAACACATAAAACGTAATAGAATAGAACGGGGAACGAAATTTGAATCCGGCAAACCTGGACGATGTCAATTACATTTAGCAATTGTTCATTTAAGTAATTTTTTTGATCACTGGTAATAATATTTAACTTCGAGCTCATATATTAGTTCTCATTTAGTGAGAAAACTAGGTTATATGGATTGTCATTTCTTTCAAAACGTGTTCTGATGATGGAAACCTAGAAAATTGCCGAAATAGATCTATCAACACATTCCTGAAAGTGGTCAATTAATAAATTTGAAAACAAAAACTCTATAGATTATTTGTTAGCACAATATCTTAATAAAGAAACATAGAGTATGGCTTCGAACTTGAATTATTTTCATTTTCCTTTTTTTTTTTCTAATAGTCAAAGTAAATTATCATATAAAATTTATAATTTTTCTGTTAATTTAGAGAAAAATTTGTCATGATCTAAAACCGAACAAATAAAATCTCACACATAATTTTTATTTTTAATAAAAATTATATCAAACTTGTAATTTTCTTATATAATTAATCCTTTCAGACCTACGCTCTCATTTGTGGGCTTAAACGTTTCCTTGGAAAATTTACAATTTTGCTAATACCAGACATGGGGTATAAAAGGAATATTTGTGTATTTAATTACAGGGCAATTACTTAATTACATATAATTACATGTAACTATGAAATTAAATAATTTCCCTGTAATTTGATATTTCCCTGTAATTCCATAGTTATTAATCCCCATGTCTGGCATCTAACATACTAAATACTTTCCAAGGTAGCTTTTGAGCTCACAAGTGTGAGGGTAGATCTGAAATGATTAATGATATAGAAAAAATTAAACACAATTGTACAATTGAAAAATGTAATTTACATCACCCATGTCTAAAATTTGTCGTGTGCTTATTCGAATTATCACACATATTGGCAATTGTGTAAACATCCGTTTTCATATACTCCACAATATACTCCAATCTTAAAGCAATAACAAACCAATGATACAACCAAATATGACTTTTGTTATCCATATCCAATTACATTCTATGATTACAACATTATGTTACTAAAGAATGTAGAAATGTCTCTTTTTCTTTTCTCAAACGTTTAAGTCTAGACCAAATATTACAATTGATTTTTCAAGAAAACCACTTGAAAAAAATTGGAACAATTTTCCAAAAACATATCCTTCGGGATCCCTTCCAAGCCTTTATCAGTATTATCGGGGCTGGAAACGTTTTGTATTAAACAGCCACAGGGTTTTTTAATTATTTGTTTACCCATATACGTACGTAAAACAAAAAATTTAAAACTCCGATAATACAATGGAACATTGGTCCAAAATGGAACGGGGAACGAGTGGAATCGTAACACCATACCCGAAATGGGATGGAACGAGAAACCATATACGAAATATTGGAGAGTGATAGTTTGTGTTATCTCATGTATTGGTGTATTGTATCGAGACCTTATATTCAATACCCTCTATGAACCAATTTCTTGAAAATTGCTTTTTGATATAAAACTGTTTGCTGATGACAGCTAAATCTCTGACAAAAATTTCAGCCACAAAAAATAATTTTTAGTACTCTTTTTTTTTAATATTTGTTATTTATCTATCAACCATAACATTTATTTTTGAATGCAATACCCTCTATCAACCACATTAAGGTTATAGACATAAAATGTCTTATAACTACATATATTAAACGAAGTTATTTCCGACATGCTGGTGTGTCCTGTTATGATAATGCCAAAGTGAATTTTAATGAACAATACTATAACTTACCCAAAATAATTAAAGAATACACACACTGAATCAAACCCCTTATATAAAGGGTCCGCCATCTAACGTTTTTTTTCAACTAGTGCTTATTTCGTGCACGAATATGGTTGTGTATACGCTTGAACAACGCTGGGAAATATTGCGACATTACTTTGAAAATCATGGTAATGATCAAGGAGTGGCCGTTACAGTTAATGGCGATCGTTATCGGGCCATGTTGAACGAATTTTTGTTCACAAAAATTGAAGAGGAGGATATTGGCAACATTTGGTTTCAACAGGACGGCGCTACGTGCCACACAGCCGAAGCTACACTCGATGTTTTGCGTCCTGTTTTTGAAGATCACATTATTAGCCGCAGAGCTGATGTCGTTTGGCCACCTCGGAGCTGCGATTTGACACCGTTGGACTATTATTTGTGGGGTGCCGTCAAAGATAAGTGTTACGCCAACAATCCAGAGACAATTGACGCTTTAAAGGATAATATTCGTGAAGAAATTGGTGAAATACAGCTGCACAATCGATAATGTGCTTAAAAATTGGACCGATCGTGTAGTCTACTGCATGGCCAACCGAGGCAGCCATTTGAATGAAATTATTTTCCATTATTAACCGGAAGGATTGTACTTTCAAATAAAAAAGAAATTTGAGAAAATATTCAGTAGTTTTTTTTATAGCATTTTCAAAAAAAAAAAGTTATTTGGCGGACCCTTTATTTGACAACTTTCATTTCAGCCTAGTAATTGGAAACATCTACAAGATTTGAAGTCTGTTATACCAAGGAGTTTATATATAAGGTGTACCAGAATTCATTAAACAAGACATCATACAGGACATCAACACAACATTCTGTCATTACATAATTTACGTACTTTACATTACTGGCATTACATTCTTTACATAACTCACATAGTTCATAATAAGGTATAAACGACTACACTCAAAAAAATAAGTTAGTAGAAAAGTTAGTAAAACGTCTTGTAAATCAGGTATACTATTTTTTAGCAAAATTTTTTGCTAAAATCGTGTTTTCAGCTAAAATTTTTGTCATACTTATTCAGCACTTAACTGTTTTATACTAATGCTTTACTAATATACTAATGTTTTACTAATTAATTTTGCTAAAAAAAATTGTGCTGATAAGCACATTAATAGTGTGGACGACAACCAGATTGAAAGATATACGCAGAATGAAGTAGATGTCGTGGCATGTCAAGATGTAGTAGAGAAGAGGAAAATGATACTAAAAAGTACAACTCTAATAAGAAAAAAATTAACCATGGAAGTTTTTGTATCTCTTTTTCATACATAAAACAAAATTGAGGATTAAAACAACTTAAATTTTGCGTTGTCACCGGCTTGTGAAAATAATTGTCTATTAATTAAATAAAAGACAAAATAAAATATTTATTTATTTAAACTAAATGTTTATAGATTAATAATAGTGTGGTCAAATTGCAAACAAACATATACAGAAATGTAGACAGAGTAAAGCGAAAGACAAAGACACACATCTTAGGTAGATTTTTATGGTTCCTTTTTCTTATTGCAAAAAAGGGTTGTTTTTTTCGTTTCGTTTGTTTTTGTTTATTTTTTCGTTTTGTTTCCTTTAAACGATAACATCATTAAGACAACCATTGATGTAAGTAATTGAAAGAAAATTTTTGTTATGTTATATATATTTATTTCTATATATTTTCAGATATTAAATTAATTCATGTCGTCAATGTGGGAAAATGAAAATTTTTATATTTCGTTATTATAGCAAATTATTTTTAAAAGAATCACAAAAATATGTTTTATGATTTTCAGCAAATAAATTAACTAAATTACAATTTTTCTACAAATTTTTTGCGTTTTTTTCAGTTTACTAAAATTCAGCAAAAAATTTATTAATTTTTAGCAAGACATTTTTATTTCTAATCCACTAAGTGTTAGCAAAACTTTTGCTGAATCTACAAATTTTGTTGCTAAAAATCAGCTCGCTGATTTTCATCAAAAGATTTTGCTGACATTAGCAACTTTTTTGCAAGCATGACTAAAATTTTGCTGACTCAGCAACATTTTTTGCTGACTTTACAAACTTTTTGTTTGAGTGTACAAATGACACTTAAAACAACTATAAATGTAAAATATAAGGTAAAGCGGTGAGCGAAGTTCTGTAGATAATTCTATAATTATTCGTAGACTATTGATGTGGTCTACACAAGATTTCTGTTTATGATCTGGATTATTACTTTATTTACTGCACTAGATTGGTGATACCCCTCCAGTTTTTACAGCATGTCAGGTCACCTATTTTGGGAATGTTCACTATAAGACCTTCTTTTAACTTCGAGTTAAGTTCGTGTGTTCGCCAGAAATTCCGGATAAGGGAACGCAATTTGTTGGCTGCGGTCTAAGAGTCGACTTTAAGCAGTTCGGGTGAAATATTGTAGGTTCCAGGGGCCTTGTTAGATTTCAGGGAGTTTATTGTAATAAAAATTTCTGCAATGTCTGGGCATTCTATGGAAATGTCCTGCCTTACTGCATGAGAATCGCAAGTGTATGTGTGAAGCTCCTGTGCTAAAAATTTTTCAAATAGTTGTAAATTTTTAAAGACTTTGTGGGAAACTATAAAAAATAATAAAGCTATTTTACCTCGGTTAATATGAACCACATAGTGTCAGTTAAATTTTTCTAAAAAAAACATTTATTCGATACGATTTTAAACTTTTTAATTACCATTCATGCATTATTTCATTAAATTAATTTTTTTTTTGAACTTTTCTCACTTTTTGAATGCAAATCTGACCTTAAATTAAAAATTCAATAATGAAAAATTATTTAAAATCATAAATAATTAATATTTTTTTTTAATTTACATATTATATTTAATAAAAGCAATTAAAAGAATTGTATAAAATTTTATGTATTATGATACAATAATAGTACAATAATATCTGTTCAAATTTCGGATTCAATCGTATATAATTTGAAGGAATTAAATGCAATATGATCCACGTAGATACAATTGTATTCATCATCTTTCGGATTGCATTGTATCTGATTAGTTGTTGGACCATATCTAATTATATATGACATATCATATAATTTTTTTACTCGGGAATACAATTTTTTTTAGTTATAGTTAATACAATGTTTCCATTTAAAGTGTTTTGAACCAAAACGCCGTTTTGACTGTGTTGGCATATTCTGAATGTTTAAAAGTGCTAACCCGTTGAAAAAATATTGCTAGAAAGTGCTAGATGGGGAAAAAACCCGTTGAAAAAATAGTGCTAGAAAGTGCTAGATGGGGGACAAAAATGCTATAAAAGTGTCACTATAGAGCGCTTTATACTTTTGTTTCGTAACTGTATCTTAAAGATCCGGTTTACTTCTATTAAAAATAAAAGATTTTTTTTCGAAATGGGCAACCAAAAAATTCAATGTGGCCTATTTTTAAAAGACGGTTTTTGTTTTGAATAAATTATAGCTCAAATATTAAATGAAAAAAATTTTATTTTTATTTTTAATTTTCTGGAATTTGGAAAACCGCCATTATTTCAAATTTGATTTTCCTGGTTTAAGACTATACCTACAGTAGTGGTCATCAAATATGCCCATCCAGCACACATAATTTTTGTTAAAGTTAATTCTCATTTGAAAATCTTTTTAAAACAAATTATATTGGTGAAATATATATATAAAAGAAAATGTTGCCGATGTTTCTATTAATTGCCATTATATTTTTATCTTGACTTTTAACCCTTTGACGACCACAGGCAAATATGATTGCTGAAGCGCTTTTGTCACTTATAATAGTCCAGGTAAAATATAGAGTAAATATTTCCCAACGTAATTTGTAAGGTAGGGTTGGGGTAACAAACATGTGGAGGGCGATAAATCTCAATCTGGTCCCACCCGTCAGTACTCAAATTTGGTAAAAAAATATTCTTTATTTAAGGGGCAAAATTAACAATTTTTGACTAGAAAAATAAGAGGAAAGTCTTGTAATATAATTTTTACACTGTATTCAATATATTAGAAGAATAAAAACACTACAAACTCTTTTAAAAAAATAATAATATGACAAAGAAAATTTCATGCTGGGTGGGCTAATTTGGATACAACCACTGTATACATATTTATTTTCTTTTTGGAAGGACTTGAAATAAATTTCTCGAAACTTCCTCCAACTGTGCTTAAAAATAACTTTTAAAATACGGAATTCTAATAAAATTATTTTTAAAATTTTAAGAGCATATTTTTTAGTTCATATTTTAAAGCAAAAAATGGAAATTTTAGAGCATATTTTTAGCAGCGTTGCAAAGTTACTAAATTTTAGGGGTTTTTAAGTAGGTGGTTTCTCTGTTTGAATCCTTGAATCCTTCCGTTAACAGGGGTTAATATTATTTAATACTAATGATTTATTGCATTGAAAATTTTACTTAATTAGGAACTAAACTTATTTTCAGTTGGTTTATCTAAAAAAAAAAACAGTTATTACCATCAATTTTATTTTGTGGGACAATTCTGGCTTCCGGTTAGCAAGGGTTAACGTTGCGGTTATTTAAGTAATTCTGATCTAATCTGATTCTTTCACCAAAAACATATTTCAAAATTTTTTTTTTTCAAAAATACTCTTTCCTGCAAATCCGCCAAAACTAAATCGGTCCACATACTTACACCTCTGTCCTATGTTTCACATTCCCATGAAAGTGATATCAATACGAATTTCTGGTGCTTTGACTTTCACATACCCATTTTTATTTTCGATTTACTTTCCTGTAGAACGTAAAAAGAAAGCACTTTTTTCCTTACAACATTTTTTAAAAGTTATAAGACTGCTTAATGAGTTTAAATTTAGCACTTAGACAGAAAACATATGTTTTCGATAATTTTTCGACACTTTTCGAATATTATTTCGAATTTTATACATTTATGGGGATTAGAAAGCATGAAATTTCAATTTCATGTGTTTTTCAAATTCATTCGTATGCAAAAAGTAATTAAACACAGGACATGGGCGTTAGTATTTTTTTTTCATAATTGGAGCTTTGAAAATAATGCAAAATTTTATATTTTTTTTGCCTAACAATCTTATAAAAACTAATTTTTTTTCCTGGGTAAATATAAGGAATGGCTTGTTTCAAATTCGTTTTTTCAAAGTAGGCTATGGAACAAATTTCCAAATTAATTTATATTAAATAATAATCAAATTTATGTCATTTGAGCAATTAGTTTTGAGGAAAAACTAAAGAATTCGAACGAATAAAATTAATTGTAGATAAATTGAATCATATCGTATCGTAATGGACTATGAAACATACGCACGCTTCCTGGTCCCCAATACTAATTAACTTTTGAAGGAGAAATTCTTCCAGAGTCGGAAGCGTCAATTGGTGTTGAAAAGTTCTATTCGAAATACCTTGTCCGGCAGGCTATTTGCCAATGCGGCGAAAAGTCATCCTCATTTGTAGAAATAAAACTGGAAAAAGCTCCTGAAAATTAGTTAAAAATGACCTTGCATAAAAACGGCTTAAATTAGCAGATTTTTACTAAATATTTTTTTACTAAATATTAGTAATATAAGAATAGCAAAAATAAATCAGTTGAATTTACACTTATTAAGTTATATTTGAGCTCAATTATAGTTAGTTGAAAGTAGCAAAATAATATGCTAAAATCAGCAATACTAAATATTAGTAGACAAAAAATTCATTAAAAAATGTGAAATGTTTAAAGTTTTTTTTAATGCGAAAAATCAGCAAATATAAAATCAGCTAAAATTTCTGTTAATTTTAACACAATAAACTGTTATTTGCATTCTACTAAATATAGCATACAGTTTTTGTTTGCTATTTTGTAGTGTCCGACCGAACTCATTTTTTTCGAAGCTGAACTTCGGCCATAATATCAATGTTCGGCCGAAGCCGAACTTTTAGTTTTAATAAAAAAAAATATAAATAGTTTTTTTAGACCAATAAATTTAAACCAAAAAGTTATTAAACATAAACAAACATAAAAATTTATAGGTACATATATTTTTTTTCAAAAATCATATTTGGAAAATAGTTGTACTATTTAAGTACAAGAAAATAATTAAATATTTGTACTATATTTTATTGTCAAAGAAAAATAGTTGATCGATTTTTAAGTTGATATAGAAAAAAACTTAAACTTTAATATTTAAAATTAAAAAGTTTGATATTGTAATGACAGAAAAGCAATTTTTCCGCATTGACACCATGTGAATTGCTTCGTCTATCAGAATACAGCTGTCCGGCAGCGCTAAAAAGCTGTTCGCTAGCTACACTAGTTGGTGTTGTAAATGGACTTGAATTCGACTACTCAAATATATTTATAATTCTGGGACTTAAAGGCTCCGTAATAAACATTTTAATTTCTTTTTCTATAAAATTTTCATTTGGTTCTGCTACTTCTAAGTCTGGTTCTGCATCATGTCTATCCCATATTGATGAACCTTTTATTCTCTTTTTACGATTACTTACCACTCGAAATTAATTGCAAAATATAAAAGTATACGGTTATTTAAATTATATCGCATTAAATTTGATTATTTACTTATAAGTCTTGTAGGTATATTTCTGAAATTTATTTTTTAAACTCTTTTGGCTTTTTTGATATTTTTTTACACACATACATTGATATTTAAATATCGTTGTTTTTTTTTTTGGTATTTTATCGTATTCAACGTTGTATTTTTTATGTAGTTTTTTTTTGTAAATTCTGAAAAGTAAATATATATTTCATTAAATAATCATAAAAAGTTCGGTAGTTCGGCCAAATTGGGCCAAAATTTGGCAGAACACCGAACTTGGCCGAACTCCACTTTTTGGCCGAACTCCGAAGCCGAAGCCGAGTACTCGGTCGGACACTACTATTTTGAGTCCAGAAATATTTAGTAAAAGTTTTTGCTAATTTTACAGAGTAAAATACTATTTTCAATTAACTAAAATTCACATCGAACATAACTAAAATTTTGTAAAGTTAACAGATTTTTTTTTGCTATTCTTATTTTATTAATATTTAGCAAAAAAATATGCTATATTTAGAAGTTTTTTCTGCAAAGTTATTTTTAATTTATTTTTAGTAGCTTTTTGAAGCGATTTTTACAGGTTTATTTCTATGAGTGTACCATTAATGGAGAAGTGTACAGAGAAGAATGTTTAAACAAGAGATTAATTCCTTTTGTAAAAAATCACGTTGCATCCACACTATTTTGGCCTGATTTGTCTTCAGCTCATCAACCTTAAATTAATTCAAAGATAATAATATTGATTTCGTTCAAAAAGGACAGCAATCGACCAAATATTCCACTATGTCGACCAATTGAATGATATTGGGCCCTAATAAAAACTAAATTGTGGAAGAGTAAACAGACTGCCGATGACAGAAAAGATTTTGAGAAAAAATGTAAGGAAGCCTCTAAAACAATCACAAAAACTACTGTCAGAGCCTTAATGAATTACAATCGAAAAAAAGTTGCTAAAATATACTTTACTAAAATATACTAAAATATACTTTAGTGTCTTTATTTTATAAAATAAGAAAATAATAAAAACCAACAAATTTGGAGGATTTATTTAATTAAAAAAAAAAATTTAAATAAGCCACTCCTTATAAAAAAAAAAATTAAATATTAATTTATTTTTGCTGTTTAAGAAAACAATTTTTATGAAAATATGTTCTTTTTGAAAATCGGGAAAATTTACAAAGTCTAGCGACGCCCTTTTTTTGTTTTTGTTTTTTTTTTTTAAAGAGAAGCAACACTCATGAAATTCTTCCTAGTAGTTAATGTGTTGCTTTCTTTGAAAGGGGATAGTGACGACATGAAAGGTGGTGGAAAATGAAGGGCTTCAAACATGGCAACACTGTAATTCCGCGAGATGATAAGTCTTAGAACAGTTGTTGCTCTTCACCTGATATAGAGTTGGTGAATTTATTGAAGCTTTTTGTTTCATAGCCCTGATTCATTATTTTACTTCGGTGGGGTTAACTGCTATGGGAACACCGAAGGTGGGCGCAGCGATACATATAAGTGATAGAAAACTCATACATATTATTTTGCTAAATTGATGTTGTCGTCACCGGGAATCGAACCCGAGACCATCCGTGTAACAGTCCAACGCGCTAACCATTACACCACAACGAAAATATTGGAAAAATTAGAGATTTTTTTTTTATGAATCTTAAACTAACCCAGAGGAAATCTAAAAGTGACGAATTTTTCATTTCCTAATTTTCAACGAAAATTTTAAAAAATTAAAAATTTTGTATGTATTAAAATTGCACTTCATATTGAATTGGTAGGTTTGAGATCAACTAAAAAGCTTTAAGATTTAAGGTGCTGTACTCCCTCTAGCGCTTATCCCACCACAACATTTTTTTCATCTTCTCTTACATTTATTAATAATTAGTGTTTTCTATTTGTAATAGTAACATTTAATTATGATCTCAAACCTGACAATTCAAAATAAAAAAAAAATAAATGATTTTTAAAATGTTTGTTTTTTATTAAAAAAATTTCATACATATATAAAATTTATTACATAAACTTGCAAATGCAAATGTTATTGTTATTATAATTATTTCATTTAGTTTAATTTTTAAAATATAAATAATTTTCTCTAAATTAAATTTATTACTAATAAATGCCGCTTATAATAAAATCAATTATTTATAATATTGATTGGAAAAGCCTGCGGTTTTCTTTTTTTTTTTCTAACCCACAAGCCATCTCTTTTTATAGTTTTAATTAGTTTATGTCGTTTCCAATTAATTAAAATAATAAATAGCTCTAATTAGATTAATAACTTTAAAACACATTATTTTTGTGTTTTGTATAAAATGCAAAAAAATTATAAGGAATGTAAAAACAAATTAATTAAATAACACTGTGCAACAAATTTTGGGCCATCGCCGTCAGCCTCAATGGATCCAATGCAAACTGAAAGTGGACTACTTTCTACTACGTTGTCAAAGTTAAGTCGAATTTCATTTTTATGACCTCTTGAAGTTGGGCTATTATTGAGCATTTTTTCCAATAGCGAAAATTAAAATAAAATAATAACATAGTTATTGGAACGTAATTGTGTGTACTTATTGTTCCTTTTTTTCATAAATTTTTTGGTAGACATACAATTATTGTCTTTTTGGGAATAATTCCAAAGAAATTTAGATCAACTACATCTGAAAGTTTATTTATTGAATGTAGAATCTATTTTCGGAATTTATTCTGAATATTTTGCAAAAGATTAGAATCGATTTTTTAAAAAAAATATGTTTAATTTCTTTTTTTAAGAAATTGTTGTAGTTAGATTTGCTATTCTGTTTAAATGCAACCAATTTTAACTACAGATCAGTAAATAAATAAATGTTATTATTTCAGTTATTTTGCCTCGAGCTCAAACATTTTATTTTTATAATTAAATTGGAAAGGTCGAATAAAAACAACTACAATTTTGTTTCCGTTTGTTTTTTTTTTTTGTTTGTCTACAAAATGTATACATACTGCATACATATCTTGTTTGAATGTAAGTAGTATTTGTGGAAATTTTTTCAATTTCTTATAATTTGAATTTAAATAATTTTGTAAATATATAAACCATTTTAATAAAAAATAAAAACATACTGGAATTTTGTGAATATTATTTTTTTTTGAAGCAGGCAAAAAATAAAAATTTAAATTTATAATAACTGTAACGGAAACATATAAACTACAATATTTCGTTTTTTTTGGTAAAATTTGTATGAAACTTTAAATAAACAATAAATGAAACTAAAAAAAATCTGTAAATGGCAGTAAATTATTTTAAACAAATATATAAAAAAGTGAAAATAAATATTTTTTTTTAAAAATAAATACATGTTCCTTTATTTTTAACTTAGTTAACTGAAAACTTTTTTTATATTACACTACAAACAGTAAACTACATAATAATCTGAGTGTATGTTTACCAAAAATTTATGATTTCTTTGCAATTGACCATGTCTATCTCGCCTACTATTTGTTGATATATTTAAAAAAAAAAATTATTTTTCGATATCGAGTTCAATGAAACAATATGTACACACAATTACAATTCCTACAAATATATTTATATTTTATTTTAGTTTTCGCTCATCGTGGAAAAAATGGTTGAAAAATATCCCAACTTCAATAGGCCACGGGTGCTCTAGAATTGGGTTTTGACAAAAAAAATTTCCCACAAAAAGTGAGTATGGGGTTTGAAAACACTATATTTATGATTTAAAAAACGCATTTTTAAAAAAATCCTAGGACGAATTTAAAAGTTATGACCATTTACAGTTTTTGTTTTTAAAAAACTTGGCGCCTTTGGCAAACTCTTGGAAAAACAACTGCTCAAAATAAATATTTTTTAAAAAGAGCATAGTAGGTTTTATAGTACGTCAAATTTCCATCCAAAAAAAGTTTTCCTTAAAAAAATCGCACAACGAAAACAAAAGTTATGGTGTTTTAAAGTTTGATGATCACACATGACTATTTAAGTACACAAAAAATTAGAAAATACGAAAAAAGAATTGTTGAGTTCAATTTAATTTACATTTAAAGCAATTACGCCTTCTTAAACCAGTTTTCGCGTACTGCTAATTTTTTATTTATTTTTTATTTTGGATCAAAAGATTCAAATCCATAATTTGTTTACTACAATATAATCTGAATTCAATTTGATCTCGTATTTTACTGTTTCAATTAAAAGTTCCGATAACATTGAGTTTATTTAAGCATATGTATTTTATGTCTATGCTTGAGTATATAAAAAAATGAATTCTTACGAAAAAATACAGAAAAATGTTATGCGCTATTTGTATGGGCAAAACAAAACAACTCCGTAAGATATCTCTTCAAATGTCACAAGATATAGAAGTGTTCTTTATTCCTAACTTTTACTTATCAAATTCAATGTTTCCTACATCTATATGTGATTCTTGTCGCAAACAAATACTTAAAAGGAAAAAAATCTTCTTCTGCAATATCTTATAAAATTTTTAACTACAATAATGTAGAACACCCTAAGCCATCTATCAGAGGTAAAGTAAATAAAGTTGTTTATTTTAGCCATTACTCCCGATGTTCAGGAAAATTATGAAAATATGGCAATTCTATTTGAAAAGTTAAATTTATCAAGGCAAACTTTACCAAATAATATAGTATTTGCAAACGATTTAAAATTGAATAATATAGTTTTGGGTCTAATGAGCCACGAAGTGGAAAAAAATCGCTTACAAATGTGTGGACAACTAAGGACGTTTGGAAGCATTTGTAAAATTGCTGAAAGTGGTGTGAAAGGGGGGTAAGCATCAAGAAGATGCCAAATATTTTAAAAATTGTGTCAACAATCCAATTACATCTGAGCTAGACGAAATGTTAGTTTTGGAGAAATTTCTACCACCTGAGCTGCACCTATTATAAGATGTAGTAAATAAAGACTTCGAGTGTTTGGAAAGAATGTTTCCAGAAATCTCACTTGAAGGGGCTAAGTTTTGTAATGTTCAAAAAGAGTTAATGCATGGTTTATCTTTTAATGTTAATTCTTCAAGAAAACTCTTAAAAAATTTGTCATTTCTTGAAGAAAATCTACCATTAAAGTTTTTACTCTTTGCTGTGGTTTTCAACAGTTTCAATATTGTGGTAAGCTCATGTTTTCGTAAAACATTAGATGAAAATGCAGCGCAACATATTGAAACATTTAAAAATAACTACCTTCAACTTTGTTCACTGACTAACCAAAAATTGTCAGTTAGTCCCAAAGTGCATGCAGTATTTCACCATATACTGGATTTTTGTACTAAAGCAGACACCGGATTAGGACCTTGGAGTGAACAGGCTTCCGAATCTGTTCACTCAGACTTCAAGATGGTTTGAAACAGGTTTAAACGAACAATTAGTGATCCACATTACGGAAAATGGCTACAAAGAGCAGTTTGTGAGTATAATTCGAATTATATATAAATTTTATTATATGTACAGTATATTTTAAATAAAATGAAATAAAAAATTAATAAAAAAATTTTAAAATGTGTGTATCAATTTAATAAGTTTAAATGGGGGGTTTAGTAGTTGGTTTAATTTGAGATTTGGACGACACTTTCATGCAGATTTCATCTACGAATAATATTTTCTACCTAACAAAAATTTTTTTAATTGTGTTTATTTAATTGAAAATTGCTTGCTTTTACTACAGTATTATTTTTAATTTTAATTTTTTGAAAAATATTTATTTTAGTAGTTGATTTTATAAGAGATTTCAAATGGCGCCCAATTTTTTATAAACCAAAAACTTTAAATGGTCATAACTTTTAAATTCGTCCTAGGATTTTTTTAAAAATGCCTTTTTCTGTAATCATAAATATAGTGTTTTTAAACCACATAATCACTTTTTGTGGGATTTTTTTTTTTGTCAAAACGCAATTCTAGAGCACCCGTGAGGCCATAAAAAATAAATTCGAACTAACTTTGCAAAATCCCTTGACGAGTTTGCTTATTCAATGGGTCTACCTATATTTCCTATTGAAACTATTGAGATTGATTTTTCTTGTGGCGCAGTGTAATTTTGCTTGTTTTTTTTCTGTTTTCTATATTTACTATGGATCAAAAAAATATGATAAATTATTTAATTAATTCGTTATAATATTTCTTGTTTATACAATTAAACTTGACTTATATGTAGTTAACTTAACAAAATAAAGTTTTATATGAAATCTTTCGACAAATTTCTTAAATATTTAAGTAGAATAGTTAATGTTAAAATTTATTTTTATTTTTGTTCATGATTTTAATTCACTCAGTCACAGTATTGTTTTAAATAAATTTAAATTAAAAAAAAAATCGTTTTCAATTTTAATATCTTAAATTATTACAAAAATCTCTTTTTTTTTAAAATTTATTTTGAAATACCCTTAAATTACATGGACAATTTCTATATATAAATGCTACCTACACCCCTGTTAGTTTTGTTTTCGATATTTACGATTTGATATCCCCAATGTTTTCGTACTTAATCCCAAATTACTGTTTTCTCAAATTCTATAACACGATCCCAGGGAAATTCGGGTACATCATCATCCATATCTATAGTATTTTCACTTAATGATCGTTTATCACGTTTCACTTCTTCGGATTTTGAAGTTTCTTCACTTAAAGTTGTTCGAGCTACTTCCGAAGATTGTGTTGATGTATCTATTAATAATTTATTATCCACTTCAGTGGCAGCCTCTATGGGTGTTTCACCATCACGTTCATTGTTGCGTCCATAACCGCCACCCGGGAAATTATTTATCGATACTGGTTCGGGTCTATAATTATTGTTGTTGTTATTATTATTATTGAACGACTGCGATGATATACTTTCTGGCCTATTTAAATATTGATAATTTCCTTGATTCTGATAATTATTGGCTCCTTGATAATTGTTACTTGTGGCTGTATTAAATGCTGACGATAATGATGACGAGGATGACGTTGACGAGGATAGTCCTGAGTTCTGACTACCATATGATGGTCTGTCATAGACATCTTTATTATTGCCGCCATATTGATTATTGCCAGCTGTACTACCAATATTGCTATTGCTTTGCCCGAATGAGGTTTGAGTATTTTGTGGTCTATAGAATGGTTTTTGTAATTGATAACGTTTGGGGGGCTGTACTGATGGTTTGCGTACCGAATAACCGGGTTTAACACACATCATACCAAAGACACGAATTCCGGGTACGCTAGCGTATGTGGGTTGATCATGTGCCATGGGACCCTCTGAAAATATTGAAAAAAACGTATGAATGAATGTATATGCTTTAAACATTATTTTTCAAATTTAAATCTAAAATAATATCATGTTAGATTTATAAATTTGGCTATGCCCAAACTTTTATACTTTTCCATTCTGAATTTTAAAAATTCTCCAAAAACTCCTGGATAAATAACACGATGTTTGAATGAAAAGATAAAAAAACGAGCTTAAAAGCCCGCTACTTCGTTACTGGTGGTTTTATATATCGGAATATATTTGGACGAAGATTTAATTACACGGCATGATATTAATAAGTTTCTGAACATCAATTCTATATATTTCGGGCATGCTGATTTCAATGGCGTACTTTATTTTTCGATATATTCCGCAAAATTACTTTAACATTTGACGCATCGTCGTGATGTTTTTTAAATGCAAAAATCTGCAAATTTGATTTCCAAAGCTTAAAATTAAACCCGCTGCTGTGCATTTTTTCTTTTTTTCTGTTTTCGCGAATTATATAGCTAAAAAATTAATTGAGCGAATGAAATGCTCACACAGGCGAAAGAGTAAGAAAAAAGTTATTTTATCAAAGCATTTTTTATGAAAAATTCAGGATTTTTAAAAAATTGTACATGACAAAATAACTTTCTCAGATGACCATAATGTCCAGCTTAAAGTATGATACGTAAATACCTTTTAAAATTATGTTTCGAAATTTACAATTACCTCCGTTTGGATATATATTTGTCACAAAAGAAGGATTTTTGTTAGAAATTTTTGTTCAAATATAAAAATTAATAGTGTTTATAATTTTTAGAGAAAATCGTTTATTCTTCTTCTTAACCTCAACATTTCTAAATTAAATTTGTTAAATGCATAAAAAGTTTTGGTTGATTTTTAACACATATACTTTTCAAACGTATTCACATATTGGCGCATTTTCCATATGAAGCACCATATCAAAATAATTGGTTTCTTGCTTCTTTCTTGGTTCTTTCTTCTGCATGACCATTTGTTAAGGTCAATTGCTAGTTTAGCGATCAAATACGCAAAAACTGTAAAAACTTTAAAAACCACTATATAGCGGGTTCAATCTTAAGTTTTGTGAATCAAATACCTCAAATACGAATATGTAGTGGTCTTCTCTACATTTCAACAGAAAGCAGTCAGATTGATTGCATTTCAAAAACTTTATATTCACAAAACTTCATTTGCATACGCCAAACTTTAAAGTATTTTATTGAAAAACTTTATCATGCATCGCAAAATAAAGTACGCCGCTGAAATCACGGTGCCTGAAATATAGATAATTTGTGGCCATAAACTCATTAATTTTTAAAAGTTAAGATTTTGTCCTAATGTGTTATTTTTCGCAGAAAATTTAATTAATAAATTTGTGTAACCTCTTGTAGTGCATGTTTTATCTTTAAGTTTCAGATTTTGACCTTAAAGCCTTTGAAATTTAAAGAAGAAATTTAGTCTTCACACTCATAATAATCCATGCTAAAAATACGAAAAAAATGTCAAAACTACGAAATATTTTGTAAAATGAACAAATTTTCGTTTATTTTACGAAAGTTTTTTTTATTTGACATTTTTTTTGTATTTTTATGCATGGATTATTATCAGTGTACTTCTTCCCATAAACATTTTCAAAATCTCTGTCCTAGTGTATGACTACGTTCCTATTTGAAAGTTCCTACCACCAGTGGTATGGGCTGGGCTGTCTGACTAAGCAGGATAGTTTTTCCGTTTTTAACTCTATTTAAACCATGCTTTTATTGGAGATTATACACTCACATAAGAAATTCGGTTGTCTTAACAGAATTTCATCCAACAGAATTGATTCGGTTGCTGTAAACTCGTAAATTCGGTTGTCACAACTGAATATGGTTATTGTAACCGAGTTGGGGATTGTGACAACTGAATTCGGTTGTGACAACCGAATTTACGAGGTTGCAGCAACCGAATCGATTCAGTTGAAAGAAATTTTAGAATTTTTATAAGAGTGTACAACCTGAAAACAGACTCCTTCATAGCAACAGTATTTGAAGCTAATCGAATGGTTCGCTTGTAGCTACCGAATTTTTTGGTAGTTATTATCGAATTTTTGTTGAGGCAATCGAAATTAAATTGTAGTGGCCAAAACTCAGTTGTTTCAATCAAATGATTGTTATCACAACCGATACATTCGGTCGCAGCAATCGAAACATTCGATTGGTAACAAATACGGTAGTCACGACCGAGTCTTTTTTCTGCGTGTAAAAATTGGCTTATTAATTTACCATTAAACATGTACCTTAATTTAATTTTAATTTTCTCACGTCAGCGGTTAGACAGGCCATTTAGAGGGAGACTTCCACTTTTGAACCGTAATTAATTAATTTTTAACCTTAATTAATTCTGTCGAAAGTTTTAACAAGTATTTTAACTGTGGTTTAGCTCAATAACGCTAAACACAGGACGTCTCAACTACCCCTGTTTCTCCCTACTGACTGAGTTTCCTAAATTCCATTTAAGCGGATACGAATATGTTAATTAATTATAATTTTTTTTTTTTAAAGAGAAGCAACACTTAGGAAATTCTTCCTATTAATTAATGTGTTGCTATCTTTGGAAAGAGGATAGTAGAGGGGCAAAAGATGGGGACAGATGAAGGGCTTCAAACATGGCAACACTGTAATTGCGCGAGATAATAAGTCTTAGAACAGTTGTTGCTCGCCACCTGATGGAGGGTTGGCGAACTTATTGAAGCTTTTGGATTCTTAGCCCTGATTCTTTATTTTACTTCGGTGGGGTTAAGTGCTATGGGAACACCGAAGGCGGGTGCTGCGATACATATGAGAGATAGAAAACCCATATATATTGTTTTTCTAAATTGCTGTTGCCGTCACCGGGAATCGAACCCGGACCATCTGGCCTGTCTGTATTAGCAACCCTCGTACCGAATTTTAATACCATCACTTTAGTTAAGGTTTGTCCAGGCTGCCAAGAGCGTGGATTTCAACATCGAACCCTTCCCCGAAGGCATTTCCAAAAATCCTAAATATCTATTCAATAGATATTGTGAACAGATAAAGACGCTTTCAACTTCGCGGTTATTGGTCAGAAAACTAAATATTTTCCTGAAGATGAACAACGAAGATTGTTCGAAATATCGAAAATAAAATTAATAATTAAAAGCAAAATTAAAAATTTGATTTTTGTTATTAAAACCCATGACCTTAAGGCGAATAAAACTTAACAAAACAATAAAATTATCACCACATTTAGCTAGTATTGAAAGTTTCTCCACAAATTGTGACATGCATACCAAACCTATACATGTAAACATTTGTATATTTATATATATCCATAACCGGTCGAAATTTTAAAATCGATTGAAAAATGGCGAAGTTAATATTTTTTTAGAGTGTGTTAAAATTAAAAAAAAAATGTGATCTTCCCAACCAGACCTACAACCTACACTATAAAAACACTGTCACACAGAGTAATTTATAACGAACTCGAAAACCGCCGATACATTGCTGAACATAAAATGTCAAACATTTTGAATACTTACCCATTTTAAAATGATCTGGACATCGGCATATAACCAAATAATGAGATTTGCCTGTACGTGTATTTTGCAACGCCAACAATGACCAGTCCTTGGGTGAACGACATTCTCTCATTTCCGTAGTGGCCTCACAAGTTTTAGCCAAAGTTATAGCCTGCAAATAAGAAAAAAAACAAAAAATGCATTTTAGAAAAAACTTTATGTATATGTCTGTTTAACATGATGTTACAATAGGAAGTAGAAATTGATCCCTTGCAATCAAAAAAAAAAAAAGTATGAACAAAAATTAAGTTTACGCCTTACTAACATTAAGTT
This sequence comes from Delia radicum, assembly GCA_021234595.1. Classification (NCBI taxonomy): domain Eukaryota; kingdom Metazoa; phylum Arthropoda; class Insecta; order Diptera; family Anthomyiidae; genus Delia; species Delia radicum. Next base: position 68,446,072 of record CM037853.1, read on the forward strand.
TTTAAAATAATGCCAATTTATAAGATTTTATCATTAACTGAAAAATAACAAGGCTTTCTCTTTAATTTTTCCTTCTTGAATCAGGTTAGTATTTTTAAAAAATATTCGTTTTAATAAAAAATCTTAAATTTTAAGAAATTGTTAAACTAAAAGTTAAGAAATTTAAAATTGTATGAAAAAACTAAAAGCAAATACTTAAGTTTAGTTTACAAATTTTAACTACTCAAAATCAAGTAAAATAACTTCTTAAACATTTTGTTTAAGAAGATCAAAATTTTTAATCCTATAAAATTCTCATTTTGTTTATAGTTCTTCTTACATAAGTGTTTAAGTTTTGGTAAGTAATAAATTTCACATTCAAAACGTTCGTATTAACGGAAATAATCTTGTAGTTATTTTCGTTAATATTAACTTAAGAGATAGATGAAATTGATTACTTGACTTACAGGTGGCAAACCTAAACACTTATATTTTGGAAACAGGGTTGTCAGATATTTTTGAGCTCCATCGCCAAACCGGATGTCAAAAATCGCCAAAAGTCGCCAAAAATCGCCAAAAGTCAAATTTGTTCAGTTTTTGATAATTTTTTTATTTAAAAAAATAAAGTTTGGTTTACACAAAAAAAAAAGCTAGTATAATATTTAAGTCAAAAATCGAAAAAAACTGATAACAAAAACTAAAATATCGACAAAAGTAAATTTAGTTTAGTTTTTTTATTTAATTAATAAATATTGGGAACTTTGCATACTTATTCTAATTTAGCAAAATATATACGCATTTACGTATATATATACATATATATATATACACATTTTTCTTTTTTACTGTTAAAAGAATTTTAAAACTTTGTAAAAAGGGAGTTAGTGTTATATATTTTTAAATTATATAAAAATGGAGATCATATGATCTGTTAAAAAAAGTAAAATTAAGTACATAAGTAAATAAGTAAATAAGATCGTAAACTTCAGCCTCATTGATTTCATTACTTGTGAGTGTTGTGGTGTAATGGTTAGCGCGTTGGACTGTTACACGGATGGTCTCGGGTTCGATTCCCGGTGACGACAACATCAATATAGAATAATAATATGTATGAGTTTTCTATCACTTATATGTATCGCTACACCCACCTTCGGTGTTCCCATAGTACTTAACCCCACCGAAGTAAAATTATGAATCAGGGCTATGAAACAAAAAGCTTCAATAAATTCGCCAACTCTACATCAGGTGGCGAGCAACAACTTTTCCAAGACTTATTATCTCGCGCAATTACAGTGTTGCCATTTTTGAAGCCCTTCATATTTCACCACCTTTCATCTCTCCACTATCCCCTTTCCAAAGAAAGCAACACATTAATTAATAGGAAGAATTTCCTGAGAGTTGCTTCTCTTTAAAAAAAAAAAAAAAAAAAAAAAAAAAAAAATAGTGCGTCTAAAAGCTCATATTGAATTTTATTTCTTAATCGTGTTTTTTTATAATTCATTATGAAAAATACCCTTTCAACGCAGGCATTACTGGTTGGATTAACCAACATATTAAGAACGGCCAAAGATTCTTTAAAATGGTAAAATGGTACCTGTATCATGATAATCAAACACTTTTGGCCAAAAATCAAGTAAATTTGTTGGAATTTCGTTATTAAAATAACTAATCTAATTTATGAACGGAAGTTCATATGTCATACGACATGACATGACTTTTGATGTCGTTTTGACACTATATATGAAATTCACTTAAAATTATAACAAAACAAAAATCATGCAAATAAGGTTACCCGACTATTTTTTTTTAATTAGTAATGATAACAATAAAAGACAAACTATTTAAAAAAATCACGGAAATAATATAAATGGTGAAAATAGCCAAGAAAATCGCCAGTTACATCATAAATCGCCATGTCGCCATATGGAAAATCTCGACGCCAAACATGTTACAAAATCGCCATGTCTGACAGCCCTGTTTGGAAAGTATATACCTTTTAAGAATTACCAATTAATAAATAATGAAAATTTATTCAAGTTCAAGGTCATACTCTATATTTCTTTATTAGGATATTGTCCTAACAATTAATCTATAGAGTTTTTTGTTGTCAATTTACTAATTGACTACTTTCAAGAATTTGTTGATGGTTCTTGAAAGTAGTCAATTAATAAATTGAAAACAAAAAACTCTATAGATTATTTGTTAGGACAATATCCTAATAAAGAAATATAGAGTATGACCTTGAACTTGAATAGATGTTCATTTTCATAACAGAATTATAGGTCGAAAAAACATAATTTTTATTTTTTTTAAATAATAAGTATAACAAACTTTTTATTAATAAATAATATTACAAATAAATGAAACAGACAAGCAAAAATGTTTTTTGTTGTTTGTTTTAAATTACCTACTTAATATTCGTATAAGTTATGAACTAAAAATTAGTTAATTTTGCATTAGCACACGTTCAAGCTTCTTAAAATTTAAGAAAAATTAACCAGATTTTAATTTTATACTAACTTTAATTCAAAAATATACTAAGTTTTAGTAAAGTTTCATAAAGTTTAAGATAAAATTTACTAAATTTTGATACAAATTTACCTAATTGAAGTAAATTGTTTTTACTTATTTTTAAGAAAACTGCATACTTAATTTGTGTTAAATTTTCTCTAAAGCCAAATCATTCCCGTTTCGTTAATTTATTTTTGGGTGTATTATGTGTAAATACATATGTTTATATATAAAAAATTTGTTCTCTAAATTTTTTAGGACGATGTCACATATCGTCCAAAAATCTAAAAAATACCAGTATTGAACTTTAAGTATTCTCGATTTTTTCCTCACACAGAGAATCATGACATCACTGAATTTTAGCATTAAATCTATGAATAGGCACTTGAACTTCTCCATTGGAAATTTTTATTAAATTATTACTGTTTTTTATAAAACTTAATGAAAAATTTCATACGACTAATGATAAAAATAGTTTCATTAAAACTATGAAGCTTTTTCATTAAGTATAAGAAATTTTTTTGTTATCAACTTTTTTAATCGGGTAGTTAAAAGTTTAAACAATAAGACTCAGTACGTAAAATGTCTAAAAATGCATTAATATTAGACAAAAAATATAATTTTCCCACTTCACCCCTATTACCACACTACCCCAAACTTGGTAATTGAAAATGACAATTTTTTTCTTATCTGAAAAATTTTCTTTTTTTATCGCCATTTAAATCTTATGAAATCAATTTCATGGCTCATCATGTATGATCACGTTTTGATAATGATCATTTTAGTGTCTGTATTTAGTTGCAGTTTTAGTGATTTCAATTTTTAAACTGACGCATTTTGCTCTCTGTACCATATGCCATTAAAATACCGCTAATCACGATTTTTACCACTACACTCAAACTATCAACAGAGTAACAAATCAAACATATAAAAACAATTTGGAAACCTTTCATTACATCCCAGCAAAATATGAACTGAGGAAGATGTAGTTAAAACACCACATCAACTGTTTCGGATGTAGTGCAAACTCAGATGAATCATTAATGATTTTAACATTGTCGTATCATTGGGCGGATGGAGGGGAATATTTAACATCTTTAATAGCATTTTAAACAGTGCATGAATTCAGTTCATGGATGGTCTTTTTCAAATATATTTTAACATTTTTATTTAATAAATAAAATGTGATGCATGCTCTAGGGGATGTTTTTCTAAATATTAAAAAAATCTTTTGGTACCAGCGAGTATTGAACTCACGATCTGTGTTGAAGTAGACCGCTCTACCATTTGCACCAAAGTTACTAATGTAGTACAACAAACTTAAAACAAACTTAAGTTGAAAATATTGATATATTTTTATGAAAACAAAAAAAATATGCTACACAAATATATAATAAACAAGAATTAATCAATGAGGTAATATAAATTATTTTTAAAATATTTTTAAGTTGTGATTAGGTTAAAAATATATATTTAGAAATAATAAAAAACCTCATTTAACAATTTTGAATTCATTGCATACTTTAAAATATTTTTTTAATAATTAATTTGACGATCTTTAATAATGACGTCTTTAATAAGAAAAAATATACCAGACAATGAGAAAAGATATTGGAGAAGTAGTTTAATTACAGGTATTGAAAATGGCCTGCAATGAAACAAGTGTGCCTTGGAACGTAAGATATTTTAATGTTTGCAGTATTTTTTACACTAAAATGTCAAAAATGGTTTATTTTTCCACTGCGCTGATTTTTACAAACACAGAAAGCAGTTTTGTAGTTGCAATCGAATTTTTTGACTTCCGAATTTTTCTAGTTGCACATACTATCACTAATAGTAAATTTTAATACTATTGTAACAACCAACATTTATTTACAAATTTCGAATTTTTTTATTGTAACAATTGTTTATGGACTATAATATTCTATAAATATAATATAATATTCTATAATATTCTATAATCAAACAAATGTTCGAGTAAATTAAAATGGCAAATTTCGAGTAACGAATAACTCGAACAATTTTGGTCGATCAATCGCGTTAATCTAGTAAATCAAAATAAAATCAATAATATATAGTTTATAAAATAACTTAACTTGTGTCATATTTTTTTTTTTTTAAATTAGTTATTATTATTTATTAAATTTATAAAAATTATATCAAACTTGTAAAAAAGACAAAGTACGGTCTTGTTTGCTCCCCCTTTATATCTTGTTTTTAAATAAAAAAAAACAAGAGTACAAATAAAGAGGACAGTAAAAACAAAAAGCGTGTAGTTTATATCTACTAAAGGTAGAGCGTACACATAACGAACAAGTTTTCAATTTATTTTTGATCAATGGTGATAATCGTCAACTTCGAGCTCTTATTTTAGTTCTCATATAGTGGGATAACTAGGTTATATGAATGTTTGATGTTTGCATGGGATTGCCACTTCTTTCAAAACGTGTTCTGATGATGGGAACCTAGAAAATTCCCAAAATAGATCTAACAACACATTCCTGAAAGTGGTCAATTAATAAATTTTAAAACAAAAACTCTATAGATTATTTGTTAGGACAATATCCTAATAAAGACATAAAGTGTATGGCCTCGAACTTGAATAATTTTCATTTGATTTGGATTTAACAAAATTTGTATTATGAATAAAAAAAATTATATGACTCGAACTGGGCTCGAACCGGCGATCTTTCGTTTGTCAGGCAAGTATTTTACCTAGCCTAAAACCAATTTTAATATGTTTTTTTTAAATTTAACCTTGAATATTTTCTAGTTTCAAATTTAAATATTTGTCTAAAAATAGATTTGTATGTACAACAGTAATTCGGTTGCCGATCTCAATATTTTATTAGAGTTATTTTATTAAAAAAAATTCTTATGCCACGAACAGGATCGAACCGGTGATCTTATGCTTGTCACGCAATTACTTTACGTCTAGCCCACACCCAGTTTGAATTTGTATGTTAAAATTTCTACCTTGAATATTTTTTTCTTTCAATTTTAAATCTGAATGTCTAAAAATAGATTTGTATGTACAACAGAAATTGGGTTGCTAATCTTAATATTTTATTAGAGTTACCAAAACTATTGAAAAACTCTATGTTATTTAAAAATTAGTAACGAAAACTAATATTTTAGATAAAGTGATTGTTTTTTTGCAAGTGAAACTAATATTCGATTTTAACTGCAAATATTTTATTCAAGGAATAAAATCTTTGAATAGTGGTTGGTTGTTGGTATTAAAGGTAATGTAGAAGATAACATTTTTTCAATATTGATTAGGAAAATCAATATTTTGAATGATGTGACTGTGTTTTGGTTTATTTTATATATTTTCTGTTTAGAATATAGTTTAATTATTCTGATGATGAATTTAAAGTACTTCCAATTAAAATTATCGACTAATGATTAAATTTTGTTGGTTACAATGGAATTTCAACCAATTTATTCTCTGATCTAAAGATCTGGGTATATTTAAAATGCATATGTTAATATCAAAGGAGAAAGAGATCGGTAAAAACTCTATAGGTTAAAGTGATATAGGTAAATTAAGTAAAAGTTAGTTAATTAATTTCAAAAATCAAATAGATTTTTCAAGCCGAAGCTATTTTTTTAACCGAATTTTTCTGAATATTGCACATGTCTCAAGGCACAACTAAAAAGTAAATTTTGAAACAAATATGAAAAATTCATGTTCCGATCGGTCAGATCTTAAAACGATTACATACAATCTATAAACAAATCTTGAGCAGATAAATACATTTTTGCATTTCTTATAAAAATTATAAAACTTTTTATATTTTAAAATAATTTTCACAAAAAGTCCAAAAATAGATTTTTTTCAAATTGTTCAAAATTGTTTTCTTTACAATTCAAGTTCAGATGTTAATTATTTGGTAATTTTTAAATTACTTAATTATCCTAAAGTACACAGAAAAAAATGAATTAAATAAATAATCAAAATACTAAACAAATTAATATGAAATTGAAAAAAAAAAACTATCTCCCCAGTCCGGAATCGATCTCGCAACCCTCTGATTGCAAATCCAACCACTTACCACCTCAACCTCCATATAGAAAAAAGAATATATGAACTGATGAAAATGCACTTCTGAGGATGTTAACAACTTAGATACCAATATTTATATGGTGTTGCAAATGCTGTTTAAAATAATTTTAATTTAAAATTTTTGGCAGTTGTTAACAATAACGTCTATGAAAGCGAAAAGTGTGCGTAAGCTAATGCTTTGAAAGTGAAGTTAAAGAGGATCTTAAAGCACTACTTCCAATTTATTTTGCTGGGATGTAAAATAGATTCTAATATATCCATCTATTCATTAATTTTCAACAATCTAAACTATTCATTGAACTTTTCAATCTCAAAAACTTTAAAGCTACTACATTTTTCAGCTTTATTTCACTACATTTTATATTGTACTCCAAGTATGTTCTACTATTTTGACTTGAGGTCATTTTCGTCTTTCACTATTTTACAATTGTTTGGTAGACTCAATTTGACAAACGGTAGACTTTGAATTGTCATTAATAGCTAAACAAATTGGCGTTCTTCATGTCTGTCTATATGTCTACATTTTGCGCCTTTAGTTTCAAAACATACATGTTTTAGATATTCGTATAAGAAGTTTGTCGGTCGGTCGTTCGGTCTGTCCGCTTGTCTTTATAACGTAACAGTATTTTTATTTCAGTAGTAGTCTATTTTATGTGTGTATTATTGCTTTTAGCCATATAATTAATGCCAAACTACTTTTATGTTTTTTTGGTTTTAAGCCAAAAAGAACAAGATCAGACGATTATATTGAATTTTAGCATATAACTGTATTTTAGTGTATGTTTATGTCAGATCATGTAATCATTTAGCTTTTAATACGTTTAACAAATTCTACATACAGAGAAAATGTTAGCCATTTGTCAACTGAAATTCGTTTACTATCGGTTGGTACAACTGAATATTGGGTTTCGTAACAAAATTCGGTTAATAAACTGAATTTTAGTTGCAACACACAATATATTCAGAAATCACATTTGAATTTGGTTGTACTAACCGCTGTACTGTAATTACTAAACTTTATCGTACACATACAAAATTATATTAGGTGAGATGTGGCCGGCCAGTAGGGCTTGCAATACCGATTTCGAAATTGTCGAAATTCTAACCATTTTGTCAAATATTTACCGGTTTAAAGACAATACAAATATCGGTATGAAATACACAAAATTGAAAAAAAAAATTTTTTATTGTTAAATTTTTAAATTAGTCCATACTTCAAAAAACACATTTTAAGTTTCAGACTTTTAGCTCAAATGGTCTGGCAGTATGTTAAGGGGATGACCTCACTTTTTTTGCAAAAGTTTAGCCTTAGCGGATTCCTACATTCTAAGTTTAAAGTTACTAGCTTTAGCTGATTAAAAAGAAACTTATTAATTTTTCTCCGTTTAAGCCATTTTTTTGAGCTTTCAAATAAGCACTTTATTGGGCTATGGAACATATATCTTCATTTTAGTTTTCTAACAAATGGGTTTGGTCACAACATTATGGATCAGACTTTTTCGATCTCTGTAACATTTTAAAACTTTTGTGTCCTTTAAGATCGATAGGAATCGTTGGAGTCTAATTAATTTAATGCAACAAAAAAGTTGTGTCGAACTTCATAAGGTTTAAGCGGGAACTTTTCAGAAAATCGCGAAAAAATAATATTGCGTTTCTTTATATTTTTTTATGAACTTTACGGCTAGAATAGGTAAATTTTGATATTTGCAAAAAAAAAAAAACAAAAGTTTAAACCCTAATACACATATTTAAAACGACACTACAAAAGGGTTTTGGAAGGGCGTCAATGGGGAGACATTTAGCCGTTGTCTGCACAGGATGAGGAACCTACATACCAAATTTCAGGTTCCTAATTTCAGCGGTTTAGGCAAGCCATTAAGGCGGACACTTCTCCGCTTTAGACATTTCTAAAATCACGTCAAATCGAAAGTCTAAGCCGGATTTAAAATAAACAGTAACAAATTTCATATTTCTCATTTTAGCAGTTTGGCCTGTAAATATCCCTTCTAAGCAGATATCTAAGACGGATCAGATACATATCAAATTTCAAACTTCTCGCCTTAACGGTTTGGCCTGGCGTCAAAAGAATAATTTTTCCCCTCCATGCCTCTTGCTGTATGAATTTCCAAAAATTTCCTCTAAGCAAATATCTACTCGGAATTGGGAACCCACATACCAAATTTAAAGTTAATTGCTTTATATGTGTGGCCAGGTCGCCAAGAGTGTTCGTTTTTTCCCCATTATGCCTCTCTCCGAAGGAATTTTCTAAAATACTTGCTTTAGCGGTTTGGCCAAGCCTCTCAAGGGGTGAATTTCCCCTCTTATTTTACACGAAATCCAAAAAGAATGGTATCAGTAAGTCATATCACACACACTCATAAAAAAGTTAGTTCAATAATTTATTAAACGGGGTCAAATTCAGTTGAGCTAATTTTTTCTGTTGTTATCATTTAAATCAGGCATTTAGCTAAAGTCATCAGTTATCTCATTTTACCTCAAGAAAAAATTTCATCCGTATTTGATCTAAGTTGTTAACCTAAAATTTAGTAGTTCATGATTCTCAAATTTGAAAATTTTGGTGGTTAATTTAATTCAAAATTGTTTTCAAACCATTATTTTTGGTGTCTCCGCCAGATGGCGTTATTTTCTCATATTTTTTATTTTATAATCATAGGCTATATCTCGAAAACTTAGCGATATAGAGCAGAATGGAAAATTGTTATTTCGTATCTATTAAGTACTCTTAACTACTTATATTCCTGGTAATAGATATGGACCAAACTCTGGTCAGATCCGGAAAGACCTTTTTAGCAGAAAATTTCTTTTGATACAAATTCTGTTGATTTAGCTTAATTCTTAGTTAATTTAACTAGAACAGTCAACTTGAATTTATTTCATCTAAAATGTAGGTCACCTAAATTTAGCAAACTTTGATTCTCAACTTCATTAAAAATTCTGCTGGCGAAAATTATGGTACGATTTTCTGTTGTAGTAGCTGAATTTTCAACTATTTGCACGGGCTATTTTTATGAGTGTACATATTTTATATTTCTAACACCCGGAGTTTCGACATGCCGCCAAGGGGCAACTTCTCCCGATTTGGCTTCCAACCGTAAGAATTTCCCATAATCCCGCCTTAGTCTACTCAAAATTACACTCATAGACCCAAAAAAAAAAGTTCCAAAATTTAAAATTTTTTTTTGCTGAATATTATTAAGTTAAGAACTGCAAAAATGAATCTGTCAAATCTACAAAATTCTTTTTATATTAGAGGTAAATTTTAGTTAATCGAAAATTACAATATAATCTGCAATAATTTTGCTAAACATTAGTAACATTATAAAATTTTTTTAAGTTTTTTTTTGAATGTGAATAAAAATTTACTCTTCTGAAATCATCAATAAAATTTTTCAGCTGATTTTAGCTGAATGACTGTTATTTGCATTGAACAAAATTTAATTTAAATAAAGGGTCCGCCATCTAACGTTTTTTTTTTTCAACTAGTGCTTATTTCGTGAATGGTAACACTTACCTCATGTCTGATTTGACAGATAATTAGTTTTATCCTTCCGCTGAACGAATATGGCCCGTATGTTCGTTATCTTGTGAAAAAAAGTGAAAGAAACTGGCATCCTCATCGATAAACCAATGCGTGAAAAGCCAAAAACAGTGCGTACACCCGAGAATATTGCTGCTGTGGGAGAAAGTGTGCGTGAAGCGCCATCAACATCAATTCACCGTCGTTCTCAACAATTGAACATTTCTAAGACATCATTGAGACGAATTTTGCATAAAGACCTTGGTATGACGCCATACAAAGTCCAATTGGTTCAGGAGTTCAAAAAAAAAGTTATTTGGCGGACCCTTTATAACAAAAATTTTGTAAATATTAGAGTTTTTTTGTTTGTTTTATTTTGTCTACAAAATTGTTATTTTTAAGTACCCGATTAAAAGAAATTAATATGATGCAGTAAAGAAATGTATCAAATTTGATATAGCCTTATATGTAATTGAAATATAATTTGATACGAAAAATGGTGAAACGTATTATAAATAAATGGATTATATAACATTGAGTTTGATACAATTTGATACAACTTGAATCCGTTGAAAATAAATTTGTTAATTTGAATACCAGCGCTATGGATACAAATATTATGGTCCTATACACATATTGGTCCTATTATTAAGAGCCCAATTTAAATTTATCGTACAGTTAAATTTTAATTTTATATGCTTTACAATCAAACATATTTATGTCAAACAAAATTTTTTAGCGGTTGATATTTTAAATTGTGATGTTCATTTAAGATAATTTTAATATATATTTTCAATGACACTTTCAAGTTTATATTAAAATTTTGAATAGGTTGTTATGGATTTCAAAACCAAAAACGGCACTTTTCCACAATTAAAAATTTGTTTTTCATTGGGCAATACATTGATTTGTTTAATCACATATATTAATTTAATTCTGTCAATCCAATTTTATATTGCCTATCTAATAATGTATGGTAAAACATATTGCAAGATACAATTAAATATGCCGTTTTACTAAAAATCACAGTGGCACATCAAATTTTATCTTACACTTCATAATGTCGGTACCGTGAAATAACTCCCAAATGAAATAAGTCCCAATGAAATAACTCCCAATGAAATAAGTCCCAAAAAAAATTAAATTAGTCCCAATTTTAATAAATGAAATAACCTCAAAAGAAAAAATGAAATAAGCCCCAACATTTGGGAGTTATTTCATAGTAATAAAATAACTCCCAACAAAGAATGAAACAACTCCCAATGAAAAAAGTCCCAAGAAAAATGTCCATGGACCTTATGTCACCCAAAAAGTGGCATAATGTCCATGGACTTTATGTCATTCCATTTGTGGACATAATGTCACATTGCAGAGTGTTATAAAGTCCATGGACATTATGACACTTTTCCAGTGACATAACGTCCATGGACATTATGTCATTGGACGTTATGACATGCCAAATTACCAAAATTCTAGCAAGAACTGCGTTCCTTTTGGTAAAATAACTCATTGTATTGCTATTATTTACTTTACGACAATTTTAAGAACCGTTACAAATGCATAAAATTTACCAAAATGTAATTTTAATAGAAATGAAATAACTCCCAACGATAAAATCACATTTAAAAATGAAAATGAAATAAGTCCCAACAAAAGTGAAATAACTCCCAATGTCAAAAAGAAGTGAAATAACTCCCAACTAAACCTGGTTGGGAATTATTTCATATGGGAGTTATTGCATAACGAAATAATTTCTAACAGAAGATTGTGAAATAAGTCCCATCGGATTGGGATAGGAAAATTTTTGGGAGTTATTTCATTTGGGAGTTATTTCACGGTACCCATAATGTCATACTTAACTATATTAAATTGTACAAAACTGGATCACATTAAACAATATTATATAATATTATTTTTACTCGGGTTACTACAATTCAATTCAAATATAACTAAAATTTTGTAGATTTAACAAATTTATTTTTAATATTTCCCAAAAAAATAAAAATCTGCTACTTTTAGCAGTTTTTTTATGCAACGTAATTTTTAACTAATTTTTATTATCTTTTTCTACTTTTTCGTTTTCTACTTCTATACGTTTATTGCTATGAGTGTGTATAAACTTATCTTGCTTGTATATACATTTTTCACATCAGACATTTCAACTGACCCTATAAAGTCATCTATTTTATATGTTCGTTCTTATTTTTTAACAATGATTTCTTAGTTATTTTATAACTTAATTCTAGTTTGAAAGACATAAATACGTTAACGTTAATCTTCAACTGCAACAAATAATGCACAGGCTGGAGTAAAAAAGATACAAAAATCATACATAATGCAATATTTTTCACATGTTTTGAAAATTTGAAATGTAACAAACTACTCTACCTACCACTGAGTAACCTTTTATATTCTTAATGTAAGACTGGCTAGTACACCAATAATAGAAATAAGGAGGATTCGTATCCATCTATCCAGGTTATATAATTCTATATTAAGTAAGTTACTGTTGTTAACATTAACTTACATCCCATTTTTCTCTCTCGTTATAAACTGTCAACAGAGCTTTAAAATATTTGATTATTAAAACGAGTCTTAATTATATGTATATCGTTTGATAGTTTATAAAACGATTTTTAAAATAATATAAGAACATGTTCGTTTGTTAAGACAATTCGTAAGTTAGCGTATTTATATAAAGCTGCTGGATTTAATTTCTGTTTTGACGCGCAGCTCTTCTATGTTACAACTATTTTATTTTACTAGCTATCTAATGACATACCCTTTGGGTTTATTGGTTTAGTCGTTTCTAGTTTAATAACAATTTTCTCGTTGTACTTTTTGTCCCTTTTTTTTGCCATTTTACTTATATTTGCCTTTTTTTGGCATTTTTTGATTTTTCATTTTTGGACTTTCTCTTAAGAATTTTAAACTTTAAAATTGTCTTTTCTGGAAATGCATTTTTTTAAATTTTCTGATTTTTATTTTAAAAAGTCTATATTTTTTTACCGTTGTCTATAGTTTTGCTCTTTCATGTTACAACTTTTTTATTTTACTAGCTATCTAATGATATACCATTTGTTTATATTGGTTCAGTCGTTTTTAGTTTAATACAAATTTTTCCGTTTTACTTTTTTGACTTTTTTTTTTGCCATTTTTTGATTTTTTATAAAGTCTATATTTTTTTTTACCGTTTTTTATAGTTTTGCTATTTTTTTTGCCTTTTTTCTCAATATATTTTTTTTGTCATGAACTCAATAGATGTTCCAATTTTTTGTCTTCTCTGTTTATAGACCATCAAAAATCTAAAAATTTAATTTTTTACCTTAAAGAGTTATTCAAAATAAAATTTTCACCAAAGTTTTGCAATTTTTTTCAATTTTTAAATCGACAAAATTCTTTAAAGCTACTGCATTGTAGTCATAGTCCAAGAACAACTTCAAATGTTGTAATAAAGAATTTTTTCTATATTTTTTTTTCTATTCTTCTTAATTATGTGCTTGTTACAAAAGATCACTTTTGAAGTAAAGAACAGTCTTGTTCTTGTATTTCTTCTTTAATTTTTTTTTGTTACTTTTTTTGACTCAAAGTATATTGCAACTATAACACTAGTTTACAGCAAAAATTTTACTAACATGCGACTATTTTTTTTTTATTATGAATTTCGGTCTCCTTAAACAGAAAATCGCATTTTTATGGAGTAGTTTTTGAAATATTTTTTATTTTTTAATTTAAATTTTTGAGTACGTAATTTGACTATTTTGCCTATGTCTTGATTTAGGATCTAGATACATTGGTTAGTCAAATTGCAAACCAAATTTCATTTAATGCGCAACATATCTACGGAATACTGTTTTTAGATCAGTTCAGTAGCTTTGGACCTATAGGTCGAATTACACGAAATAATTTTTTTTTTTTTTTTGACAAAAGTTAAAAATTTAAAATTTCAAAATATATACAGTGGTGTTCAAAACATTTGCAACTGAAATCATGGTTTAGGTAATTCTAATTTCTTTGATCAAAAAGATTTGTGGTATAAGGTTTTTTTTTTTTTTTATTAAATTCAGTTATGGCATATTATTTTACAAATACAAAAAACTATTCATAACTTCTCAAAAATAAAAAAAAAGTAATTTTAACAAAATAAGTCGACAGTGCAGTGTTCAAAACATTTGCAACTCTTAAAGTAATTAACAGGAAATGCAAACAATGGTTTTAACGCTCAGTATTTTGTAGCGTAGCCTATTTTTTTTTATAACTTCTGAACACCTCTTAGGCATTGAGGCAATGAGCTTGTTAATATAATCGTCAGATATTTCATTCCACTGCTTCTCCAACTCGCCGAAAAGTTCATCACCATTTCGCAATACTTTATTGCCGATATTCCGTTTTACAATCATCCACATGTTCTCAATCGGGTTGAGATCGGGAGATTGAGCCGGCCACGGCATGATATTAATTTCATTTTCCTGCAGCCAAACTTTTACAACCCCCGCCGTGTGTTTTGGGTCGTTGTCGTGCTGGAAGGTCCATGAGAGTGGCATTTCCCATTCAGCATACGGAAGCATAACTGAACTCAAAAGATCTCTATTGATTGTGGCCCTTATTGTGCTAGTAATGCGGGGAATTGGGCCAATCCCATTTCCTGAAAAACACCCCCACACCATACTGTTTACACATCCGTTCTTCACTGTGGCGGTTGTGTATCTGGGATTAAACTTTTCGCCTCGTGGTCTTCGAACATTGGCTCTTCCATCTGATCCCCGGAGGTTGAATTTAGACTCATCTGACCACAATACATTTTTCCATTGCTGTTGAGTCCAGTTCAAATGGGTGCGTGCAAAGTCAAGCCGAGCTTTTCGGTTTTTTTCCGACACAAACGGTTTTTTTGTACACTCACAATATTTTTTCCGTAAAGACTACTGAATATACACATTGAATTATCTGAAAATCGGTTAAAAACAGGACTACTTACTTTTCGTTTAAAACAATTGTATTATTTAGTTTATTTTCAACTGTTGAATGTTAATTGATAAAATCCATAAAAACAATAGATTATTTTGGTTTATTTCACTACTCAATATAATATAACAACTTTTTGTTTTGAATAGAAAATTTTAACCGAATATTTTAACTATTACGGAAATTCAGTTTTTTTGTTTATTTTTTTTTTTTTTAAATATATTTCTTTGGTAATTTAACTGTATATTCTGTTGAAACAACTTTACCGATACAAATTTTAAAATAACTGTTGATTTTTTATTTAAAAATTCTTGTGAGTGTACATCTATAACTTCTAAGACCATATTCTCGGGCTCTTCTTTTAATGGTGGGAAGACTAGCATCTATTAAAAGTTCAGTTTTAGCTTCTCTGGGAACTGCTTCGGGATATTTCGTAAAAAAATTCTTGATTTTCCGATCTTCTCTTACAGTTGTAATACGGGGTCTTCCACCTTTATGAGTTGTGTGGATGTTACCAAAGCGGCAACGGAGTACTTTATAGAAATTTCTTTTTGGGAAAGTCCATTTTGAAAATCATTTAAAACTTTTGATTTAAAATCAGAATTGTATTTATTTCCTGCCATTTTTTACAAAAATTATTCTTACGATGTTTATGCTTCCAACATCTTATTACGACTATGAAAGAACAATAATTATAATAAATTTGTTTAAAAAATGTAACGGTACCGTTATATCCTAGCATTTGTTAGCATAAATTGTTTCGTTAAGAGTAAGAATAATGAGAGTTGCAAATGTTTTGAACACCTGCATTTTGAATACATCTTTTATTATTATTAACTTTTTTGTTGTTTTAATTTAACGGAATAAATTTTTTTTATTTGTTTAACATAAAACCATGTATGAAGAATATGTAAAAAATAAATTTTAGTAACTAAGTGTGATTTGAAGAAAATAAATCAATGAAAACAACAAATGCGATCTCAGTTCCAAATGTTTTGACCACTACTGTATATATAAGATTTTTAAGATTTATCTTGCAATAAAATATTCGATTTGAATTTTTTCAACAAAGCAAAAATAATTTTCAAAGAAAATCAATCGGTAAACACTATGGTATTTAATCGGTTAACCGTTACTCGGTTAATCGATGAATTTCAATCAAACAATAGTTTGAGTAAATTAAAATGGCCAATTACGAGTAACAAATAACTCGAACAATTTTGTTCGGTTAATCCAGTAAATCAAAATATGTTCTATTTCAGTTTATAAAGGGTGTTTTTTGTAGAGGTATAGAACTCATTTCTCATTTCCGCAAATTAAAAATTAAAAATAAAAAATATATTTCAAAAACTACTCCATAAAACAAAATGTTATGCGATTTTTGGGTTAGGAGTGCTAAATACATAATAAAAAAAAAATAGTCGCATGTTTGTAACATAATTTTATTTTATTTTTTTTGCAAATTTGTAAGCTAGTGTAATCGTTGGTTTGTTCTTATTTTTTTTTTTTGTATTACCAAATAGCAATTTAATAGATGAAAATACAAACAAAAAAAGTAAAGAAAATAATATACTTGCAAGTTTAAGCCATGCTTAAACAAAAAGAGACGTGTTCATTTGATAATTTCCTACATTATATATTCTTTCAAATACCGTATGAGTGAAGTAATTTTTAATAGATTTTTTTTTCTTTATTGCCGCTACTGTATGTTTTATTCATGTGTCTAAAGGTTTAATTTTCAAACTCAATCAATCTTAATTCCAGCCAATCTTAATCTAGTCTTCAAAAATATGCACCACAACAACATATTTTGTATTAAATAATTTTGAATTTTCCTATAAAAGAAAATCTGTGTATTTATCTATGATGTTTGAACATGTTAATTTTTCTTTATACGGATAGTGTAAATTATTTTATAATAATTATTAGTTTGTTTCTTCTATTTCCTCTGTAAATTTTTTGATTTTCAACAAATGTTTATAAATCTACGCAGGTAGAAACAAAGCATTGGCAAAGTACTGTATATGGTGGTACAAGCGTTGGCAGAACTTGCGCTTTTCAAAAATTGAAGTGTTGGGCCAACATTGAAATTATAACTTCAATCTTTGGTTGTCCGTTTGTATATCAAAAGATAGGCGAAGCGTTGGCAAAATAATATGAAAAGATCTATTATAGTGGTCAAAAAAAGCTTTTCCTTTTAATACCAGAAAAAAAGAGTTCTATTTTGAGTATAATTATTAGAGTTCGTCACAAAAAAAATTTGATTTTAGGATATCATCACTTTTTTTAGGGTTTTTGCATCAATAACAAAAAATGGTGTTATTATTTTTTTAAAATTTTAACTCCTTCCACTGGTGCGCGGTGGCCAAAAAACGCTAAATTAGGGATAATAAATTTGGGGATAATTTATATGAAATTTGGACCTGACATTCGATTCTACGCCAAAAATGATTAACTAAAAACTTTTTTCCGGTTTTTAAAGGCACCATTTAGTCAATAGAGTGAACGCACACAGAGAAAAATTTGGCTATTTGCCAACTGAAATTCTGTTACTACGACTCAATTTCAGTTATTTCGAATTTTAGACGGTTGGCACAATTTAACATTAGTTTTCACAACAAAGTTCGGTTAATCCAACTGAATTTTAGTTGCAACACATAAAATATTCTGAAATCTAATCTTTGTACTAACTGAATTTGTAAGTTGTTACCATTAATATACACTTTTGAATTCGGTTGGCACTTTATTTCTCTGCGTGCGGAAAACTCTGGTTTTCAAAAGCTTTCAAAAATAAGTATTTTAATCACACACAATAAAAATGATAATGGCGCAACATTTTTTGACATATGACGAACCGCTTAAAATTCAATTTTGGAAAAAACAATATTTTTTTTTTTACCACACATAATGAAAAAGTATAAATCGCGGCCTGTTAAAAAGTTGTTATTCAATAAAATATTGCATTTTAGTAAAGACAAAATTTTGAAAACTTAATAACTTTTAACTGGTTTACCATAAAGCGAAAATTTTTGCACCATTTTCAGCCAAAAATGCTTTTTGATTGTGTGTAACATAAGTTTTTTGAAAAAATTTAATATTTCCGACCACTCTATTTCCTAAATGGTGCACTTTAAAAACGGGGAAAATTTTTTTTTAAAATAATTTTTCGTATTCAATCGAAAGGTGAATTGAAATTTTATATAAATATAGCTCTTTTTGCACTGCAGGAAAAGGACCCCTAAATCAACGTTTTTGAAAGCCGCGCGTCAGTGGAAGTAGTTGGAATTTTGAAAAAAGAATACCACCATTTGTTTTATTGATGCCAAAACATTTTAAAAAGTTATGATATCTCAAAAACTATGAAACTTTAAACTTATCTGACAAACTCTTATATTTATGTTTGTAGCACATATTTATTCATTTTATAATAATCCCAGGTAAGAAAGTTTTTATATATTCACATACAACTTTATTCAATTAAATGTTTCAATATAAATATTTATATAGTCATACAAACATTCATGTTATAGCATAAATATTCGCATCTAATTACACTATACAACAAAATCAAATTTTTTCCAAAATTACAAGGTCCGACCAACAAATTTTGATAGAAGGGGCAAAAAAAAAAGACACGTGTATCGGCGTTTTGAAAGTTTACATCTGGGTTTCATTTTAGGGAGAGGTAAAGTTTCCCCTAAATGCACATTTTGTATTGTCAATCGGCATAGAAAATCGAGTACAGCTTACGTTTAAAGTATATAGTACGTTAAGCAAACTTATGTAAAATATTACGGAGAACATTTTTGTGGAATATGTTAACCCTCTAACTCCTCAAGGTAAGGGTCTTTTTTGTCCTTCTTTTAAAAAACAGCAAAAAACACCATTAAAACGGGGATTTAAGGGGTTAAAATGTTCCGCAAAAATATTCGCCGTGAAATTTTACTGTACGTTCCTGAATACACCAAAACGGAAAATTCAACCAGAAAGTCAGAAATAAGACACAACAAGAATTATTAAGAATTTTATTTTAAAGTACCCCAACAATTTAGCATGAAAATAAAAATAGTGCAAATTTCACTAAAAATCAGTAATATCTTTATTATTTTACCTTCGATAGCAAATTTGGATAGGAAGTATTCATGAATTACATTTTTTTTTAGCTCTAGGCAATACCACTTCATTACACTGTACACCGACCTATAAATTCATAGATATATAAGTATATAGATTGCCAGCTGTTCTTTGGCAGATTAGATCCGTTACATTACAACAAAAACAAAAAAAAACAAAAATAAAATCAAATCAAAAATCAAGTGCTATATTTCTTATTCTACTGAAAACATGTCAATTTGCGGTGCATATATTGTGGACATAATTTGTTTTGTAATTAGAGTGTTTTACTTAAAAAATAACAAAAGATTAAAGTAAGCAATTAAACTTAGCGCGTAAGATTTGTTTTGGCGAAAATGTTCAATTGTTTGGAAAAACGATTTGTTTTGCTATATCTGCGGTAAACATACTATATCGGAATATAAAGTTACGTTTTTCAATAGTAAAGTTGAAGACATCTATAAAAGGTATTTTGAGCTAGAAGTTTTTTCGGATGAACTGTGGACGCCGAAGCATTGCTGTCGCATTTGTTATAACATTAGGAACATTAGGAGAGCACAATATCGTTCATCAACTGAAAAAACTATCTTACCCCCATTGCATATCAAACTTGATGTGGTAAAAAACTTTGTTAAATGTCTGGATACATTGAATTTTCTGAAAACAATGTTTCCAAAATTAAGCGAAGCTAACATTAAAGAAGGTATGTATGTGTTCTTCAAGTCGTTGTTCTTGTTAAAAGCCTTAAAATTGGTATCATACAAACAGGTGTTTTTGTCGGTCAAGAAGAAAAGCTAATGCAAAACGCTGACTTCGACGAAATGCTCTAATCAATTGAGCTTAATGCGTGGAAAAGCATTAAGGAAGTAATATTCAATGTCTTATGCAAAAATCGGTCTCCTATTGCTCGAATATACGTAGACACCATGCTTAGAGTTTTTGAAAAACTAGGCGTTCATTTTTTAAATTCCCATATGGATTACTTTGAGAACCAGACGTGCGCACCCATTGAAGAACGCTATAAAGGCAAAAGCATTCATTTGCTTATCGCTGCAATATGCTGGACAATGTATGATAATGAAGTGGAATTGCATATAGCTAAAAAAAAAATGTAATTAATGAATACTTCCTATCCAAATTTGCTATAGGAGGTAAAATAATAGTGAAATTTGAACTATTTTTTTTTCATGCTGAATTTTTGGGGTACTTTAAAATAAAATTCTTAATAAATGCGAAATTAACAATAAGCTCTCTTTTGTTGTGTCTTATTGCTGACTTTCTGGTTGAATTTTCCGTTTTGGTGTATTCAGGGACTTATAGTAAAATTTCACGGCGAATATTTTTGCGGAACATTTTAACCCCTTAAATCCCCGTTTTAATGGTGTTTTTTGCTGTTTTTTAAAAGAAGGACAAAAAAGACCCTTACCTTATGGAGCTAGAGGGTTAATATATTCCACAAAAATGTTCTCCGTAATATTTTACATAAGTTTGCTTAACACACTATATACTTTAAACGTAAGCTGTACTCGATTTTCTATGCCGATTGACAATACAAAATGTGCATTTAGGGGAAACTTTACCTCCCCCTAAAATGAAACCCAGATGTAAACTTTCAAAACGCCGATACACGTGTCTTTTTTTTTGCCTCTTCTATCAAAATTTGTCGGTCGGACCTTGTAATTTTTTTTTGTGTTGTACAGTGTTATATATAGGTTTGTGTTGTTTAAAAAATTTGTAAATGTGGGTATATATAGCAATATATTATTTATATGGTCCTGCATATAATTGTGCTTAACATACATAATTATATATTACTATATATACAATATATAGTTATATATGGGCTTGTATATAATTCAATATAAATGTTTATAATTAAATATAACGAATTATATATAACTACATGTAAACCAATAATAAAAATATTTTTTTTTGTAACTTTTGATATATTGTTCGGTACAATTTGAATATTTTTTAATAATTTCAGATGTGACTATATATATTCCATTATAAAGCCACATTCAGTTACATGTGATTAAATACCAACATTATTTTATTAGTATCCAACCGAACTCACAATTTTTGACCGAAGCCGAACTTCGGCCAAATTTTCAAGGTTCGTCGCAACGAAATTTGTTAAAAGTAAAACAAAAAATATTTAAATATGAAAAAAATATTGTAAAAAAATAATATTAAAGAACTAAGAAAATCTACACTTAAAACAGAAGTTCAAAGTTAGTAGTAATATGATAATAATATAATCATAACAAGAAGTCAGAAAATCTTAAAAAAAACTATTAAAAGTCCATAAATATTAAGAAAAAGCTAAAAACATGAAATCCATAGAAATTAAAAAAAAAAACATAAAAAAAAAAAAAATCTTATATGTCTTTTTCTGATAATTATGACATTACATATTCGTCAAATTGAAATCACGTCTAATTTTTCAATCCATTGTGAAACAAAATATTAGAGCGTGTTTCCAAAAATGTTTTAAGAATTTTATGGAGTTATATCAAATTGTATCAAATTATATACAACTTGATCAAATTAGCTAGAGCCATTTTTCAGATTAAATTATATCAGATGATATCCCCTGGGATCCGATGAGATAAGGTTATGCATGTCATTTTTCGGATCAGCTAAGATATGATGTGATATGAAATTATTTTTCGGATCAGCTAAGATATGATGTGATATGAAATTATATGATTATTTATAACTATATCGGAAATTTTTTTCATCGGGTAGGGGTGTTTTAGACAATTTAGGGGATTTGTAAAATATATATTTTTTTTTTGTATTTATCTCTTAACAAATATAAATTACTGTAAAATTCTTTTATTCATTTAATTCTAATACTTTTATTTATATTATTATTCCCCCCTAAATTTCTCACTTTACCCCAAAATATATTTTTTTTTTAATTCAGTCAGCCCATTAATTACTTTGTACGATGTGTCTACTGAACGACTTAAAAAATCGTTTGTTTGTTCTTTTAAAGAGATAGAAAAGGTATGTTACCATTTCACCCCATACGACCCTTCTAAATAAATCTTTTTTTTACTTTTAAAATATTTGATTACTTTCAGTAATAACAAGACTTATCGCTTCGGGTATTTCCCATTTTCCCCATTATAACTTCTGCGGACATTTCCCTTCCATTCCCCATTTCCATTTTAAGAACTGTCAAACATGACAAAATGATCCCGTTGACATGTCGCCAAATTCTATAATTTTTAAAAAAGTATTTAAATTTCCCAAACAGATCAATTTTAACCCAAAAATTTCTTGACAGTTAATTTTTAATTATATATTTTATATCAAAAACAAAA
The DNA here is from genome assembly GCA_021234595.1 of Delia radicum. NCBI lineage: Eukaryota > Metazoa > Arthropoda > Insecta > Diptera > Anthomyiidae > Delia > Delia radicum. The sequence continues at coordinate 68,468,579 of CM037853.1, forward strand.
AAAAAACTTACCTTTTTCTTGCCATCTCCTACTAGTTTAGTAGTATGTTGATCATCTTCATTTAAACTGGCAGAACAGGGATCACGATATCTAGAATTGAAGTGAAAGCAAATGTTTAGTAAATTCTATTTAATGAATAAAACACGCACATACTAAATCATTTAACTATTAAACATTTAATAACCCAACACATTTAACTCAACTAAACAGAAATAAAGTAACTTTTATCCCAAAATAACAAAATGAATAACGCACAATAAAACATTCTAAAGCCCAAACAAATCACATGTAACCAACCAGTCACTTATTCATGCATCGAAACAATCATCAATCCAAACAACCACATCTATTCATCCTTTTAAGCCATCTATCTATCTATCCATTCACAACATTGTGTGGTAAACCATCACACAATTACCAGCATCATCAGACTTTCAATTTACTTTAAATATTGTTACAAAAAAAACTGCGGTTCTGTTGTTTTTCTTTAACTTTTCGAATCCCATGATGGTTGAATGAATGTATAGATGGATGAATGGATTTGATTTGAATGATGTAAAATCTTATAAAAAAAAAAAAAATTAACTGTATGTACTATTTGATAACCCAGCAAATTATTTTAATATTTGTATGTTAAAACTACATGGCGTATTAGGAATTTTATTATAGGTATTCTTTATTCCTCATACACCATGTAGTTTTAACCTACATATGTGATAATATTTAAAAAGGACAATATGCAATTATTTATTTTCTACAAAACTAATCCGAGAATTCAGAACTAGTTCTGTAGTGCGATTTCGTAACTAATAAATGTCAAAATTCGATAATTAAAAACAAAAATTAGTTTATAGTTATTCTTAAATTTTTTCTTAAGATACTTGTTAAAAAATCGTTAACTTATCAACAAAACATTTTTTGAAATTTAAATTACGATTTTTTTGTTACTTCATAAAATTGCAAAAAAAATCCAATTAAAAACTTATTTCCTGTTAAATATTAAAATATACAGAATAAAATTTTCGGTAATTTCACCCACATTTATCGTTAGCTAACGAAATGTATAAAATCGTAACAAAAAGTTAGAGAGTCGCACTACTGAATTCTTTTAAAAAATTATTTTCCATAAAAAATGAATGGACATAATCCAATTCCAAGTATTTCCGAACTAAGTTAAAATATTATAAATACTATGTAGGTAAAGACTACTGCAAATGTAGTTAAAAACAAATGAAATTTCACCGAAATGATGAATAAACGGTTTTCTCTAAAATTTATAAACATTATTAATTTTCAAAACTGACTAAACTAGTTTCCGCCTTTTTAATGGACAGGCGTCATCAGTGATTTTCCATTTAAATTGTATTATTAAGTCTGTTCGATTACTTTCCCAGTAAAGTCCATAGTTAATTCTTAATTTAATATTTGTTTCTGTTTACTAAAAATACAAGCATATTTTTTCAATAATATGTTTTTTTCTTCTTACAAATTTTTACTTTCAGAAATGTATCCAGTAAAAACTTTTAAGTTCTTTGGCATCAAACTGCCACTTTACTCTCTCTTTTGACTAGTTTTTACTGAGTATTTGTGAAAACGAACACCTTCCAGTAAAAACTTGTACAAATTTGTAAAAATTTTTGTGTTATCACTTACTTATTATTTGTGTCTTATAATTGTCAGATTTTCTCTATATGATACATGTTTTCAACAACTTACCTGCCGTAAGAATCGAACCTGCGTTTCTTCTTACATTACAAACATAACAATACTAAGTCATGACCGCTTAGCGATGACACCCAAGTATGGGCGCGAATTTAATGCAGCTAAAGTCAGTTTTCTTTCCTTTTAGATTTTCTGTTATTGTATATTATACTCAGAAGTGGCAAACACTAAGAAACACAAACATTCTTTTTTTAGATCTTTTGTTAATATTCTAATCTCCTCCATCTCTATTTCACAACGTTACCAGATTGACTTATGGTTTTTACGTTAAGGGTAGCCAACATTGCGTTTATGTTGTGACATCGCCACAGGTCAAATTTTTTAATGTATTTTAGTACAGTGTTATTTTAACGTCATTCATTCATAACATAAATAATGGCTAATTTTTATTGAAAAACTACTATATGTAAAAAAATTAAAATTCCAGCGTTGCCATATGATAATTTCAAAAAATAAAAATTAATTATATTTCTGAGTATAAAATTTTCCATACAAATATACAAAATTACGAGTAGAACTTTTAAATTATCTTCAACCGTCTAGTATTCATATTCTGTCAAACTTTCAACTTTGGCCACCATTTTCACTAGACAGCGCTTTAGTGTAAAGAAAATTACAAAAATTGTTTGAGGATTGCAGGCTAGTATGCTCAAGCGTTTTTGGAACTTTTAATTGTCCAGGTAACAGATGAAGTTACTAAGTCCAAAGGTAATTTGTATCAAAGCGTTGGGGTAACAAAAATGCAGTAGACGTTAAATCTATATCAGGTTCCACTTATCTGGTTCCACTTAAAAATAAAAATAATGATAAGACAATTAGAGGGCTCATAATTGTAAGTTTAAGTGTGATCTTATCATTATTTTTTTTTTTATTTTTATTGCTCCTAGCAAATCAATTTTTTTTATGACTTTCGTTGTTGCTTTTTAATGCATGTCTCTTAAATTATTTAAAAAAAAAACGCATTTACAAAATATTCTGCCAACACAATATAAATACGGTCTAACAATTTTTAAATTTCTATTATAATATTTCCCTCCAAAATTGTATTTAAACTTCACCCCAAATTAAATATATTCACATAAATTTATATAATTTTAACAATTTGCAATTTTTTTGCTAATATTAATTAGTTCGTCACTCAAAATATAGATAAAATTTATTTTTGTATATTTACAATTTTAAAAATGTTCACCAGAAAAAATTTTCAATGAATTTTCCCACATCAATAAAAAATACACTAAAAACATAAGTCTCATTAGTCATAAATAAATAGTTAAAAGCAGGATGTCTAAAAATTGATAAATATAAGGTGAAAAAAATTGAATTTTTACTACTTTACCCACATTTCCCCAGTACCGCAAATTCCTTTAAAAAATTATAATTTGTCTAATTCTTTTGTATGTTTTTATCTCATTTCAGGTAAGCTGAACTTTATAATATTTGTTAAAAGTAGTAAGTAAAAATATTTAACACTAACTTTAGAGTTGTTGACCGGGCTACCCCTGAAAATATTTCTTTGGGTGTAAAACTACTACTTAGGATAGTCGGATATGGGAAAGACGTGCCCCATCATCCCTGAAGTTGCAAAAACGGATTACAATGATTACGTTTTCTACATTTTCTCAAAAACATTGATATTTTGAAACTAATTCGAATTAAAAACGTTAAAGAATCGTCATTCGGAGCGAATTGTCTTTGTAATAAAGCAATAAAAACTTAAATCGGTTAAATTGGCTATTACAATTTCCCCCCGGCAACTAATGTTTTGCAGACCACTTTAATAAGAAATTCAAAAACCAAAATTCGAAGTTTAATAAAATTGTCTATTAAAACAATTTTGTGTCCTATAATTGCCAGCAAACTCCGATAAGAAGTATTTTTCATCTTTTGTTTTACCTACTCATTTTAAATTATTGCTAAACAGATCAAAATTTTTAGGCACTGCTTTCAAATCTCCAATTTTAAAGTTTTAAAATTATTTTTTTTAAGAAATTTCAGAAAATAAACGTATGGATTTCAGGGTTATATTAGGCACAACTTAAGTTAAAAGCCTCCAAAAATTGTAGGAATAAATTTTTTACTTTGGCTAGGGCAGTGATTTGATTTCAGAGGATTTCGAGAAAAATGCGATTTATGTCACTCAGAGTATTTAGCTTTTACGAATTTTTTTTCTTTGTTTTTTTTTTTTAATAAAATAAGTTTTTTCCATAATTTAATAAAACAAGATCATATAATTCAATATTTTAAATCAGGAAACATTTAGCTACATCAAATCACCCCTGCTAAGTTCAAAGGTAAAATTTTAGAAAATTAAATTTTTTTTGTTAACATATTAATATACCAGATATTTTTGCCGGAAATTGAAGAAACTATTCTTAATTGCTTAGCTACACTGATAGAAACAAATTTGTAACTTTTTTTTTTTGCTAAAACTACTAAAAAGTTGTCAAAAATTACTTTGCAGAAAAAACTGCTAATTATTATTTTTTGCTAAATAACAATAAAATAAGAACAGCAAAAATAAAACTGTTATCTTTAAAAATTTTGGTTAAATTCGAGCTAAATTTTAGTTAATTGATAGTAACAAATTAATCTGGTAAAATCCGCAAACAAATTTGCCAAATATTACTAGACAAAAAAATGCAAAAGTTTTGTTTAAATTAGAATAAAAATCTGCCCTTCTAACATTAGCAATTTACAATTTTTTACCAAAAATTTCTGTTGTTTTTAGCAAAAAATACTATTATTTGCATTCTACGGAATTTAGGATAAATATCAGGGACCGAAAATAACAGTTATTTTCACATTTTTAAACAAAAAAAGCAATTAGAAGTAAATGTCGGAAAACTTTTTCAAGGATACCATTTTGATCCTTATGAACTAGTCTATAATAAAATGCGTTGCTCGAAAAATAAAAATCAAAAAATAACTTTTATTTTTGCTCGAAAAAAAAAAATCAAAAAATAACTTATTTTTGCTCGAAAAAATAAAAACCAAAAAATAACTTTTATTTTTGCTCGAAAAAATAAAAATCAAAAAATAACTTTTACCATCTGACTTTTATGAAAAAAGGAATAATTTTTACGGTCCCTGATAAATATAGCAAAAATGTTGTTGATATTACAGTTTTTGTTTTCGTTTTTAAGTACAAAAATATTTAGTAATTTTAGTAAATGAAATTTCTATGCCCAGTTAACTAAAATTTAAGTGGAATGTAACTGAAAATTTTGTAAAGTTTACAGTTTTATTTTTGCTGTTCTTATACTATTAAAATTTAGCAAAAAAAACTGCTAATTTTAGCAGTTTTTTCTGCAACGTAATTTTAACTAATTTTTACAGGTGTATTTCTATGAGTGTAGATCTGAAAATAAAAGCCTTCATATAATTCTGGAACATTAACCTTTAAGTGCTGTTGGAGTATATGTGACAGCATGATGAAAAAAAATCTATTTAATTATAGGGTCATATATACCCCACCAAGACTTTAGGGTTAATGCTATACAATTAAAATTAAGAATATTATTTTTATACTTCAAAGATAATATCAAGTAATTTCAACAATATCCGGCCGGGAATATTTGTTTTATTAATGTTTTAACCCAATAATAAAACAAATATTCCAAGGTTGGCTACCGAAACGAATAACGATATAGGTAAAGGTATCGGTATTGGTATTGGTATCGATTTCTTAATTGTTTCGGTGTTGGTATCGGTATCTGTATTCCATATGTGTCCGATACCGAAACATTAATAGCTGTATGTATCGGTATTATTGAAAAATATATCATGCAGTTTATACATGAAAGCACACAAAAATTCTCATAGAGTATATTTTGTCGGCTGTATGTAAGGCCTCGGTGTAAGTTAAGCCAATCATCGTTTTCTTATTGGGGACAACTGAAGATTAGGGCGATGCCTATGAAACAATTGTATTGCCTATCATGAAAATTATCAAACTTTTTAAAAAGCAACAATTACAAATATAATATGACAATATCATATTAGATTTTCGACTTGAGGTAATTAATATTCTAACTAATTATATGAAAATATTAGATATTCCGAAAAAAACAATTTTTTTATATTTAATACAAAAACTAAAACATATTTTGAAAAAACTATTTTTGTATTTTTAATACAAAAACTAAAACATATATTAATTTTATTTTGACACATCGTTCTAGGAGGGCTAAATACTTCATAAAATACAGTCGTATATTTGTAGCGTTTTTGCTGTAAAGTAGATTTATGAATGGCGTTCTTATTTGAGCTCTGTCAAAATTTTCAAGTTTCAACACAATTTTAAATAACAAAAGTAGTCGAATTTCAAGTAAAAATTTAATTGAATTTGCCTATCAAGAATTTAATTGATTCAATGAAAAATTTAATTGTAATTAAATTAATCTAATCGATTAAAATTTAAATTAAAGCTACAATTTTCGCCTTTGACGCAAATTTAACTATTTGTAATTATAAATTTTACTTTCAACAAAATTTGTTTGCTGGTGTATTTCAATTAGTTATTGTATTTATTTGTTTTTTTAAAACTTACCTCGATGGACAAGCACACAGTGGTTGAGTGTAATTTAAACGAACATAGACAGCATTACAGACCTGTTGTATGGCACATTCTGGCAATAAATAAATGTGTTGATTGTGTGGATAATAGTGATATTTTGTGGGTTTTGCACCAGTTATGGGTTTCTGCAATAAAATTAAGAAAAAAAAGAAAATATTTTTAATTCATACAAATTTGTATCTTTTGTGACTTTTACTATGAACGTTCATGGGAAAAATTTAATAATTTACCACCATTCAAAAAAAACTTTTAATGTGTGGGTTGTACACAGAATAACAGTGATTTTTATAGGGGCAGTTGCTAAATATCAGTTCTTTAGTTATTAAGCTATACGATCTAGAAAAAAAAAATTAAAACCCACAGTTTTGGAGAACTTTTTTTAGTGCTGTAGTATTCAACATTTTCATTAAACATTTTTTAACCTTTTTTTATCTATATATATAAAACTCATTTTCTGTTTGTTTGTTCTCTATAGAAATTTACAATTCTCAACGGCTTTTCCTCAACTTTGGTATGAATAATCCTCGGACCTCAACTTAGATCGTAGTATAGTTTTCATCGACCACGCCCACTTCTACGCCTAATTTTTACAAAAAATGTAAAATTAAAATTAGTTTCAGCTTTTTTTAACTTTTTTGGTTTTTTTCGAACACAAACTTCTAAGAAAGTTTTAACGGATTTCTTTGAAATTACTTACATATATTCTACGTTTCCCGAGGAAGGCCTCAGTAAAAGTTTCATTACCATAGCCCACTTTTGATCAAAAACGTCAAAACCAAAAAATTCCACTATTTTTAATAAAGCTTATTTTTTTTAATTTGAAAGCATTAAATCCAATCAAAACATTTTAGGTAAAACCATTTTGTTTTCAAGACTTGTTCACCCCGTATAATAAAGTCCATAAAAAAAAACAAAAAAAAATTTCTTTAAGGATAAACTTTTTGCAAACCTGCACTAAAATGAATATGAGACATCTTATATATACATTAGAGTGTCCCTTAAGGTGCTCTACAAGTTTAAATGTTGAGACGCTACCCTCTATTTTTTTTTTGTATTTGTCTTGAAAATAACTCATGTGAAATTTTACGCCCCTACGACCACGCCTTCCCTACCCGATAGGGCCTTAAAGATCGAAACATGCGTTTATATGGGAAAAAGGGATATTTTTTAGTGTTTTTTTCTCTAGTTGATAAATTAATCGAGATTAAGATAAAATTATGTATTCGAAAAGGTATAAAAATCCAAAATCGGCTAAGACCTTCCCCAGTAATAAATAATGCCCCAGACCACTAATGTGCCAAATACCACTTCAGCAAGAAATTCGATCTCAAATTTAAAACGTTTTTAAAATTGATTACTGAAACAAATACAAAAAAATTAGAGGGTAGCGTCTCAACATTTCTAACATTTAACTTTAAGGGACACTCTAATATACATATATATAAAATTAATTTTCTGTTTGTCTGTTCTCCATACAAACTTTTATTTCTCAACGGATTTTTCTGAAATTTTGTATACTACAGGGAAGGTCGCTGTTATGCTGTTTAACGGCCACACCCACTTTTACGTCCACTTCAAAAAAAATATATGAATTTGTTAGTTAATAGTAACATTTTCATTTTTCAAGGGATTTCGCTCGAACTTTGTACACATGTTCCTTATACCTCAATGGATATCGACAAAACTTTGTATACAAAATCCCTTTACCACGGACCAGGTTTCCATACAATTTCTAATTGATCACTCCCATTTTTACAAAAACATGTGAAATTTGTACAGCCCACATTCGTTGTTTGCTAAACTAATTTTTATTTTCTTACGGATTTTGTTCAAATTTGGCACTCATAGTTTGTACACCTAGGGCCAGGTCACCAAATACAAATCTCCTACTGCTACCATTTAAAGGCCAACTGTGGATTTCCGATATCAAATGTTATTTTTCAAAGTGTGACAATTTATAAAATTTATAGTGTCCAGTTTGAATGTTCCATAAACAAATTTTTATTTATACCAGATTCCGCACAAATTTAAAAAAAGGCCCTCCAAAAGATCGCTTTATATTTTTTAATGTAATTGAAATAATATTAGATTAACTATGTATACAGCCATTCAGTTATTTTTTACTTTTTACAAATTTTGCACAAGTTTGAAAGAAAATTCTTATAATCATTAGAAAATTATAAACATTCATGTACTTTAGTAGAACTTTAAAATTATACTTTAAGAATTTTCACAGTATCATAAAAACAGGTCACACTGCAATGGGTGATGTGGCGTCGGCAGCGGTCGCAGGAGCTCCTGGACTGTCATAATAAAAAAGATAACGAATTGGAGAAAAATCTATAGACTTAATATATATATATATATATTAGACCTGGCGTTAAAAACTTTTTTTTGAAACTTGAATGTGGGTAGCGATAAAAATATGCGATTTGATGCCAAAATTGATGTAGCAAATTTTCAGACTGATCGGATGGTGCCAACCCGTGCCACAATGAGGTCAAAGGTCAAAATTTTGAAAAAGCACCAAAATACTCTTTTTTTTTTTGTTTTATCAATCTTTTTAATGAGAAATACTGTAAATATAATGTTTTTTTCTTTCATTTTTATTTATTAGGCTTATTATTTTTATTTTACATCATTGAAGATTTTGTATAGGCTGGGAAGTCATTACGGTAGCTCTCTACAATGTGTAACAAGTACTGTTTATCGTCTTCGTTGTGTGTTAAGCATCTGTTAAAGTCAGTTATTAGTTTGACTTTTCTTCTGCGGCATCATTCACAACAGTAATGCATTTGACGATTTGTTCCCCTTTACAAAATGCTTCGCTCTTAGGCCAATTTGACGGATGAAAGCGTAAGAAATCCATAGAAATTTCCAAACGAGAAAAAAAAATTTTGTTTTAGTAGTCACAAAAGAGCTTAAATCCTTGGATGTGAATAATTGTAATTCATCAACGCTTGCACACTCTTTTTTAGAAGGGAAAATATCAACATCATCACCGATATAATTGTCTTCATCGGACTCTATTTGCAACGCCAAAATCATCTTTTCCTTTATTTCTGAGTCTACATGTGGATCAAAAAAGGCAAGTGCAACTGCTTCCTCTGATAAATACCACAGATGGTTCCGAATTTTTTCCAATAGCACTGTAGACATTTTTTTATCAAAGTAGCCAATAATTCCCTTTATCAGTTGCATATCTCTATTTGGCGCTTCAACTGCATTTGCGGTTCTGAACCAGTATGGGATATAGAGACTTACTAAGAAAATGCAAATATTACGAATTCCATTCAACTGACTCGCAGAAATTTTAAAGTGCGCGTGAAACATATACATTTTTAGACAATAGATGGCCTTGGACATGAATCTTGCATGAGATGTCGCTCCAGGTGCACGAAATGTGAAACTGGGAATGCTACCACCGAGAAAAATAAATGCAAGTTGTAGGAGTTCTCTATAATCATGCCGAATGTGAACTTTCGTTAAATATTCAAGACAAAATTGTTTGCTTGTTTCGCGTTCCTCAACAGATATGACACTCAAAACTCGTTCATCCTGCATACAAGTGCTATATCCCTTTGAATTAAGTGTGCTCCATTCCCGTGCAAAACGTTCAAAAATCGCCACTTGATTTTCCGAAATTAATTTCAAATACAGCTCTTAAGAGAATTTCTGCAATCTGGTGGCGACATGGTAACCACAATAAGCTGCGTCCCAGTTTACGTTCCAATAAAGTTCCAGCACCACTATGACGGCCAGTATTTGCAGCAGTTGTATCAAAACATATCATTTCTAATGAATTCAGCATATTCATTTTTAACAAATAGTCGTAGACTGATTGAGCGACTACAGCACCAGTTCCATCTTCAATGATGGGGATAGCTATCAATTTTTCAACGTTCTCCGACGTGAGCACAATAGCCAAGCGATCAACTTTTGCTTTTCCAGCAATTGCGGGAAGTAGCTTTCCGTCCCAATGCAAAATAAATGTTTCAGGGATCTAAAAAACTTAAAGCTTAAAGAAAAACTTATAACTTGACCAAAATGAAAAAAAATTACCTTGAAATTTTCAATAATTTCTTTGCCATGACGCCGACGATATTTTTTACGTTGTTCACGCAAACTTGTGCAATTCAGAACAAGATCCTCAATATTGTGACCCAACGCTTTGGCAGTTGCACTGATGAAGTGTATAGCTAATGGAGATGACATATTGCCAGCATCCATACAAGCCAGCATTCTGTCGTCAATAAAATTCTTTTTTCCACGTTTTCGAATCGGCTTATTGGAGCAACTTGGAATGTTGTCAGTATGTTCTACATCCATCGCCTGCACATCATCTCCCGATTCATCACTATCAAATTCAACATGTTCCATAGTCAAGTCTGCACATGAAATTAAGTGCACAACAAAAAAAAATAGCCACTTTGCGTCCAAATACCAAATAATAATTACCTGAAGTGCCTTTTTCTTTTCATAATTTTCTTTTCGACGTTTTTCGTCTTCCAATCTTTGTGCCTTTCTTTTTTCTTTATTTGTGACATTTTGATCGACACAAGTCATGCTACCAACACGCCCATTTTCTCGCTGCTTTATTAAGAAGTCTCTATCTTCCTGTATACTTATAAGCTTCAGAGCGTCAACGTGGGCAATGTCAAATAAATTGTTTAAATTTTCCTTAAAGTCATTTTCTTTTTTGCGATGACTCGGGAACGGAGATTTACATACTTTTTGGACTTTTCTCCACTCTTCATAAAGTTTAATGACTTTTGCAGAACATGTTCTTTGATCAGGCGTTGGGATTCTAGCTTTTTCCCAAAAAGGCAATATTTCATCCAGCACCAATCTTCCACTTTCTTTAACCGTTTTGTTTTCACAACGCACATTATAAAAAAAACACTGAAGCACTTGCTGTTTTGATGGTAATTTCACACCAACTATTTTTGGTTCACATTTACCAATCAAGTATACATTTGTGTCAGCAGATCGAAGCTGTTTCAACGATAAATTTATCTTCTGAGCCATGGAGTTACGAAAATTAACAGAATATTTTATTTTACAATAAACTACACCTTTCTCAACAATATTCAAATTCGCAATGACAAAATTTTACATATTCATATCAACAGCCTTGCTATGTGCTCAGTAGCAGAGCGGAAAAACGGTACTTTTAGACAAATATGCAGTTGTCGACAACTCAAAGCGTAGGAATTTTGAGGCAGTTTAAAAAACAGCGAAGAACAAAAAATTTTACCGTTTTTTCAATAATAGTTGTTGGTATAAATTAGAGATGCGCATGTGAGCAGATTATTGCGTGAATCACGCGTGATCACGTGTGAGTGTGATTGAAACTTAATGTACTCACGTGATTGTGAGTGAGTGTGAGTTGCCCAAAAAATGTTCGTGAGTGATTGTGAGTGAGTCCAGTTTTTGAGTGAGTGAGTGTGCGTGAGTCGATTTTTTTGCGTGAGTTTGCGTGATTTTTTAAAAGTTTTTTATTTTGCGTTTTTAGTTTAAAAAAAATGGCAATACCTTACACAATAATCTCTTTTGCTTTATTTAAACCATGTTTTAAAAAAATCGTTACCACTTCATATAAGAAAAGTTTTTAAAAATAAGTTTGCTATATATTACCTGTTTTAATGTTATTATTATGCTCAAAAAATAGTAAAAGATTAACACAAAAACCTTACAACCAATTTTAATTACAAAATTAGTATGTATATTAAATATTTACTTGTAATTTGTCAGCATTTTGCGAAGAGGCTAAATTTTCTATTTATTTTCCGTACAAATTTCAAACCAATTATGTACATAAAACATTTTTTATGCATTCGTGAGTATTTCGTGAGTGTGAGTGAAGTTTGTATGAGTCACACGTGAGCGTTATTGGATCAAAATTTACTCACGTGATTGTGAGTGAGTGTGAGTTGTACAAAAAAAGTCCGTGAGTGAGTGTGAGTGATTAGTAAAAGATTAGTAAAAGATTAACACAAAAACCTTACAACCAATTTTAATTACAAAATTAGTATGTATATTAAATATTTACTTGTAATTTGTCAGCATTTTGCGAAGAGGCTAAATTTTCTATTTATTTTCCGTACAAATTTCAAACCAATTATGTACATAAAACATTTTTTATGCATTCGTGAGTATTTCGTGAGTGTGAGTGAAGTTTGTATGAGTCACACGTGAGCGTTATTGGATCAAAATTTACTCACGTGATTGTGAGTTGTACAAAAAAAGTCCGTGAGTGAGTGTGAGTCAAAACTCACTCAAACGCGCATCTCTAGTATAAATACATATATATTGTTAGCATTTTTTTTTGTCTTACTACAATAGCAGAAACACCATACATTTTTGCAACTTAGAGCTCAATTAAAAATTATAATATATATTTATTTGCTTCTGGTGCCATTATGTACTTAATCGTTAATACAACTATTAACTAATTTACAAGTTATAAATTAATTACAAGTTATATATATAAATTTAAAGTAGTTTTATTTATAGTATTTCTAATTAAAAAAATTGATAAAATGCAAAAAAAAAAAGATTATTTTGGTGGCCTTTCAAAATTTTGACCTTTGACCTCATTGTGGCACGGGTTGGCACCATCCGATCAGCCTGAAAATTTGCCACATCAATTTTGGCATCAAATCGCATATTTTCGTCGCTACCCACACTCAAAATTCCAAAAAATAAAAAAACCCCATATTAGCTACGCCAGGTCTAATATATATATATATATATATGTATATATATATATATATATATATATATATATATATATATATATATATATATATATTTTAAGTCTTTGTTTTCAATATGTGTTATTTCAAAAGTATTTGAGTTCCGGGCAAGACCGGGTATAAACAGCTAGTATTATTATAATTTTTTTTGTGGTCCAGTGTTAATTTTCCAACTATTTATTAAAGTTTTAACTTTAATGTAAGTGTGCGCTGTGAAATATGATTGACTGCCCAGCAAAAAAAGACCTTACAAAAAACCAGTTAAAAAGCAACTCCCAACATAATCCTGCGACACTGAAGTAGTTACAAGTTAGCTTAGTAGTAGTCAGTAGTTAAACTACTCTAAAACAACTTTTTTGTAGTAGAAAAATTATTGTTTTTCGTATGAACCAGTTGATGTTTGTGCTGCACTGAACCAAAAACAGCGGTGAAATCAACTAAATCCCATATTAAATTGATGAATGGGTGATCACTATACAACCAACAAAAGCTGTCCGTCAATTTCACAAATTATTTAGTAAATGTATTTTTTTGACGTTTAAACTATTTGTTGATTGTTATTTTTACGAAAATAAAATAAATATTTATATTTTGGGACAACCCTTGTATGTTACTGTTGTCCATATACAACGTTCCTGCTTAAGAAGCACAATTTGGACTTCGTCTAGTTTCTTCATACGATTTTGAACCACCATACTACATATTGTTAAATATTTTATAATAAAAAAATATTTACATTATTCAATTTAACAATATTGTCTACCAATTAATTTTGTAATCGATTCATACACTGATAGAATTTTCCTTCATAGTATTAATGAAACGATTTCATTAAAATCGATTCATTGGTTTAATGAAAAATTTCATTAACTGAATGAAAATTAATTAATATTGGTATTTTTTTCATTAAGATTTTTTATGATTTTTTCATAATTTAATAAAAAAAAATATTAAATAAATGAAAAATTTTCAAATTTTTTTTAATAAAAATTTTGACTTGTACTAAGAAAAAAAAATTTTTTTTTGTACTATTATTTTGAAATAAAAAAACTGAAAAATTTCTTTTAAACAGAATTAACCAAAACTTTGATATATGTGAATAAATTTTTTTTATTAAGTTTGCCTAGAGCTAGCCGTTTTTGACGAATTTGAATAGTTGGTCACTAAATTCCAGGGAACAGATTCTCTAAGAAAAACGATATAGTTTTGTTCAAAACGATACCTAAATTGTTATCGTTTTGGCGATGTTACACACAAACGTTATGCTAAACAATAATAAATTTTTGTTTTTTAACAACATTGCTAACAATATTTAACATTTGTATCTAATATGGTCGTAATTTAACTGCAAAAAGTGGACTATAATCGTCGATCGTTCTACAGAATTCCAAGCCAGATCGATAAAAAATTACATATTTTGTACCGACATATAAGAAAATATGTCAACTTTTAACAAAAATTATAAAAAATGTAAAGAAAGTTTGAATGTAAGGAAAAACAGAAATAAATTAAAATTGTTTTTTTTTTTCTTAATTTTAGTTCAGATTTTAATATTTTAATACCGGTTAATTATATTTAAAAGATTTTTTCAATCATTAAAGTTCTTAATATACATAATTTAAAAAAGTACAATAATTAAAATATTCCTTTTTTATGGATAAAAAATTTTATTTTAAAAATTTTTAAATTTCGATCTGAAATCTAATTAGCTACTTTTCAAATTTTATATTATTCGAATTCGTCAAAAATTATGAGCTTTAGCAAATTTGTTGAGAAACAACAGAATTTTGCCCACTGTGCTACATTGGTGGTGTCGCCCTATTCCAAGTAACGAACATTTGCTGAATCAGGCTGAGTTTAATAAAAATCTGCCATCGCCTTTGCAGAACAGTCTGTGATGTTCACTTTTGAACTTTTCGAACATTTTTATAAAAATATTTTATAGATCCTATAAAGACCAGGGGACGAATTACGGCATTCGTGATCGAGTGAAATCGTTCGAAAACAGTATTTTTAATGAATAACTACAAAAATACTAATAATGAAAACAAAAAGTTTTACATTTATTTTTATTCAAGGACTTAACTACAACATCCTTGATCAAAAATATTTCGTTCAAATGTTTTATTTTTGAAAATAGAAAATTTATTTCGATCAAAAAAATACGATCACGAATGCCGTAATTCGACCCCAGACCTTATAAATAATATCAATGAATGATGATAATTTCTCAATAACCACCAAATTAATGCTATGCTAAAATAATCATAAAAAGTGCAAATTATTAAATATCATGCAAACTATGAATTTTATTCATTAAACACATGAAACTTTCATGATTAGGCTAGGGGATTAATGAAAAAAGTTTCATATACTTTATGAAATTTTCATTGGGTCAATGAAACCATTCATTAAAATTGATTTTATGAAACACCTTTCATTGACTCAATGAAACGTTTCATTGGGGACTTTTTTTATGAAAAACTTCATTGGATTGATGAAGGAATTCATTAATACTACGCACAAATTTCTATCAGTGTAGGCACCTTATGGAATAGTTTTGCAAAAAACAAGAAAGTTTTTTTGTATTAAATAAATTATATATTTTTATAAAAAAATCTACTAAATCAATTGTTGGTGCTTTTGTTAAAAAAATTTGTATGTTATTCAGAGTATTGATGTCTTTTTTTATATTACATTTATCATTTAAATAATAAAAAATCATATTTTGCTATAAATTTATATATTTTGTTAGAGTTTGTTAAGCTTTCTCTTTGAAATAGTATCCATTGTATTAAATAGTTAATGCTATAACAATTAATAAACAATACTGATTTTCTACATAATTTAGTGAATGAGA
Organism: Delia radicum; assembly: GCA_021234595.1. NCBI lineage: Eukaryota > Metazoa > Arthropoda > Insecta > Diptera > Anthomyiidae > Delia > Delia radicum. Next base: position 68,484,498 of record CM037853.1, read on the forward strand.
ATTATGATAAATTAATGGCAAATAAAATATTTACAGAGATTAAAAATTGTTTTCAAAATGACAATAAATCTGAAATGAAATTAAGACAAGATGAATAACAGCAAAAAGAAATACATGAAACATTGTTCTCAAATACAATACAAAAATCTACTGAATATTAGTTGATGAATATGACGTTGCAGGAAAAATCTGCTGATATTTGTTGATTTTTTGCTAAAGATTAGTCTGTAGTGTCCGTCCGAAGACTTCGGCCAGAAAATACTTTTTGTCGGTATTAGGAATTTTAAAGCATTAAGCACAAATTTGACAAATGGAAAAATGTTAATTGTTAATCAAATACATATTAATTAAAATTTAATTGCGACTGTCTGTATGCCGTTTAAATAACACTGTACTAAAAAACACTATAAAATTTGCCCTGTGGCGATGTCTCAACTAAAAATGCAAAAGTTATCAACACTGAACGTAAAAAACATACGTCAATCTGGTAACGTTGTGAAATAGAGACGTAGGAGATTACAAAAAATAAAAGAAAAATCTAAAAAAAAAATCTAAAAATAAAATATTTGTGTTTGTTAATATTGTCACTTCTGAAGTATAATATACAATAACAGAAAAGCTAATAGGAAAGAAAACTGCAATTTAAGCTGCATTACATTCGAGATCATACTTGGGTGTGATCGCTAAACGGTCATGCCTGGGTATTGTTATGTTTTTAATGTAAGAAGACCGCAGGTCTGATTCTTACAGCCGCAGGTTGTTGAAAAATGTATCATATAGAGACAATCTGACAAATATAAGACACAAATAATAATACAATTTAAATAGAAAATTACTGATGATGCCTGTGCATAAAAAGGCAGAAACTAGTCCAGTCTGAATTAAAAATTAATAGTGTTTATAATTTTTAGAGAAAAACGTTTACTCTTCTTCTTAACCTCAACATTTTCGTAGTTAATTGGGCTTATTAGCAGAGAAGGCAAAAAATTTCAAAATCCGAGGTGTTTATGTCAAATAAATATTAAAAAAAGGCAAAAAAATATCAAAACTACAAAATAATTTAGAATATTAAAGTTTTTTTAAAGAAAAGCTGAACAAATTTTAGGAAGAAAGCATTTAAGGCAAACAAAAGCTATTTTAAAGCTCAAAAATCTTAAAGCCGTGTGTCCACTAGCAAGTCACTTGCGGAAGAACTTCTGCAAGTATTTACTGAAGTGTTTCCCCTCAAACCGAAACTTGCGGAAGTCTGTTTCCAGAAGTAGTTTGTAAAAGTTATCACGACGAACTTGCTGCAAGAAATTGCAGACGTGTTTCCACACAATGTGAGTACAGCTTGCAGTAGTTTGCTTTTTTTACGAATGACAGTATAAAAATGTCTTGTGGCAAAATAAGATTGGTAGCTGCCATCGCAGCATATTTAATTAAAAAGAAACAAATTAAAAAAAAAAAAAAAACAAAAAGAAGTGTTTGGGTGAGAAATTGGGTACTGCGGCGCGTAGATTTAAGTTTCCAAAATACATTACTTGAAGAATTGCGGACTCAAGACTCCATGCAGCTGACAAATTTCCTGAGAATGTCTAATGATGATTTTGAATACATTTTATCTTTAATTCAAACAAGTATTCAAAAGCAGGATACTAAAATGAAATTGGCTATACCTTCCAAAGACCGGCTTTTAGTTACTCTTCGATTTTTGGCAACAGATAAGAAAAAAACAAGAAAAATATGAAAAATGCCCGACTTCTTCTTCAAGTCTTCAAAACACTTGTAGTTCACAGAAAGTCGTTCAAGTTACTTCCAGCAAGCAACAAACACGTGTTTCCACATAATTGCTGCAAGTAACTTCTGCAAGCAGTGACTTCTGGAAGTCGACTTCTAATACGTGTTTACACTACAAAAACTTCTGGAAGTCACTTCTGGAAGCAACTTCCGCAAGAAAACTTGGCAGTGGACACACATCTTAAGAAAAAATGGGGTTTAAGCCCAAAAATAAAAAAAAATGGCAAGAAGTAAATATGCCTAAAAATTGCATAAAAAGCTAAAAAGGATATTTGTCTTATCCACTTATTAAATGCGATTTTGAGTGTTAAATTTAAAGAAAAGTCCGTACACTCAGGGAAAAAGGTTTATAATATTGATAAAACTGTTTCATAAATCATTTGTCATTAATTACACTGTTCAATAAAATCAAATTGTTTCCAAAATTACAAGGTCCGACCTAAAAATTTTGATAGATGAGACAAAAAAAAAAAAGACACGCGTATCGGCGTTTTGAAAGTTTTCATCTGCGTTTTATTTTAGGGGGAGGTAAACTTTCCCCCAAATGCAAATTTTGTATTGTTAATCGGCATAGAAAATCGTGTAAAACTTACGTTGAAAGTATATGGTGTGTTCAGCAAATTTATGTAAAATGTTACGGAGAACATTTTTGTAGAATATGTTAAGCCTCTAACTCCTCAAGGTAAGGGTATTTTTGTCCTTCCTTTAAAAAAGAGCAAAAAACACCATTAAAACAGGGGTTAAAATGTTAAAATTCTACTATAAGTCCCTGAATACACCAAAATCAAACATTTTTGTAGAATGTTAACCCTCTAACTCCTCAAGGCAAGTGTCTTTTTTGTGCTACTTTTAGAAAAGAGCAAATAGCACCTTTAAATCAGGGATTTAAGGGGTTAAAATGTACCGCAAAAATATTTGTCGTGAAATTTTACTATAAGTCCCTGAATATACCAAAATCAAAATTTTTTATAGAATATGTTAACCCTTTAACTCCTTAAGGTAAATGTCTTTTTGTCTTTCTTTTAGAAAAGAGAAAAAAACACCATTAAAACAGGGATTTAAGGGGTTAAAATGTTTCGCAAAAATATTCGCCGTGAAATTTTACTATAAGTCCCTGAATACACCAAAACGTCATAGAGGTAGCGTTGAAGTTTTAAGTTATGTAAAGTGCCATATCAGGTAATATTTACATATCTATACATTTCAATACATGAAATGTATTGAATTATATATAACCACATATGAACTCTTATGAACATACATGAATCCTATATGATGGTATATGGACATGTATGACCTCGAATCAAGATGAGCATAAATGAGTTCATACATGTTTATAAATGGATGCATATATGTTGATTTTTAACTGGGATTTTCAACTTTAGTTTTAAGATTTAATTCTCAAGTGTTCAACATATTTTATAAAGTGCTTTATTATTTCAATGTAAACTTACATTAATTTTTGGACTTCTATGAAATTGTTTAAAAAATCATATGAAGCGGTTCGTTGGCTTAGTTCCAATGCATTATTCAAGACATTAAGAGTTTTATTAATTCAAGGAACTTCTGAATCTTAAAAAAATATTTGAAACTGTTTCATAAATTCTGTAAACGTTTTATTGTCGGAATGATTCACTAGTTTTATGATGATTTTCATTAATTTTACAAACATTTCATAAACATTAACTTTAATGAAACCTGTTTCATAGATTCTATGAAAAGTTTCAATGGATAAGTTCCAGTGACAATTTTCATTAAAGCCATGAAGAAATTTATTGCTGAAGTGCAGTTAATTCTCTCAGTGTATTCACGTAACATTTTGTGTGTTAACGTTTATTTGGGCGCACACTTTAAACCAATTCAAAAAGAAGTTTCGGTTTTAAAAAATATATAAATTGTAAGAGAATTTTTCCAAATTAACGTAAAACAAAATGAATATGATTTATTTATGAGAAGTATCAAGCACTTAACTTTGACAAATTTTTAACATCAAAAGGAAATTTTTTCAAACAAAAAATCTCTACTAAATAAATATGATATTTTTGACAAATATTTGTTAGATTTCAAGTAAATTCTCAAAACACTATTGCTGCCAAAGTATGTGCAATATAAGTAAAGTTTTTAATATCATTTTTAAAATCAAGACACGATTTTCTATTCTTTTTTTTTTTGGTCTATCATAAAAATAAAAATCTTTAGGAAAACTTAACTTTTCCAAGCAAATATACGTACATAAGTATTTACACATTACACTATCATCGTTAACTAAGAAAAACAACCACAAAACTAGTTAAACATTTTAAATAAAAAAACATCTTTCTATCTGTGAACTTTAACCTTTTGATGGCGCATACTGAAAAAAAAAGGAGAAAAACTAAAAAAAAATCACTTTAATATGCAATTCGTGTTGTTTTCTCCTTTAACGTGGTACTCAAAGACAACAACAACAAAAAAACTAAAATAAAACAAGGTAAACATTTTTAAAGCCGGCAATAACGAACTAAAATAACGGTATAACCCACTAAAAACCGAACACAACCAACAACTGCGTTAGAATAGGCTATAAGTTATATTCTAAAACGTTTCATTAAAGGAACCTGTTATGAAAGAATTTCTGAGGCAAACGGTTCTAAACATTTTCACTGGCCAGTTTTGTAGGGATAAAGTTTTAGATATTTTTGCGAATTTTGACAAACTTTATTGATACTATAAATCCGCTAAAAAGGGGCTTGAATCGATAAAGGTTTTAAAGCGTAAAAAATTAAATAAAATTTATTCGGTTTTTGAAAACCACTGATGAAATCTACTGAAAATTACAGTTTCCACAAAGGTATCTGCATTTAAAAAGACAGCAATGGTATTAAAACAAAAAAAATACTTTTGTTATTTTTAACAAAACTGCAGTAAAAATAAATACCAACGCCGTAAAAATAACTAACAAATTTTTATAACAAAATTTTTTAAACACTCAGGAAACTTTAAGCTTTAAAAATATGTAGTAGTTTGGATTGTAATACAGTTTCTTCATTTTTAATGTAAATATATCAGTCATTTGTAGAACAAATTTAATTTTTTACTAACCTTGTAGTTCATTTAAAAAAACAAACCACATCAAATGACTGTTTTATGATTTTACATTCATTTTTTACAGTGTTTTTGTTATATTAAAAAATGAGACAATAAATGTTTGTTTATTTGTAACTAACATATGGGCAATTCCAGAAAAAGGTCAACCACGAGTAAAATATGCAAAGTGCTCAGAACTTTTTATTTGTTTTCAATAATAAAGCTTAAAGGGGTATACTTTATAAATGTAAAAGCATTTTTAATTTTCTCATTTCTTGGCAAAAAAAACAACTGCAAAAAAACTTTTTTTTCTGAGCCTTTTTGCGATTTACACTGAGGAGCATAAGTGTATCATAAAATAACGACTATCACTTTAACAACCTATAATTTCTATAAATTTTACTCAAATGCAATCAAATTTTTCAAATTATGTTTGCACAAGTATCTTCTCTTTTTCAAAAAGGTTTTATTAAGATCTGATCACAACAACAAATACACGAAGGCATAATGCAAATAAATCAAAATGATACAGTTTTGCACTCACTATTTATTTTTATATTTTTAAAACAATAATATATTTTTAATAACTGGTCCAGTAACCCTTTGCCTTCTTAAGCTCCTGTATGCTATTAGGTAGACTTTCTGTGTACCTCTGCACAAATTCTGGAGGAATTGCCTCCCACACTTCCTTCGTCCGCTCCCACAACTCGTTCACGCCTTTTGGAGGACTGGCATATTTTGCAAGCTGCGATTTGACGTGACTCCACAAATTCTCGAATCGGATTCACATCCGGAGATTGTGGAGGCCACGTCATCATACCAAATTTTCGCTTTTTGAGCCAGTCTTTCACTACATGTGCGGTATGTTTGATGTCATTGTCTTGCTGAAAAATTACTTTTTCAGCAGCAAGACCCATTTTTTCCACTACATCAGGAAGATTTTGTTGCAGGATGGATAAATATTGTTCCTTGCACATAATTTCATCGATGCGCACCAAGGGTGCGTTTTAATAGTGTTTAAAGTAAAATTATTTTTGTTCTTGTAATTTAGAAATTTCATACTAACAATTACTTTACCTCAACAAATATTGTTCTCAAAGATGCTTCATCGTTTTATCAATCTGCATTGATTTTCTTATTTTTTTTTAATTGATTAAAATCTATAATTAAAATTAACTGAGAAAATTCAACTTTATTAACGATTATATATCCTAAAGTACCAAAGTAAGAATATGGAACTTTATTTCAATTATTATTATTACCTTTACTTGAAGTTAACTTTTTGTTATGGGTTTTTTAGGTTTTTTTTAATTAAAGTTGAATCATTATTATTACCGAATTTAGTGTGTTTTGTTCTCTTGGAAAAAATTGTCGAGTCCGTTTTGTCGCGTCCGTATTTGCACTTTAAACAATTTAAAAAAATTAAAAGAAAATTTTCATATTTTATAAATCTACACATAAAAGATGTTCTTTCACTGTAACTTCCACATTCGCAAACAAATTTTTTTTTCACAAATTTCGCTGACTTATTTATATTTCTATAAGCGCATAAACATAACTTCTATATCTGTCGTCCGTTTCTCGCAGATATTTGCTTATATCTTTTTACTACATTATTGATTCTGCCCATTGTTTTTCCTCAAATTTAGTACTCTTCCTAACTTCAATATACTCACGACATATACCGCATATTTCCATTCCTTTATTTTTTTTTGGCTCAACTAAAAGTGTGCGAATGTCGCGTCCATCGCCCAGGAATTGCCCATATGTGGTTCAATTTTATTGCAATGTTTAGTAATTATTTGAACAGTAAACACAAATGACAAATGTTAGTTGAATTTAATGAAATATTAGTCGTCCTTTCTTCAAGTGAAGTTTCATTTGTTTTTGACTACATTTGCTGGCATCTTTACCTACATTATATCCTTAGTGAACTAACAAAACTGTCAAATGTATTGATTTGCAAACTAACCGGAGAAAACCAATTTGCCTTTTTTGCTTTTTTTTGCCATGTTTACTCATATTTGTTTATTTTTTTCATTTTTGATTTTTTATTTTAGGACTTAAAAAAAACTTAAGATTTAAAATGGCCTTTTTTAAAGTTTTATTGCTTGAAATGCTTTTTTTCTCAACATTTTTAGCTTTTCCTTTCAAAAACAATAAGTTTTTTATCTTTTTTTGTAGTTGTGCTATTATTTTTTTTTGCCTTTTTCCAATATTTTTTGCCCTAAAAACCACAAGTTTTGCCATATTTTGTCTTCTGTGATAAAAACAAATATAAATTAAACAAGAATTTTCGAAAGCTCAACAAAATTTTTAGTTTTTTAATAACTAACGAAAACGGTTTACTAATAAAGTGCTGTTTTGTTAGTAGTTTACTATAATACCAAAAATAACTGCATCAAATTACTGTTACAAAAATACGGTAATTTTCTTGAGTTATTTTTTTTTAACAACTGCCATAGTAGTTGTTTTGTATTATCTAATAAAAAACAACAGTAATTGCAGTTAAAAATAACAAATACACTCAGGGAACTTCTGCTTTAAAAATATGTAGTTGTTTGGGTTGTAATACAGTTTCTTTATTTTTAATTTAAATGTCAGTCATTTGTAGAACAAATTAAAATATTTACTAACCTTGTAGTTCATTTAAAAAAACAACTCATCAAATGACTGTTTTATGATTTTACATTCATTTTTTACAGTTGTTTTTTGTTATTTAAAAAAATAAAAAAAAAAATAAATGTTTGTTTATATTTTACTACCATGTGGTTCATTTTTACTACAATTGTTAGTCAATTTTTGAACATTAAAAAACAAATGACAATGTTAGTTGAATTTACTGTAATGTAAGTCGTCCTTCTTTAAGTGAAATTTCATTTGTTTTCAGCTACAATTGCAGTGGTCTTTACCAACATAGTATTCTAAGTGTACTGATTACTACACAAATAACTGTCATTTAGTAACTATCAAAGTTTTTTAAGTGTATACATTTTCTGTCGAAGTGATCTTATTTTTAGTTTTGTTTGTGAAAATCTATGAAACATTGTTATATTTATGAATTTTTCAGAAATATGATGAAATTTTTCATAAATATTTCATATTAAATACCATCATTTCATAGAAAAATATCCTCAATAATTTTTGTAAAGATAATGGTATGAAAAAAAGATAATGGTACTGAAAACTCATCGAAAACCGAAGGAGATTGGGCAAAACGGACAACTTTTTACGACCTCCGTAGCAAAATTGAGCAAGATCCGGATGGAGTTCCGAAACGCATCACCTTAACAGTATTTTTATGAAACACTTTCATAAATTGATTTATTGCTCTCAATATTGTTGGTTTAAAAATGAAATCCAATATAAATGTCCAGTATTTGACAATAAAATGTTCTGTTTAGGGTTACAAATGTTTTATTTTGTTAGTTTTTAACTAAAACTTAATTTAAATTTTTACAAAATATGCATAAATATGCAATTAAATTGAAAATATGCAACAGAAATGCCAAAATATCCCATAAAATATGCATTTATATCAAACATTTATAACAAAGTATGCATTTATAACAAAATATGCATTTATAACAAAATATGCAAAAATATGCAACAACAAATCGCTGCCATTTTGTTGCAAATTCTTTGATACACTGGACAAAAGTTTATCTATAAAATTATGATGGTTTTTAAAAATATTTGAAATATTTGGAAGTTTTTAATACCACATGAGAATAACAATAATTCTTATCGATACCAACTCCATTTCGATCCATCTGCTCCTATTTGCGCTGATTTATTTTTTATTAGCTTTCGTTTTTTTTTTTTTGCCTGCGAAATAAATGTAATTTCAGTGTTATTAAAATCAGTATTTCGGCAAAAGATTTTAAAAATTTCTGACTTTTTCATCAATGGCGAGATTTGCAATTTTATGGAATGCATTCGAAGTATTTTTTTTTTTCAGCATTAGTTTCATAATAAAATATGCACTTACAAAAAAAAGTGAGAAATCATCGATATTGGAGGAAAACTCCAAAAAAGAATGTTAAAATTTCAATACAAAAATGTTTTTAAGGATTGAACCATTTTGAGTACTGTTGACCAATTTTAAATTATGTTTAAATGGTGCAAAAAACAATGTGCTTTGGTGCGACCTTTTAACCTACTCTTTGGCCTTGACGGAAATTTTACGACGAAAATCGATGATAAGCAGAACTGTATCGTGTGGATAATATTTTTTTTTTTTGTTAAATTTAGGACCAGTTAAGAGTCCAAGATTTGTCCGAATGCGTTTACCAAATTTTACTTGACTAATATGAATATTTTTTTAAGGACGAAGTATTATGCAATTTGCTTTATTCAAGGAGCTTTTTATTTGACAAATAGTATTGAAATTTCCAATAAACTAACCCAGCAACATTTTTTAAAGCTGGTTTCCTCTGAATCTATTTCAGAACAACTTATTTTACCACCGGTTGCATGAAACCGATTACTGTGAGTCTACATGTAGGGTTTTACTGCCCAGAACTTCTTCCAGAACCGGTTTTATTCATCCAGACCATGCGTAGGGCAACATATACTCTGAATGCCCGACTTTAATTTACTTTCCCGCTTTTTTGTATGTTTTGAAGAAACCAACGAAGCTATCTACAACATACGGTATTTCCTTTCGTGTTTCTAACAAATTTATGTGTGTTAATTTGTTTGCAACCGTTCAACACATATTGATTCAAGAGGAGTCCCACATACTTCAATATTGTATATGTCAAATTCAATCTAATAGTATGTTACTAATGTGTAAATCACTATGAAATTTGATGTTTAGTTACAAAAGACAAGAGGTCATAGTAAAAGTTGTCGCTTTTCAAGTTTTTATGATGTCGTTATTTCTATACTGTCTATTTTTTTTAATAGTTTTGTTCACGTCAATTTTAGAGGGTCATAATATTTGTGCTTAAATCAATCAATTTCAATAATAATGATGTGAAAATAAAAAGGCCATACACTAAAAAATAAAAATAATTAAAGTCAGCAAAACCCATTTTCTGAGTCAGCAAAAAAAATTTTTTTTCTTAGTTTCCATAAAATTGCTAATATTAGCATAATCTTTTACTGAAAATCAGCTCGCTGATTTTTAGCAACAAAATTAGTTGCTAAATGTCAGCAAAAGTTTTTCTAACTCTTAGTGGATTCAAAATTAAAAAAACCCTTGCTAAAAATTAATAAAGTTTTTGCTGAATATTAGTAGACTGAAAAAACTGAAAAAATTTGTATAAAAATTATACTTTGGTTAGCTTGCTGAAAGTCATAAACATATTTTAGTGATTATTTTAAAAATAATTTACAATACGTTACAAAATATAAATATGTTCATACTCCTACATTAATGACATTAATTAATGTAATGTCTAAAAAAATGTTACATATAACATAAACAATGGTTGTCTAAATATACAACCCTGTTTTTACAATAAGAAAAAGGACACATAAAAAATTACCTATGATTTGTGTCCTTGTATTTCGCTTTATGCTATCTACCTGAAAGAATATTTGGTTGAAATTTTTCCAAACTGCATTAGTAATCTCTATAAACATTTAGTTTGCAAATATACATTTAATCTTTACTAAATTTAAGTAGTTTATTTTGTCTTTAATTTAATTAATTGACAATTACTATGAAAAGCAGGTGACAAAACAAAATTGAGGTTTCTCTTAATACACAATGTATGGTATACACATTGTTGACTTCCTTTTGTCTTATATATCGCACACCTAGTACAAAAGTGACTCAACTCAAAATTTTTAAGTTTTCAGAAATCGAAAAAAAAATATTTGCAAATTTATACCAATTGAAACATAAAGAAAGACATAACTGTTTTTTAGCAACAGTTAACAACAACAAAATACACTGATTTTTTTTTTATAGATAAACAAGTATATTGTGCATAGGTTAAGCATATAAAACCGAAAAATTTAAATTTTGAGTTGAGTCACTTTTGAACTGAGTGTGCGATATGAAAAACCAATACAAAAATCTTCATTGTACTTGTTAGTATAATTGGCCTCGGCTCTACTACATCTGGACATGCAGCGACATCTACTTCATTTTCATCTTTCAGTCTGGTTGTCGTCCACACTATTAATGTGCTTATCAGCACACTTTTGTTAGCAAAATAAATAAGTAAAACATTAGTAAAATATTAGTAAAACATTGGTTCAAAACTCTAAAAATGTTTTTTATCGACCTTTTTCTATTTTAAATTCTTAATTTTATTTTAGATTTGTTTAAAAACTAGTTTTAAAATACATCAATTTAAATATTAGGTTTTAAAATACATCAATTTAAATATCGACATGCCGGCACATTATTCATGTCTTTTTTGAATACTTAAAAATAAATAACTTCTTTAAAAAAAAATTTAAAGTTTTTTTTCCAAAAATACGTGTCAAATATTTTTGAAATAAGAATACATCAGCCAAATTTTAAAGCAAACAAAAATCGTAATATAAAAAATCATTCGGTTTAAAATGGAATGACTCATTTTGATCAAAGCTACAGCTCTGCTAATGATAATACAAAACAGTGCAACTTTAAACTTGAAAGTTAAACTCAATATTTAACTCAGTTTTTACACTCAATATTTATACTTTTTGTAAAAACTTAACTAAAAGTTCAATAAGAAAACAGAAAAAGAAAATCAAAATCAATGATATTTTTTCCTCTTACTACCCACTGACGATTTTGCAAGCAAGGTGTGTTAAAGTCAAAGGCTCATAAACTTTTTTTCGTCTGTGGGTGTGTAAATTGAAAATTTTAAATTTCAATATTAACAGGGTCAAACATTCAATATAAAAGAAATACAATTTTAAAGCCATAATCATAAATTAATTACACTACTCAACGGTCAAAAATACCTGGCTTTGAAACAAATCTTTTTGAATAGATTCAAAACGCTGATTCCAAATCTGCCAAAAATTTTAAAATTATACATCACTTATCCCATGTTTTCGTACATTTTGCTTAATTTTTTGAATTTTTTTCAATAACATAAATCTAAACAAAATTATCTGTAATTTGAGTATAATCATGTCGGTGTTTGTATGAGGATATCGCACTCGTATGGCAAGGAAGTTGAAAATTTGAAATTTTTTTATCCTTATAAATTTAGCATGAATTAAACATTCCAGTGAACAAATTTTTGTCTTAATATTGCAAATCCATTTAAAATATGAAAGTAAAAAAAAAATATTATTATTACCATATATTATTATTACACACAGAGAAATAAAGTGCCCACCGAATTGAAAAGTGTATTTTAATGGTAACAACTTATAAATTCGGTTAGTGCAACGATATTTACATTAGATTTCTGAATATGTTGGATGTTGCAACTAAAACTCAGTTGAATTGACCGAACTTGATGTGGAAATATTCTATAATATTATTTATAATATTCAGTAGTGCAAAACGACTGAAATTCGTAATAACCCAACTTGAGTCGTATTAACCAAAATTCAGTTAGCAAAATTGTTCTCTGTGTGTACGAGGGGAACTGGCAACACTAATGCCAATAGCTAAAATCTGGCAACACCATAATAAAGTTTGACATTTTTTAGCATAAACGTACTTACAACCTTTTGATGTACAAGTGCTATTTCTTTTGCTTACAGTGAGTTAAGAAAATTAAGAAATTGGCCAAAAAATGGAAATTTCAAGAGAAGGTTTTCGTTGGATTATTTTTCACAACTTTCGACGTGGATTATCTCAACAAGAATGTGTCGATGAACGCAGTTCTTTGTGTGGCGATAAAGCACCATCAAAAACCACAGTATATCGCTGGTATAGTGAATTCAATCGTGGTCGTAGTTCGGTCGCCGACGAACTCCGTGAAGGAAATCCAAAATCGGTTTTTGTGCCACAAAACATCGATGCAGTGCGTGAACTGATATCGCAAGATCTTCATGTGACATATTGTGAGATAGAGGCATCGGATTTTGTATGAACACTTAGTTGTAAAAAAAATTAGTTCTCGTTGGATACCCCATAATTTATCAATCGCTCTAAAAAAGGCTCGCGTCGATTGTAGTAAGGAAATGATTAAAAAGTTCTACCGTGGTGCTTTAAAAGACGTGTATAAAATCGTGACAGGTGCCGAATCATGGGTATATGGTATGACCCGGAAACAAAACAGCAATCGACCGTGTGGGTATTCCAAGACGAGTTAAATCCGACAAAAGTTGTTCGTGAAAGAAGCACAGTGAAGCAAGTGGTAGCCTGTTTCTTTGGCAGAATTTGTCATGTGGCCACTGTTCCTCTTGAGCAACGTAGGACGGTCAATTCTGAGTGGTACACGACCATTTGTTTACCGGAAGTATTCGGAGAAATTCGTAAAACCAACCGTCGAAGACGAATCATTCTCCATCATGACAATGCGAACTCTCACACATCTCGTCAAACAAGTGAATTTTTGAGCAGTCAAAACATCGAATTGGTGACTCACCCTAAATACAGTCCTGATTTGGCACCCAATGAGTTCTTCTTGTTCCCGAATATCAAAGGAAAAGTGCATGGTCTACGATTTACGAGCGCCGAAGAAGCAGTTGAAGCGTTCAAAAACCATGATTTGGAGGTGTTTCAGGAGGAATAGAAAAACTGCTATGACAAATGGTTTGAACGAATGGAAAAGTGTATTGATCATCAAGGGGAATATTTTGAAAAACAATAAAGCAATTTTCATTTAAAAATGTTTGTTATTATTTGATGTTCCCCATCGTACCATATAAAAATATATTATTACCATTACAACTGAAGAATTTGCTACTTTTTGCCGAACATGTCTTTGTAATAAATATTTTCTAATAGATTTAGGTACTCTGAGTGCATTTCTGGCAAACATTTTTTTGTTCTCATATTCTCATTTTTTAAATGTTTTGGGATATTTTTAATTGATTTGCAATTTTAGTACAAAAATGATTACAGTGGAATGTTTAGTTTACGCATAAACTGAAAACATATAAAATCAACTACTCGATTTCCTCCAACCCTTCTGATTTCAACCAAACTTAGTATAGAAGATGTACATCATATAACAATAACCTCATCCAAATGTAGGACAGCTAATCCCAGCGGATCTTGAAATATCGCATTTCAAAATATGACAAATATTTGACAATATTAAAAAAGTTGTAGTACATAATATTCCATATATTTTAAACGGTTAAAGCTACCAGAGTCTCTAATACCTCATTTAAAATCTATTTAAATTATTCACTCCTCCACGGTAAAATGCATTGTTTTCAAAAACCGCGGTTAAAAAAGCTATAACTGTTGTTTTTATATTTTTAAAAAAATAAATAATTTATGTCCCTATGCCGTGTCCAATCCCTATATGAAGGTCTTACGGTATCCTGAGTTATGAATAAAAATGTGATCAAATTTAACTAAAAAGCCGATAACTCAGAAACATGGAAGAGTGCCACATATGGATTTGTGCGTTTAATGCTTTTTAACGTCAAGAAGTGAATTAATTTTGTGAACCGGTAAAACCACGATTTAAGTACATTTTAAAATAAGTTAAATGACTGGTAGCTTAAACCGTTAAAAAGATATGGGTAATTATGTGAAACTATTTTTGCAAAACTTTTATTTTTTTCAATAAAATATTTTTTTTATGTAAATCTTTTTTTTTTTCTATATTTTTTTCTACTAGATTTTTGTTCATAACTTTGAATCCCGCAAGTGCTCCATATATTAATTTGGCAACAGCTTAGTGGAATAAATTATAATTTTTGAAAAATTAAAATAATGAACCGTTTTTTTAAATACAGCGGTTTAAACCTTGCATTTTGACAAAAAAAAATCCAGTTTGCATTGACAAATATTTTCTAGCTTATTTTATTTAAAGCACTACAACAATGGCTTTAAAATGAGGCATCAATTAAGTACGACTACTTTTGTTAAATTTTCGATTTTTTTCCATATTTTAAAACGCGATATTTCCACAACCGTTGGAACCTTTCGCATCAAGTTTGGTTAACCTAGAATGGGGTAGAGGTAAAAAATTGGGTATTTTTGATGATTTTATATGGCATGAATCCATGGGGATAAAATTTATAATTTTATACCAAACATAAAATTTATAGGATAAAACTAAGCATGCAAAATTTTCAAATTCCTTACAATACAGGTAAGATATTCTAAAACAAACACCAACATGATTTTACTCAATTGAAAGAAATATTTTTTTAATATATAACGAGCTTCCAACCTCCTTATATTTACAAAATTAAAGCAAATGAAACATATTAGCTAGGTTGATACTAGTATTTCGATACGGGTAAAAATCTCATCAGACCCCGAAGTTTAGATTTATAATTAAAAAAAAAAATTTCATAATTTTGCGGTTATATTTCCAAAAGTTAAGCAAAATATACGATAAAATGGGATGCATAATGTAAATAAAAAAACCGCGATATTTCAAAAATTGCAAATGAGAAAACATATTTTGTTTAAAGATTTGCATTCAGCATAAAAAAATATGTATTTCAAAGACAGGTTCTGCAAAAAATTAAAATTTTTTGAGTAGTGTTATAGGTTTAAGGCTTCGCACAAAAATTTTATCTCAATGTTAAATATATAGCTTATGACAATTTAGAAGTTGGACAATTTAAAAACGCTTGTAATTAAAAAAATAATTATTTTTTTTTTGAAAACGTATTTTCATTTATAACACACACTCAGGGAACATCTTCTGTAAATATTTGTAGTTGTTTGAATTGTAATACAGTATATTTATTTTTAAGTGCAAAAAACCAGTCGTTTGAACAAGAAACTTCAGTTTTGACTTCAATTGTAGTTGATTCAAAAAAAACAAAACACATCAAATTACTGTATTATGATTTTACATTAATTTTATACAGTAGTTTTTTTCATTTAAAAAATAAAACAAATAAATATTTGTTTATTTTTTACTGCATATGTGTTTAATTCTAACTACAATTGTGGTTAATTTTTTGAACAGTAAAAACAAATGACAATGTTAGTTGAATTTACAGAAATGTAAGTCGTACTTTCTTCAAGTAAAATTTCATTTGTTTTTAACTACATTTGCAGTGGGCTTTACTTACATAGTAAGTAAAGTAAAGTGCAGTATAGACAGTAGATTATTAAATCACTTTTTGTAGAAAGCCAACGGACCGCGATCTTCTATTTGGTGTATTTTATGCTTGATAACTTCAGTCATGCTTTGGACGACATTCATGTAAATTTTTTTTTACACAGCTTTAAATTTTTTTCTTCAATTCTTCAGTGCATTTAGTTTCCCAAGCATTTTAATACAGTTTTGGCAAAAAATACCCCAAAAGTCCTTAATTGAACGTGCTTTTGGTACGTTTGAAGGATTTGCGTATTTAGGTACAAAAGGTATGTTTTTTTATTGAGACATTTTTGGCATAATGAAAGCTTGCTAAATCTAGCCAAAATAATATGTCGTCTTTAGAGTTGGTATCTCTGATAATTTTTTCCAATTTTACTAAACATTTATTAATGTAAACATCCGTATTTACAGCCATAGCTTTTGAATCTTGGATGAAAGGCTGCGCACACTAGTACCTTTTATTCAATCTTCGCTGTGGCCGAATATCGTACCTTGTCGGTAGTTTTTTTTTTTCTTCAAGTCATATCAATAAAATTCAGAACTACCGTTGTTCCAAGCAAAATAAAAGCTTTTTTCATCATGCAAAATTATTTGAAATTTATTTTTATGAAGTTTTTTCTCAGTTGTGTGAATTTTGATGGTATTTCTGCCAACTGTTTTTTTACTATATTTGCATACTGCCTTCCTCTGGTAGTGTTTCACGTTCATTTGAAGTAAGTTTTTGCGAATTGTTTCGCTAGAAACGCGAAATTTTCTGGCCAACTTACGGATTTGATGTCACAATTTGGTTAACCGCCGATTTTTTCAATTTAACAAGCTCAGCTGCTGTCAATTTTTTTGGACGTTATTTCATTTTGATCGCGGTTGAAGCCGCTAAATTTTCAAACCGTTTGAATATGGTATATATTGTGCTATATGGCACTTTTTCTTTAAGGAAATGATGTAACACTTGGTTTTTCCAATACCGTCCAAGCATGTCATAGACATATTTTCTTAAACTGTTTTGTTCGACCACTTTCATTTTGAATTTTTTCACTTTTGAACATTTACAATATTGCGTATAACATAAGATTTTATTAGTTTGATATAATTTATATTGAAAATAAAAATTATCTATATTTCTTTATTTGGACAGTGTCCTAACAAATAATCTATAGAGTTTTTGTTTTCAAATTTATTAATTGACCACTTTCAGGAATGTGCGGAAATGAATTGATAATACCATGCGAAACATCAAACATTCATATAACCTAGTTTTCCCACTAAATGAGAACTAATCTATGAGCTCGAAGTTAAAGATTGTCACCATTGATCAAAAATATATTGAAAACAAGCTCTAGCTTTGGTAGATATACAATACACGCTTTTTGTTTGTATTCGCCTTTTTATTGTCAAACGTGTTCTGATGATGGGAACCTAGAAGATTCCCGAAATAGATCTATCAACACATTTCTGAAAGCGGTCAATTGATAAATTTGAAAACAAAAACCCTGAAGATTATTTGTTATTACAATATCCTAATAAAGAAATATAGAGTATGGCCTCTAACTTGAAAAATTTTCATTTTCATAAGATTTTATTTTGCAAAAAAAAAAAATGTCTATTTTGAATTTTGTCCATTTACTTATTTGGCATAGGTTAAAATTGATTGAAAACATAAAATAGTTAATTATAAATATCTTGAACAAAAAAACAAAAAACACAGGTGTAGTGTAACATTTCATTTTGATTAAAAAAAAAAAACCCAAAAAAACTATTGAAAAAAAATCTATGAAACTAATTTATAAATTACCATAACGATGAGAAAGTGTGTATGATAATGGTCAAATTACTAGCCAACAGAATATTTTGTATTCTCCGATTACTTTTGCTTTTTTAAAGAAAACAAAAATGAAAGCGAATGAATACACAAAAAATATCCGAAATGATGATAGTTTTATGGCAATGAATACAAAAAAAAAATCAAATACATGACATTAAAGAAATTTCTTAAAGCAGAAATAGACAAAATATAATAAAATAAACAGCAATCAGACAGAGATATTCAAATCAAACTGAAAATGATGTCTGAAAACGATACCAAATATTTTATTAAAAACATAGAATGTAGGCAAAATAACTATACCCAAAAGAAAAAAACATGGTTGGGGTAACCATATACATTTTTAAATTTATGGTTGCGACAATCATGTTACAAAATGGTTGTCAATACCATACTCTTATTATTTCCTTTATCGTATTATTATTCTTAAATTAAACCTTAACCCTCAAACCGGCTAAGTTTTTATTTTTTGCAATGAAATTTATATCACTTGTTCGGCACGTAAAATAAACCATATGTTCTTCTATATGAGCCAAAAGAGTTTTATAGCGAATTTCGAAATCTAATCCATAAAAATTAATAGGTATACGTTTAAATTGTTCTTCTTACCAATATATAACTACAGTCCAAAAATTACCCTTTTTGTGCTTTTACCTAAGCAGATATGATGATTTTTGTTTTTCGAAAAACACGAAATTGAGCGAAAACGCCCTAAACTTTAACATATATTGATTAAACTTCAAGGCTTTACTAATACTACTTAAAATAATCTTTTCTTTTTGGCTAATTTCATAAAAATTCTTCTATAAGTTTTCAAGTTAAAACGATGTCCTTAACAGGTATCCGTTTGGAATCCTGTATGTCCTTAGACCAAAATTAGAGCTTTTATTTTAATTGTAAGTTTCAATTTTTATTTGTGTTTCGTAAAAACATAAATATGTTTTCAAAGTTTTTGAAAATTGTGTTCATTTCAAAATATTTATTTTTTGAAATTTTAACTTTAACACTTCCTCGCTTCCAAGCCATGGCATGCACACAAAAAATTACTTCAGAAAATATTTTGTAAAGTTATTTCTGTTATTTCTTTTTGGCTAATTTCATAAAAAGCCGTCCATAAGTTTTCAAGTTAAAACGATGTCCTTAACAGGTATCCGTTTGGAATCCTGTATGTCCTTAGACCAAAATTAGAGCTTTTGTTTTAATTGTAAGTTTCAATTTTTATTTGTGTTTCGTAAAAACATAAATAGGTTTTTATAGATTTTGAAAATTGTGTTCATTTTAAAATATTTATTTTTTGAAATTTCACGAAATTTTAACTTTAACACTTCCTCGCTTCCAAGCCATGGCATGCACACAAAGAATTACTTCACAAAATATGTTGTAAAGTTGTTTCTGTATAGAAATAGCATAAATTCTTATTATTTTATTTTAAATTGGCCGCACTTATGGCCAATTTAAAATACCCAGTCATTAGGCGGACTTGCCGTTTTAATTTTAAAATGTTAGAATTGTTTCCCCCTCCTTAAACATTTTTTGAACACGCATCAATTGAAAATTAAAAATTTTTTATATAAAATTAAATTTAGCCCATCATCTTTACGATGTTATTTTATTGGCAGCTCATAAGGACTAGTTTAAACTCTGCCACGCAATATATTATAGTCGTAAACGAAGGAGCAGACTCCCGCAGAGTAAAATCTAGCTCGACTTTAATATTGGTTGGATTGGGACCGTTCAAATGAAGTATTGAATTACATAACGGTGACCAATTTTTTCCATGCTTTGAAATTCACTGAGATCGTTTATTGATCTCAGTGAACTTCTATATTGATGGCTCAAAAAAAAAAAAAACTAAACAACGTGGCACCTTGATACTTAAAACATATGTGTTATAAGTTTGCTACTTTTCACTAGAAAAAAAAAAACGAAAGCAAACAGTCTAAAATACCAAAAAAAAAAACTAAATCGAACAGGCCAAAGTAGCGAATATTTCCTTACTGAGTTTTTTTCAGTGTTAAATTAATTAGTATAATGTTATGTGCAAAACTAAGATATTTGTAAACTGTTGCCAATACCATCCAACAAAATTGTAAATCATCAAATCTATGTGACACTAAACATAGGCACAAATGCTGTATCGTACTGTATCGTATATTTTAAAATAAAATTTTACCATCTCCATTTTCGATACACTCAGGGAACTTCGGCTTTAAATATTTGTAGTTGTTTGAGATGTAATGCAGTATATTTATTTTTAAATGAAAAAACACTAATTTGTAGAAGAAATTTAATTTTTGACTACATTTGTAGTTTATTTAAAAAGAAAAAAAAAAAACAAACCACATCAAATTACTGTATTATGATTTTACATTAGTTTTATACAGTAGTATTTTTTATTTAAAAAATAAAACAAATAAATGTTTGTTTATTTTTTACTACATTTGTGGTTCATTACTACAATTATGGTTCATTTTTTTAACAGTAAAAAACGAAATCATAATGTTAGTTGAATTTACTAAATTGTAAGTCGTCTTTGTTTCAAGTGAAATTTCATTTGTTTTTTTACTACATTTGCAGTGGTCTTTACCTACATTATATTCTAAGTGTACGACTATACAACATATTGTGCACCCCTTGTGAACTACCTTATTATATCCAGATTTTCTACATGTATATTTGATAAAACTTAAATTGAACACGTAGAGTAATGCAAAGTTTACTTTCATTCAAACACTTAGTTTTTTAATAAATTCAAGTCAAAATGTTAATTTAAATAATAGAGTAAAACAGCAGCAATATTAAATAAATGAAAAAGTTTTCAGTTTAGTTTACTATAGCATTTATGTCAGCAGGCGCGAATCAAGCTTCTCCAGTTGTAGGTGTGGGGGGGGGGGGGAGGGTTATCAAAATAGTTATACCCTTTACCATATGTAATGAGGGTATATATAAGTTTTTAACTCTTCGATATATAGGTCTAAGACCCCATAAAGTATATATATTCTATATCCTTATTTAATTTTAAGCCGATTAAAGGATTTTTAGCTGCATTGATGTACATTTTTCCGAAAAGTTTAATATTGAAAATGAGCAAAATCGGCCTAGCGGCTCAAAAGTTATAAGTGGAAATGTGAAAGTATCTCTAAAATATAACGTAATTTGTTTCCACCATAGAAGAAGTGAATAACATTTAAAATTCTGCTCAAATTTTTATTTTCACTACAACATTTTTTTAACACCTCCAACGCAGTTTATCACCTCAAAAATTTTATATGACCACACCAGCTTTTAGCAAGATATGTAGATACATTTACATAATATGTTTTAAAATTTTTAGCTAAAAATAAAAATATTTGCAAAAGTTTTCGTAACAAAAAAATCCATATTGGTACATATTTGTCACAAAAGTAGGGTTTTTGTTACACGCAAAGAAAAAACATGGCTGAGGGAACCATGATGGAAGAGCATCATGCATTTTTGGATTCATGATTTTGAAAACCATGTTACTATGGTTGTGATAACCAAACTCTTATCTATTTCTATATCATAATGTGATAATTAGATTACCATATTATGGTTCAAAATAGATCCAAATATCATATTATGGTTCTGGAAATATTTATGAATTATCATGAGTCCTAGAGTACTCTCCCAGCATGCTATTGAAGCTGGATTAAAAAGTTATGCATGTTTTTTTTTAATAGTATATTTATTTAATAATTCATACATTTAAATAAACTTTGGTTTAAAAAAATTTAAGTAATCAAACTTTCTTTGCGCTGCAGCATAAGGTTTGTGAAATATTCTGTCAGCTGTACAATATGTGATTACAGCAAAAAGCACTCATAAAAATATTGTTAATAATACAATTTCGCAATACATTTATAATGATCTCACCATGTTTGCAGCAATCATAATATTTGCATTATAACCATATTATAGACCTAGTTAACATATTATGATCATTGAAAAAAATTTCTTCAGCATTTATTTGATTATTGCACCACACTATGATTATTGCAAACATTATATGATTATTTCGTACTACAGACTTAAAAGCATATGTATTTTGTTTAAATTTTTCTATCATATTTCTTTATATTTTTTTTGCGTCATTCCACACTTTTATACTTTTCAAAGGTATTCACATAATATACTAAAAGTGGGACTCTGTGTTCATCTCTGGGACTCTGGGATCATCGCGGGTTTTGCATATGACGTACCATATTAAAATAACTGTTTTCTGGCGAAAACACCTTTTCCTAATAGGCTCTTTCTACTGCATGAACATTTTTTCAACTGCAAGTTTAGCCACAAAATTCGCTTAAACCCTAAAAATTGGGAAAAATTAGAAAAAACCGCAAAATAGCGGGTTTAATCTTTAGTTTTCTGAATCAAGTATACACCTCAAATAAGAATACAGGGGTTGTGGTAACATTTCAACAGAAAGGTGTCAGATTGATTGCATCTTAAAAGCGTTATGTGCAAAAAACTGCATTTGCATGCGCCAAACTTTAGTCATTTTGTGGAAAAACTGTACCATACATCGAAAAATGAAGTGAGCTATTGTGATCAGCGTGTCCGAAATATATTGAATTGATGGTCAGAACCTTATTAGTTTTTAAAAGGTAAGCTTTTGCCCTCCTGTGTATTTTGCCGTAAGTCACAAAAGCAAAGAAATGAAAGTTATTTTAAAGGCCAATGAAAGGTATTTTAAAGCCCTATCCAACAAATTTTATATCACGCAAATACAATGCCTATTTCTATAGTTATTGAAATTAAAATTTGTAAAATTTTGAAGTTTTACTTTTAAGGTCATCAGAGTGACCCTTAAACTAGTAATTTGTACCCCGAATAATTTTTTTAGCAGACTAGAACTTTTGATTTTTTTTTCATAACCTTTTTTTTTGTTTAAAATACCCCATACCCAACCCCCTTCAAATAATCTGAATAAAATTAAAAATTTTTTATATAAGGTGGCGCAAAAATAACCTTCCGATGTTTTTTTTTTTTTATTATGTATTTATTATGTATAGAATTTTCTGATAGGAGGATTACTTTTGCGCCACCTTATATAAATAGAACATGTTTGGTCTTCAAAGTTTAGTAACGTCATTATGCTTGTTAGGCAAAGACCCTAGCCACGTGTTTGATTACTATGAAGACAAGAAGGGTGTAAAATTAATGATTAATAGGTTTTTTGTTAAAGCTCTTCATATTCTGGAGGCTCTAGCTTTTCTAAAACTTCGAGTTCTGATGAGATCCTTATCCATATTGAAATACTAGTATCAACCTAGCTAATATATTTATTTTTGTGTAAAGATACAGAGTTTTAAAGCTCGTTAGAAATTAAAAATAACATAAAAATTATGTCGATGTATATAGAAACAAATAACTAATAAAACTCAAAGTCTTTTAGGACATACGTTTTCATATTCCGAGTCAAGAGTTGCAAAACACACAAAAAAGTAGAAATACTGAAACGCCTATTGTACACTCATAAAAAATGAAGTAAAAATTGTTGAAAATTCAGCTACGACAACAGAAAACAGTATCGAATCATATTTTTAATTTACAAAAATAAAGCAAATCAAAGATATTAGCTAGGTTGATACTAGTATTTCGATCTGGCTAAAGATCTCATCAGAACCCTAAGTTTTAGAAAAGCTAGAGCCTCCATAATAGGCAGAACTGTAACAATAGGTTTAATCATCAATTTTGCTCCATTCTTGTCTTCTTAGTAATCAAGCACGTTGTTTGGTCTTTTCCTAACAAGCATCATGACGTTACTAAACTTTGAAGACCAAAAATGTTCTATTTATATAAAAAGTTTTGTGTTTACTCTGGCTCAAGTAATATTTTTTACAGTTATATTAGTTTTTTTTGTTTTTATATACATCGAGATTATTTTTATGTTATTTTCAATTAATAACGAGCTTTCAACCTCCGTATATTTACAAAAATAAAGCAAATTAAACATTTTAGCTAGGTTGATACTAGTATTTCGATCTGGCTCAAGATCTCATCAGAACCCGAAGTTTTAGCATAGTCTGCTAGAATTAGGTGACCTAAATAATAATAATAATAAATAATAATAATAATAGTAAAGTGAAATTGAAGACTGTTTTACTAATTTTCATATTAACTTTTTTTGTTTAGTGTAGTTATTTCGGTAACGGTATTTTAGGGATATTAATATTTTATATATATCGGTAGCGATATTTCAATTATTTCGGTAACGGTATTTTAGACACAACGATAGTCTAACTGACTTTTTAATCGATAACTGTGTGTTAGCGGTATTGCTTGCCATCCCTGATAAAAAGTACTTAAAACATTTTTTTTAAATAAAAACAGAAGTTATGAAACCTACTCTGCAATGGTGATAATTTTTTTTAACCAAACCCTTGGTTTCAATATTAACAATATTCAAAACATTTTGTGTACTTTTGTCCCAAATGCACTTACATTTTCACCTCCATTCTATACATTTCCTGAAATTTATCTATTCACTTAAGATTTCTTGGATATATTGGATATATATTATTATTGCAAAAACTTCTAAATTTTAAAATCTCTTTTTTTCCTCTTCTTTGTTGCTTTTCTTTTTTCCCTTATTTTTTTTTTTTTTTTTTTTTTGGTTTGGTGCTGGGGAATATCCTTTCTCCCTGTCTCCGCGCCTTATGTTAGAAAAATATTACTAAAAGTTTTTTAATATTTTTTTAATAGAACATTGTAAATTTTTGTTGAATTTGTAAACAAAATTTATAATTTAATGGATGTGTATTATTATAGAAAAAAAAAATCATATTTGCTTAAAAAAAATTATTTATCTATAATAAATTTACATCTCATGTTAAAAAAACAAATGTTTATTGTATAAATAAAAAATTCAAATGAAAAGTTTAAAATTTATGTTTTAAAATTTATTGCTTAAAATAAATTATTCATGAACATTAATTTAATTTACAAGTTTTGTATACAATTTACTGATTTTATCAATATTAATTATAATGACTTACATTGCGTATGAGTGATATTAATAGGAAATTCGATATTATCGCCAATAGCACGTATACGCACTGATGTTCGAGAAATTAAATTTTATTTTAAGTTTAGCTTATTCTTGTTAAAATTGTTTTTAATTTATATTTTATTTCATATAAAGTATAATTAATAATGATATATTATCATTTACTACATAACTTATGAGTGATAGTCATTACTAAAAGAAATTCATTGCTAACACTAATAATAGGTATACGCACTTGCTCACTAAAATTTCAATATAATTTATAATTCCAATTAAGCTAGCTCAAAATTTTCAAATTGATTTTAACCCTTTCACTACCCTTGTGCACTACAGTGAACACATTTTTAAATAAATATAACAATTTTGTTCATGCAATAAAACTTTCTTTAAATATATTCATTAGGATATTGGTCATTGAAAAAAACTCATTATATGGATAAACTGTTCATAACTTTTTTTTCGTTAAGAAAGTCCGATTTTCTTAATGAACCTTTATCTCCGAAAAAGAGGCATTTGGTGTATCTCGTAAACTAAAAAAGCTAGAATCTTGAAATGAATGAATCATCTTTGGCTATTCGAATGTTTAAATGGTAAAAATAAGTTGAGAAATTTCAAAAACTCGATTTTTGGGCCCATTTTTTAGTAGGTAAAACGCGGGAGCACAATGCTTTGTTCAAAAATAGCAGAAGTTGTCGTACACTCAGGGAACTTCTGCTGTAAATATTTGTAGTTGTTTGAGTTTTAATACAGTATATTTTTAAGTGAAAAAAAACAAGTAATTTGTAGAAGAAATTTCAGTTTTGACTGCATAGTATGTATTTCATTTAAAAAACAAACCACATCAAATTACTGTATTATGATTATACATTAATTTAATACACTAGGTTTTTTTCGGGTTCTGATGAGATCTTTAGCCAGATCGAAATACTAGTCTCAACCTAGCAAATATGTTTGATTTGCTTTATTTTTGTAAATATACGGAGGTTGAAAGCTCGTTATAAATTGAAAATAACATAAAAATAATCTCGATGTATATAAAAACAAAAAAGTAATATAACTTTAAAAAATATTACTTGAGCCAGAGTAAACACTAAATTTTTTTTTATATAAATAGAACATTTTTGGCCTTCAAAGTTTAGTAACGTCATGATGCTTGTTGTTAAAAGACCCTAACCACGTGCTTGATTACTAAGAAGACAAGAATGCAGCATAATTGATGATTAATAGGTTTTTTGTTAAAGTTCTGCCTATTATGGAGGCTCTAGCTTTTCTAAAACTTCGGGTTCTGATGAGATCTTTAGCCTGATCGAAATACTAGTAGCAACCTAGCTAATATGTTTAAATAACGTCATAACTCAGAAAATTTGATTTTATAGAAAACGAGTTTAATGTTTTCAATTTACTCCCACCTTGAAGACAAAAATAACGACATAATTTTTCTCAAGACGTTCTTGAAGTAAATGAGCGATATGTGGTTAATTTTTACTAAAATTGTGGTTCATTTTTTGAACAGTAGAAAACAAATGGCAATGTTAGTTGAATTTACTTAAATGTAAGTCGTCCTTTCTTCAAGTGAAATTTCATTTGTTTTTCTAAGTGTAGGTAAATGAATCTTGGTACGCTATTTTATTTGGGGCAAGGATGAACATTAGGGTGGGGCGATTTGAACATCTTAATGGGCGCTTCGCGTTTCTGATTCTTGGGATTGTACTAAGCAAAAAAGTCCACTAGACCATACGTCTACGTTGAAAATCGAGCTTCCAGATTTTGACTTGCAAACAGATTTTGACTTGCTTGTAACAATGTGTGGGATGCACATATCTCAGGAAGTAGGAGGAGCTTATCCAAGATTATGGTATCAATCTCTTCTTTGGAAGATTCTCTAGCAGATTAAGTGTATCAATCATATTTGTGGGTGGGATTTAAGGGGTTAATTTTTAATTTCAAAATAGGGCTTTTTTGCCGTATTTTGTGAAAGTAACCCTGTCCCTTTGCACTTTCACAAGGCCAAAACTGCCTGAAGGAGCGTTCCAATGCTTTTGCGATGTACTAGAGAGTTCTTAACTATTGTCTTAGCTACAATTTTTGTCTGAGTATTGGATCGAAAATATCAATGGTTTGGCTGTTATAGGCCAAAATATCCAAAAAAACGTGACAAAAGTCTGAGAAAAAACTGCAAGTCAAAATCTGGAAGCTCGATTTTCACCGTAGACGTATGGTCTAGTGGACTTTTTTGCTCAGTACAATCCCAAGAATCAGAAACGCGAAGCGCCCATTAAGATTTTTTTCCGTCCATACTAATCGCCATATTTATTATAGATTTTTTCAGTAAAATAATGCATTCGGTAAGATACATCAACAGTTACATTCTATCTATTACAGTTTTAGAGATAATTCCTTTTGAAAATTAAAATTTAATTTTTTATTATTGACCGATTACATTTTCTTGAAAACAGGGAAAAATTTTTTTTTTAAATATTTAAGTTTACCAATAAACACGGAAATAATATTGTGTTTATTTTATGTAACTATCTTTTGGAGTGAAATACTCAAAAGTCAAAACTTTAAAAAATTGTGCGAAATTTAAAGTTTTTGCATTTTTACAAATGCCTATTTTTTTTAATTTCCGGTAAAAACGCGGCACTATTTTTTTATGCTAAGTTAGATAAGATAATATTATAGGCAGACAAAACCAGAAAAAATTGTTTCATTTGATATAATTTTTTATTATCCTCCATCAAACTTTAAAAAATTTTGGATTTTCAGCAAAAAAAAAAAACCTTATTTTCGGAGATATAAAAAATATACTGCCATTTCAATTTAAATTTAACTACAAATATATCGACGCAATTAAAAAAACCGAACTTTGTACCAGTATTAAAAAAAATGTCTTTTCGAGAAATATTTTCCTGAAACATCGGTAGCTGGAAGAATAATTTGTACAGATATCCAAATTTCTTATCCGATTCGGATAAAATTCGGTAAATGACGTCTGTGAATGACTCATTTTATGGATATATATTAAATTTAGTGAAAATAGGTCGATATTGACACATATCAGTCAAACAAATGCGGTAAAAATCGCAAAATTAGGCATTTTTAAAAACACCTATATTTTTAATTTCCACACACAGAGAAATAAAGAGCCAACCGAATCGAAAAGTGTATATTAATGGTAACAACTTATAAATTCAGTTAATACAACGGTATTTACATTAGATTTCTGAATATTTTGGATGTTGCAACTAAAATTCACTTGAATTAACCGAACGTTGTTATGAAAACTAATGTAAAATTGTGCCAACTGCCTGAAATTCGTAATAACCGAATTTGAGTCGTAGTAACTGAATTTCACTTTTTTAATGATATATTATAAACCATTATAGGCTTACACAAACAGAAAAAAAAATTATTTAGTTTTAAATAATTTTTTTTTATTCTCCATCAAACTTAAGAAATTTTAAGATTTTTAGCAAAAAAAAACGTATTTTTCGGAGCTATAAAAAATATTCTTTTCCAAACTTACATTAAAATATCTAATTAAATTTTACTACAATTGAACCAGTATTTACATAAATGTATTTTCGAGAATTATTTTCGTGAAACAACTGAAACCAATTTTGTTGTTTAGTAATTTTTGCAAAATATTATCAAACTTTGGCGCCCTCTACTGGAGGCGAAAGCAATCATACAAATTTTTTCATATTTATTTGAGTTACCTTCTTGTCTATCAAAAAATATGCCTTTAATCACAATTTGAGCCTACACGTAGAATACTAATACTAATAAAACTAATACTTATTTTTACCCACGTTTCATATGAACATTTTTACCTTTCCATTATTTTTGTCATCACAAACCCCACAAAATTAGATTGTTTTCTTGCTAAAAACGGTTTAGAGTTGTAAGTCTTTTCCTATTCAAAATTTTACAAAACTTAAAGCCTGAATAAAAAAAATTTAAAACGGATAAAACTGTTGACAAGTTTTTAATCAATAAAAAACCTCTAAATTCTGTGAACATTTTTCCATTAAAAAAAAGTTATAACATTTTTCCAAAAATACGTACACTTAGAATACTATGTAGTTAAAGACCACTGCAAATGTAGTTAAAAACAAATGAAAATTCACTTGAAGAAAGGACGACTTCCATTTCAGTAAATTCAACTAACATTGTCATTTGTTTTTTACATTTAAAAAAATTTAATACAATTGTAGTTAAAATGAACCGCGTATGTAGTGAAAAATAAACAAACATTTATTTGTTTTTTAAAACAACTGAATGTAAAATCATAATACAGTATTTTTATGTGGTTTGTTTTTTTTTTTTAAATGAACTACAATTTTAGTCAAAACTGAAATTTCTTTTACAAATTACTGGTTTTTCACTGTGTTACAACTCAAACAACTACAAATACTTACAGCAGAAGTTCCCTGAGTGTATTTTATATTTGATTTTTGCTTATGAGACAATGCACTGCGGGGAGGGGGCCTACACATAAACCGTTTTCTATCTAATGTTAGGACCCCTAACAAGAATCTGAAGTCTAAATTGAAATATAAACACAAACAAAAATTTGGCAGTGAAAGGGTTAAACACAATTCAATGTCAAACCTAAAAATTAATTACTCGGCGTTGGTAATGCAATACGTAATGCAATCTATTATTAAAACTACACAGAGTGTTAAAATGTTGGCCAAATAAATGTTGTCATGAACAAATTGACAAACTTGACAGGTTTGGACAATCCACAAATGTAACATGCTACAATTTTCAACAACAAACAACATACAATTATGCCATATTTATTATATTTTTTTTAGTTGTTAACATTTGCCGTACAAGATGCCATTGATTATGTTAAGGAAGAGATTTAGTCCATGAAAACTTAATAAAAAAATCTGTGGA
Organism: Delia radicum; assembly: GCA_021234595.1. Taxonomy (NCBI): domain Eukaryota; kingdom Metazoa; phylum Arthropoda; class Insecta; order Diptera; family Anthomyiidae; genus Delia; species Delia radicum. The sequence continues at coordinate 68,514,256 of CM037853.1, forward strand.
GTGTGTTATATGTCAGAAAGGAAAAAATTAAAAGCTAGACAATGTGTCAACTTGTTTCTACTTTTCTTTATGATTGTAAAGGGTGATTTTTTAGCAACTATCTTTTTGGCAACACTGATTTTGCTGTTTTCGAGTAACATGTTACTGTTAAACATGTTCAGTTTGGTCTATAATTTAACCATGAATCGACTTACAAACGATCAACGCTTGCAGATTATTGAATTTTATTGTCAAAATTTATGTTCGATTAAGAAAGTGCATCGTTCACTTCTTCCACATTATGGTCAGTTTGGGCGACCTTCTGAGGCCGCTATTCGGAATCTTGTGATTAAATTTCGCACCAAATTTACATTATTGGACATTAAACCACCAACACGCATACGTGCGGACAGAGGAAAATATCGCAACTGTATCCGCCAGTGTTGTTGATGACCGTGAATTATCGATTCGGAGCCGTTCGCAGCAGTTGTGCCTCTGTTACTCCACTACGTGGAATACTTTGCGGAAGGATTTGGGTGTAAAATCTTTTCAAATACAGCTGCTGCAGGAATTGAAGCCACACGACCAACCACAACGGCTAACTTTTGGTTAATGGGCGCTGGCAAAGTTGGATAAAGATCCACTTTTTTATCGGAAAATTGTGTTCAGCGACAAAGCTCATTTCTGGTTGAATGGATACGTGAAAAAACAAAATTGCCGTATTTGGTGTGAAAAGCAGCCAGAAGCATTGTAAGAACTGCCAATGCATCCCGAAAATGTTTGGTGTGGATTATGGGCCGGTGCCAACATTCGACCGTACTTTTTCAAAGACGACGAAGGCAGGAACGTTACTGTGAATGGCGAGCGCTACCGTGCGATGATTAATTTTTTTTTTTTTGCCCAAAATGGAAGAGCTGGACTTGGGTGACATGTGGTTTCAACAAGACGGTGCCTCATGCCACACAGCACGCGAAACAAGGGTCCATTTCAGAGGCGAGTTCGGTAAACAGTTGATTTTACTTTTGGGACCGGTCAATTGGCTGCCTAGAACGTGCGATTTAACGCTTTTAGACTATTTTTTGTGGGGCTGTCTTATGGCTCATGTCTATAGGGTCAAGCCCGCAACGATTGACGCACTGGAAGCCAATATAAAGACTTTATTCGTGAGATACCGACCGATATATTGGAGAGAGTATGCCAAAATTGGACCCAGCGTATGAACCATTTGAGGCTTAGCCGCGGTCAACATTCACATGAAATCATCTTTAAACATTAAATTATATAGATCGTTCTATCGACTCAAATAAAGATTTCATACATTTCTCTAAATTTTATGTGTTTTTTAAATCAAATCCGAAAGCTCTTAAAAAATCACCCTTTATAAACTTTGTTACTTGGGAATTCAGGATGTTTGGGATGTGTGCGTATCCTTGCGTCGATTTTCTCGAAAATTATGTTTTTTTTTCCTTCTAATTTTGACAAAAGAAACCATTATACCGATTGTCATGCAAATACGACAACTCCTTCTATATTCCTTATATGAGAAAAAAGCACTGTGCGGCCCTGACACTACGTGTTTATTGTTCAATGGCATTTACTATTTAAAAGTAAATTCTACAAACATTTTATACTGTGGTATTTGTTAGAAATTCATTTCTTTCTCGATGGTCTCCTTTAATTTTTTTTTATAATTTCTGCATTATGTTGCATGCAACATTATGTAGTATACGATACTATATATTTGTTTAGTATTATAGCACGCATTTTATGTTGGTTTTTTTCTCCATTTACAGCTACTTGGTTAATTCATTTATTCACTTGCAAACATTCTTCATAAAAAATGATGTTGCCTGAAGTTGATGTGATGGTCATGCTAGTTTTTATTAAAAAAAAAAAAGAAAAAACTAGTTCATAATAAAAATGAACACAAAATAATACATAATGAAATACTTAAGTCTTATGAATAACATATAGATAGGCACGAAAGAAATAAAATTTAGGTGGTAGCCATGGGTTTTATTCATGCTATACAATTTTACGATTGAGACTAAACTCAAAAAAGTCAAATTAAGTTAAATTTATTGAAACTTATCAAAAGAATCCAATTCCAAAAACATTTTCTGGGTAGATTTGTTTTACCAAATTTTATTAAGTATTATTGAAGTCGTTTTTGAGTTAAGAGGAGATCTTTTGTAAAAGGTCCGCCAAATAACTTTTTTTTTTGAACTCCTGAACCAATTGGACTTTGTATGGCGTCATACCAAGGTCTTTATGCAAAATTCGTCTCAATGATGTCTCCGAAATGTTCAATTGTTGAGAACGACGGTGAATTGATGTTGATGGCGCTTCACGCACACTTTCTGCCACAGCAACAATATTCTTGGGTGTACGCATTGTTTTTGGCTTTTCACGCTTTGGTTTATCGACGAGGATGCCAGTTTCTTTCACTTTTTTCACAAGATAACGAACATACGGACAATATTCGTTCAGCGGAAGGATAAAACTAATTATCTGTCAAATCAGACATGAGCTAAGTGTTACCATTCACGAAATAAGGACTAGTTGAAAAAAAAAACGTTAAATGGCGGACCCTTTATATTCTGCTGATACCCTGACAGTCCTTTGTACAGTATTATAACACAGTACAACACATGATTTTGGGACTCAATTCTGAGAATTGCACGTGAAAGCTCTTGGAAATTCTTCAATCCATTTTTATCAAAATGCGCAGGTCACAAATCGAAGTACAAGACAGGGTCGAAATTTGTCTGTAACAAGATGTCGTATTTTTTTAAAAAAATATTGTGTTTCTTTTTCAACGTTTAAGAAAGAGCTTAAGTTATTTTTTTAAAATAATCTGGAAACACTTCTTACTTAAATTGAAAGCTTTTTTAAATACTTTTTTTTAACATTTGTTTTTATATGTAAATAATTTTCAATATGTAAATATATAGTGTAAATACCATGCAAATATAACTAGTTGCCTCCTAGCCTCTTAAATGCCAATTTTGGTGCCGATGCGCGTACTTAATATTTATTATTTTTTTTTAAACAAATAAATTATTATTAAAAAAAAAAAAAAATCTTCTGCATCATTCGTTTCGCCAGCGATATAATCCATTACCAATTTTTTCACTAAACCTGGAATATCATGGCAGTAAGTGAACGTATTTGCTTCGTCAACGGAATACAGTTTCTGAAAATCAGCTTGGCGTTTTCCGTATGACATTTTGCTGCGTGAGTTTTCTACGCTTCAAAAATGATGCCAACATTTAGGATTTTTGTTGTGATAGTCCCATCTTAGCCACAATGTAATCCAATTCGATTTGTGTTAGCGGTTGTGGTGCATTATTTTCAATATCAGGTGTCCAATCTGCATCATTCACATTGGTCGGATTGGTGAAAACGGTTTCGACTTGCAGGACACAGTATCCAGACTCGAATGTTTAGGTGGATCGGTAACAGCAGCGCGTTGTACTGGAAGTGTGGCAGTAAAAGCGGGAATGTATACTTTTGTTTTCCATTTTTTTTTGTTCAATCCATAACTAGAATTTATGAATGCGTAGCACCTGGTTTCATCATGTCCAGTTAGGTATTGCCCCCAAGTTACTGGCTTCATAAAAGAAAACTGTATCCACATTATAAGGGTATTATAGCAACTTTTGCACACTGTGTTAGGCGTAAAATTTGCACCCATTAAATCTTATTCATCAAAATAATAACAATACGCTGTTTTAAATTCCTCAGTAAGCAAGGTTTTTCGATCCTTCTTGTCATCACATTTGGGGATTTGTAATCCAGTTATTGAGCAAAAAAGGTGAAAAATGGGGGGTAAATGGATGCACTTTTTACAGGTAGGTTTGTTCCGCATTTTCTTTTTCCTATTCAATATCAATAATTTTGCTTCAGACACAGAAGAGATATTCCTTATGATATACCGAGATATAAACGTGTTAAAACTTAGAAAAAGTGCTAAAAATCCAACTTGAGCCAAAAAATTCGTATGGCCATTAAATTGTTAATGCAGTCAACTTGGAAAAACGAATGATGCAGAAGTTCTTATTTTTGGCACTACTTTCACGTACAATTCTGAGAATTGAGTCCCAAAATAATGTGTTGAAAAATGTTGTACTGTGTAATTATTTTTTAAAGAATTCCAAAAAACTTTAATATTTTTTAAAATCGTTTGTACATTTGTAGCATTCTTAATCCTTTGGCGACCAATGGTTGTTTGCTTTGCCTTTTTTAATATGTATTTTTTATTGCTTAAGTCTGAAACAGGACAACCATATGAATCAAATGCTTTTTGGATCAGAAAAATCCGATAACAACTTTCGGAAATAGAGCCCTTCAAAATTACACACTTTGTAATTTGTTGAATTTTTTCAGGGATGGCAGGCAATGTCGCTAAAATATCATTATCGATTCAAAACTCTTTAAGCTGACTATCGTTATCCCTAAAATGTCGATACCGAAATAGTTGAAATATCTTTATCCGTAAAATACCGTTACCGATAAAACTAAAATACCAATGCCCTTAAAATACCGTTACCGAAATAACTAAAATACCGTTATCGCTGAAATATATTTACCGAAATAACTGTAAAAGTGTTATCCTTAAAATACTGTTACCGAAATAATTTTGCAGGATAAAACAAGTTATCGCTGTTAATAGATATATCTTCCCAAAATTTGATCGCAAACTAACCAGTCGTTGGAATTCGGGCACAACGGAGCTTAAAAATATCGGTGCTCACGTACATTAACTGATAATAAAATAACGATACCCTTAAAATATCGTTTCCGAAATAACTGTAAAACCATTATCCCTAAAATAACGTTACCGAAATAACTCAAATACCATTACCGAAATAAGTGAAATTCCGTTAACGCTAACAACTCGATACCGAAATAAATCCCTAAAATACCGTTATCGAAATAAACGAAAATATCCTTGCCCTTACCGATACCCGCATCAAATCGGTTACCATTCATGAATTTTTTTGAAAATTAAAATCGTGAAAACTCTAGCGGTTGCTGAATACGAATCAGAAATCAGATAATGTCAATATGGCGGCTATTGTTTTTGAAAAGAGATCGTTTTCTCGGATTTTAAAAATTTAAAATGGTGATCGGTTTCGTATTAAATATTTTCTTGGAACATATTGGGGGTCGCTGAATACGAATCACAATTGAGATTTTAATAATTTAAATGTCCGATCCAGTTTGGCGAATATTTTTATTTGCAAAGTTATCGGTTCAGTTCTTCACACGCACTACACTCAAAAAATAAGTTAATAAAACATCTTGTAAATCAGGTATACTATTTTTCAGCAAATTTTTTGCTAAAATTATGTTTTAAACTAAAATTTTAGTTATACTTATTCAGCACTTAACTGTTTTGAACTAATGTTTTACTAATATTTTGCTAATATTTTACTAATTTATTTTGCTAAAAAAATTGTGTTGATCAATAGTGTGAACGACAACCAGACTGAAAGATATACTTAGAATGAATTAGATGTCGCGGCATGTCACGATGTAGTCGTGACGAGGAAAATTATACTAAAAAGTGCAACTCTAGTAAAACATAATATAAAAAAAATCAACCATGGAAGATTTTTGTATCTGTTTTTCATACATAAAACAACATTGTGGATTAAAACAACTTAAATTTTGCGTCATTAGCGGCTTGTGAAAGTAATTGTCTATTAATTAAATAAAAGACAAAATAAAATATTTAAATTTAATAAAGATTAAATGTGTATATGTTAACTAAATGATTATATATATACTAATAATCTTGTGTGATCAAATTGCAAACAAATATGCACAAGGTAGACAGACTAAGCGAAAGACAAAGACATACATCTTAGGTAGATGTTTCTGTTTCCTTTTTCTTATTCCAAAAAAGGATTGTATATGTTATATTTTGTTATTTTTTTGTTTCGTTTCTATAATTCTCTGCGGCATTTGCGTTGCTATAAAAGATATCATCATTTAGACAATAATTGATATAAGTAGTTCAAAAATAATTTCGTTTATGTTATATATAATTATTTCTATTTCTTTAGATATTACATTAATTCATGTCGTCAATTTGGGAGTTTGAACATTTTTATATTTTGGAACGTATTGTAAATTATTTTAAAAAGAATCACAAAAATATGTTTTATGATTTTCAGCAAATAAATTAGCTAAAGTATAATTTTTCTACAAATTTTTTGAGTTTTTTTCAGTCTACTAATATTCAGCAAAAATTTTATTAATTTTTAGCAAGGGTTTTTTAGTTTCTAATCTACTAAGTTTTAGCAAAACTTTTGCTGAACCTACTAGTTTTGTTGCTAAAATCAGCTCGCTGATTTTCAGCAAAATATTTTGTTGACATTAGCAATTTTTTTTGCAAGCACCCTCCTGACTCAGCAAAATTTTTGCTGACTTTACTAACTTTTTTATTTGAGTGTAGGTATATACAAATGTGTCCTTTTTGTAGCACAGTGTTGTGCTTGATATATATATTTTTTTAAATTTAATTTTTAAAAATACAACCGAAAACGTCAACTGAGCCACAACTCAGTCTAGTACATTAGAAGATTAATAAATATACTCCCTTTTTAAATCCTGCTGTTTTTTTATGAATGGTGGTTATTATTGGAAATGTACATGAAAATTCCACAGAAATCTTACCTGTAAATAGAAAATAAAAAAGAAAAATGATTAATTTTCAATTGTTAAAAAAAATGATTATTTATTATTTTTTTATTTCTACTTAAAACTATTGTAAGGAAATTTTCTTTTTAGAAGAAAAAGCAAACTTTCACTATTTTGTTCATAATTTCTTGCTTTTCTCTACCATGAAAATTTCATAATTATTTTTTGTTGTTGCTGCTGCTGCTGCTGTGGAAGCTCTAGAAAATTACTTGTATACGAATGTGTGTCTATGGTGATGGCACAGTAGCAACAAACGCCCACTCCATAAGTCATGGAGTGCATCTGATAGTTTTATTTAATAATATATAATTTTAGCTCTACGCTTAAAAAAACTTAAAAAAAAAGATGTAGATGGAAACATAGATGTATTTGCCAATGGAGTCACTCACCCACTTTTGGTAGAAAAGTTTATAATTAAGTTTTGAAATTCGGAAAAAATAACAGGAGGAGGGAGGGTTACAATCATATTTAACACTATTTAATAACTTATATGGAAACTATTCCGTAAGAATGTTGGGAGTTTTATCTTGCGTATTATTTATTAAAGTTTGAAAGTATAAATATAGTTCTAATGAATTCTAGCAGTTTTTTTATATATTCGATTTAAAATTACACGTCTAAAAAATTTTCTAATTTTTGTAGAACCTGCATTTGAAATACATATATTTTTTAATACAGCTAGATACGCTGAATCTATACGATCATAAAATTGTGGCCAACATAAAAATAGCACACGCGGACACGAAATTAACATATTATGATCCTAATTATCATACATATGATTCTGGCTGATCATATTATGATTACGTTAGACGATTTTATCGTAATTTAAAATAATAATATGATTGCTACATCAGGGAACTTCTGTTTTAAAAATATTTGTAGAACAAATTAAATTTATTACTAACCTTGTAGTTCATTTAAAAAAACAAACCACATCAAATGACTATTTTATGGTTTTACATTAATTTTTTACAGTTGTTTTTTGTTATTTAAAAAAATAAAAAAAAAATTAATGTTTGTTTATTTTTTGCTACCATTTTTACTACAATTGTTAGTCATTTCTTGAACATTAAAAAACAAATGGCAATGTTAGTTAAATTTACTGAAATGTAAGTCGTCATTTCTTTAAGTGAAATTTCATTTGTTTTTAACTACATTTGCAATGGTCTTTACCTACATAGTATTCTAAGTGTACGATCATATAATTATTGTTAGATATTGTAATTATAACATGATGATCTTAAACTACCACAACATGATGTTCTTTTCTGTGAGTGCAGATTGATAATGTCTGACCGAGTATTCGGTTTCGGAGTTCGGCATTCGGCCAAATTATGGCCGATCTCCGTGAACATTTTCAAAATAAATTCTTTAATTTCGAGTGCAAACACAAGAATTTGCATTTAATTCGTTTTATGTTTTATTAAAAATCATAAAGTTCAAGCATTCCCATTTTTTCAAAAGACAGCATTAAAATAACATTGAACTCATTATTTCATATTTTTAAAAGAAAATTGTAAGTTAGCTTTTTTTTTTTTGATTTGCTAAATTTTAATTATTTTTTGTTTTATTTTAAGCAAATTTCGTTGCCCAAATTAACCGAATTTCAGGTTTTATTCAAATTAAAAGGTAAATTTAAAATGAGGCGGTCTGAAATCATTTAGTGTTCATGTGAAATGGCTACAAAATTCTTAAAAAATTTTCTTAAGTCGTCATAAGTGCTTTTGCAAAACGTCAACAGTTTTTTATATTTATTTTATTTTTTTACATCATCCTCTTTAAAAAGTTTATTATAAGAAAAAAATGTTTGTTTTGTAATAAAAAGTAATGAATATATTTCATTCATACTATGAATTTTATTTATTAAACACATGAAAAATCATGAATGAAAAAAAAAATGGGATATACTTTATGAATTTTCATTGAGTCAATGAAACCATTCATTAAAATTGATGTAATGAAACATGGGTGATTGATTCAATGAGACATTTCTTTGGAGACTATTTTATGAAAAACAAATCATTAGATTAATGAAGGAATTTATTAATACTACGCAAAAATTTCTATCAGTGTAGTGAGCAAGATATTGGCTTTTATCAGCTGAATATGTGACTTTAACATTTTTGTTGGACAACTGTTTTTAATTCGGTTTTATACCTGTATCTTACCGGTATCTCTGTTTCGGTTACGGTATATCGTAACCGATGAAACTAAAAAAAAAAAACCGTAACCTTAACCGAAATAATGAACAAAATTATACCGGTACGGAAACCGTAACCTTTATTCGTTTCGATTGCCATCCTTGATTCAAACCAAATAAATATTATAATAACTGCCAGTTCATACCCAATCAATGTTACTTATTAAGTGTACATTTTATAGAGCTGGAAAGTATAATTTCATACGTGGGTTATAAATATGAAACGGACTTTATTATATTTTTGTATGAAGAGAACCTTATTTTCCCCAGATGTTCTTTTCTAAATATTTCATTATATTTTTAATGGATTTGGAATTAAAAAAAAAAATTTGTTCATTGGACTAAAAACAGTAATAAAATAAAATAGTAAAAATAAATAAAATAAATTAAAATAGTAATAAAATTTTTAGCACACAGAAAATTGTTAAGGATAAAACTAGAAAAGTACAATTTACAAAATTTACAAAAAAAGACATGTTAATGATACTAATAATTTTATGATACATAAATCGAAAAATAAGACACAGGTAAATAACTCTTCCTCAGATATCTAAGCGTTCTGTTCAGTAGTTTAAGACTTAATTATAAATCTAAACTGACGTTATAGCTATGACACGCCCTGTACTTAAAAGTCTTAATGCAAAGTGAACATTATTTCAATAAAAAATTTTAATATTAACACTTTAACTGACAGTATTTTATAAAAGAGCGATTTTATTTAAATGTTTATAACTTCTTTCTTTTCAAAATTATAATTTTTAAAACTCTCAACCCAATGCTTTTTTTGTGTAAAATATACATTTTCATTTTTATGAATTTATGAAAAAATCTTTATATAAAACGCATCATCAAAATTCTAACTTTGAGTTAATTATGAAATTAAATTTTCTGTTCATTCAACTCGAAAAAAGTAGTACGCAGTCAGTGGAAAATTGTGATGATTATGACAAAGAAAATGTTAAACTGTTTCACTTTAAAAAAACTCATCATAAACAACCACAACACAAATTTGCTGCTACCTGGTAATTGAAACAGTTTTTAAAGTTCAAAAATTTACCCAGCAAAATTTTTTAGAACTGGTTACCTCTGAATCTATTTCAGAACATCTTCTTTCACTAACCGTTGCATGGAACCGGTTCTAGAACAGGTTCCTGGAGGTCAAAATATTAGGTTTCACTGTGCCAGATCCAGTTCTATAACTGGTTCTAAAATTTTAGGTTATTTTATATTTTAAATAACTGGATACGTGAACAAGGAAAATTGCCGTATTTGGTTTGAAGAGCAGCCAGAAGCATTGCAAGATCTGCCAATGCATTCCGTAAAATCCTATGTTTGGTGTGGATTATGGGCCGGTGGCAACATTGGGCCGTACTTTTTCCAAGACGACAAAGTCAGGAACATTACTGTGAATGGCGAGCGCTACCGTGATTGTGGTGTAATGGTTAGCGCGTTGGACTTTTACACAAAAGGTGCCGGGTTCGATACCCGGTGCCGGCAACATCAAATTAATATGTATGAGTTTTTTCTATCCCTCATACGTATCGCAATGTCCACCTTCGGTGTTCCCATAGCAATTAACCCCACCGAAGTAAAATAATGAATCAGGGCTATGAACCAAAAAGCTTCAATAAGTTCGCCAACTCTCCATCAGGAGGCGAGCAACAACTGTTCTAAGACTTATCATCTCGCGCAATTACAGTGTTGCCATGTCTGAAGCCCTTCATCTTTCCCCACCTTTCATCGCTATACTATCCCTTTCCAAAGAAAGCAACACACTAAATATAGGAAGTATTTCCTGAGTGTTGCCTCTCTTTTTTTTTAAAAAAAAAAAAAAGACGGTGCCACATGCCACACAGCACGCGAAACAATGGCCCAATTCAGAGGCGAGTTCGTTGAACAGTTTATTTCACGTTTGGGGCCGGTCAATTGGCCGCCTAGATCGTGCAATTTAACGCCTTTAAACTATTTTTTGTGGGGCTATGCTAGGCTCGTGCCTATAGGGACAAGCTCGCAACGGTTGACGTACTGGAAGCCAATATTGAAGAATTTATTCGTGAGATACCGGCCGACATGTTGGAGAGGGTATGCCAACATTAGACCCATTGTATGAACCATTTGAGGCGTAGCCGCGGTCAGTATTTACATGAAATTATCTTTAAACATTGAATTTTATAGAACGTTCTATCTACTCAAATAAAGATTTTATACATTTCTCTAAATTTTATGGGTGTTTTTTTTTTAAATGAAATCCGAACGCTCTTAAAAAATCCCCCATTATTAATTACTGCTAAGTAAGCATGTTTTTTCTTATAAAGGGTCCGCCATCTAACGTTTTTTTTTTAACTAGTGCTTATTTCGTGAATGGTAACACTTAGCTCATGTCTGATTTGACAGATAATTAGTTTTATCCTTCCGCTGAACGAATATGGTTGTGTATGCACTTGAACAACGCTGGGAAATATTGCGACATTACTTTGAAAATCATGGTAATGTTGCAGAATGTGTGCGAAGAAGAGAAGCACCGTCAGCTCCGTATGTTCGTTATCTTGTGAAAAAGTGAAAGAAACTGGCATCCTCATCGATAAAAGATAAGCGTGAAAAGCCAAAATCAGTGCGTACACCCGAGAATATTGCTGCTGTGGCAGAAAGTGTGCGTGAAGCGCCATCAACATCAATTCACCGTCGTTTTCAACAATTGAACATTTCGGAGACATCATTGAGACGAATTTTGCATAAAGACCGTGGTATGACGCCATACAAAGTCCAATTGGTTCAGGAGTTGAAGCGAACTGACCATCCAATGCGTTTTCGCTTCGCTAAGTGGGCCTGCGATCGACTTACAGAAGATGCCGATTTTGCCAAAAAAATCATCTTTTCAGATGAAGCTCATTTTGATCTTGGCGGGTATGTACACAATCAAAATTGTCGCATTTGGGGAACAGAAAACCCGCACGCATTGATTGAAAAGCCGATACACCCAAAACGAGTCACTGTTTGCTGCGGATTTTGTTCCAGAGGCATAATTGGGCCATTTTTCTTCGAAAATGAGCAAGAAGTGGCCTTTACAGTCAATGGCGATCGTTATCGGGCCATGTTGAACGAATTTTTGTTCACAAAAATTGAAGTGGAGGATATTGGCAACATATGGTTTCAACAGGACGGCGCTACGTGCCACACAGCCGAAGCTACACTCGATGTTTGCGCCCTGTTTTTGAAGATCGCATTATCAGCCGCAGAGCTGATGCCGTTTGGCCACCTCGGAGCTGCGATTTGACACCGTTGGACTATTGTTTGTGGGGTGCCGTCAAAGAAAAGTGTTACGCCAACAAGCCAGAGACAATTGACGCTTTAAAGGACAATATTCGTGAAGCCATTGGTGAAATACAGCTGCACACAATTGATAATGTGCTTAAAAATTGGACCGATCGTGTAGGCTACTGCATGGCTAGCCGAGGCAGCCATTTGAATGAAACTATTTTCCATTATTAACCGGAAGGATTGTACTTTCAAATAAAAAAGAAATTTGAGAAAATATTCAGTAGTTTTTTTTATAGCATTTTCAAAAAAAAAAGTTATTTGACGGACCCTTATTATAATTATTATTGTAAATGTTCAAAAGTGAAAAAATTCACAATGAAAGTGGTCGAACAAAATAGTTTAAGAAAAAATTTCTATGACATGCTTGTATCCTAAAAACGAATTGTTACATCATTTACTTAAGGAATAAGTACCATATAGCACAATATATTCCATATTCAAACGGTTTGAAAATGGAGTGACATTAACCGGGTTAAAAAAAAATCTGCGGTTTAAATCGCTGTATTTCAAAAACATTATAATAATCTATTTCACTATGCCGTTGGCAAATTAATATGTGAAGGTCTAACGGGATTCAAAGTTATGGGTAAAAATCTAGAAAATTTTTTAAAAAATATTGCAGAAAAAAAGATTTACATAAAAAAATTAATAAAATTATTAAATTTTTATATAAATTATTTAAAAAAAATAAAAACTAAAGTTTTGCAAAAGTAGTTTTCTATATATTTTTAAGGATACCTCATTTTCAAGGTACTTAAATAGTGGTTTTACTGGCTCACAAAAATAATACATTTCTTGGTGGTAAAATGTATTTTTTTAAATCGATGGTTCGCGTGCGCCCCGGTAGGCTAGTTGGTAGCGTGCTGGCTTATCTGTGCTGGGGTCGTGGGTTCGATTCCCACCAGAGGCACTGGTATGTTTTCGCTACAACGCGCCGAAGGCCATAGTAGCTAGTACTCGGTTAGGGTAATAGTATATAATTTGTAATTATATGATTATTAATTATTATATAATTCTTAGATAATATTACTAACGTTTTTTTAAGTGTAAATATTTTTTTAATGTAAACAAATTTGCAAATTTTGACAGCAAAAATGGTTAGTTTTTAAGTAATAATAGCAAAACTTTCAGTTGATTTTACTATTTGTTTTTTTGAGTGTAAACATTAAAAACTCCCATTATCGCAAAAAATGTTTATAATTATTATTAAAATCCAAATATGACATTTTTTAATAAATAAAAAAATTAAAAAACCTATATTTTACGCTAAATGTTAAAAAAAAAATCAAAAGTTCAACTTTGACCTTGAAGTCTTTAAGAAGTGCTCAATCAATGTTAATGAAATTAAAACTGAGCCAAGTTCAACTAATTACCTGCCCTTTAAAAAAAATTACTAAAATATTTTGATCAGTTCAAAAGTTACAGAATTTTGGCCAATGAAAAATGATTTTCAGCCACTGTGCGTCATTTGAATTTTTTTTTGAGATAATTCATTAACATGAAAAAAGTATTCTACCGGCGGGTTGTGGCGGGTGCAAAAGTATATATAGGGTTAAAAAGGACACTTTCGCCTTTCTCCGGGTGGTATACGTTTCTTGCCAACTTGTTTCCATTAGAAGTTCTATTCCACTGAAATTAAAATTTGACAAAAATATAGTAGTTTAATGAATATTTCAGAACACCCTAATAATAAACGGTAGTGCTGTAACCACTTACAACAACTAAAGACTACAATCCTACCAACCTTATAAAAAAGACCGCAGGTCATTAACGATGATAACTTGCTAGTAGTAACCATTTATTTTTGATAAAAAAAACATAAAAATCACCTTTTTCGGCAATTAAAAAAACAGTTAAGTTTGACAGCATGCCATGCCCACAATTAGCAATAGTTTGACTTGATTTTTTGGCTACCTTAATTTGGACATACTAGCTACAAAATGACATTAAAATTTTAAAAATCGGTGACAAAAGAAAATTGGTCTTTTGGCCAGTGAAATCAAATTTTCAGCCACTGTGGGCCGTATAGAAGTGAATAACTTGTGTGAACTAGTAAAACTACAGTAGCTTTAAAATGATGTATCAATGACTTCCGTAGCTTAAGCCGTTAAAAAGATATGAAACAATATGTACGACTACTTTTTTTTTAATTTTCGAATATTTTTCATATCTTGAAACGCGATATTTCAGGATCCGCTGGGATAAGCTGTCCTACATTTGGACCATGTTATAGTTATATGATGTACATCTTCTATACCAAGTTTGGTAGAAATCAGAAGGGGTGGAGGACATCGGAGTGCTAGATTTTATATGTTTTTAGTCTAATAGTTGTTACATTGGTACTTAATTATGTGTATCTTCTTCTGCATTCTCTTTTTTTTTTTGTCAGTTATATAACAAACACATCATACATATCTTGTAAATTTTTTACATTTCATTATTTTAAAAACTGTAATTAACTCTTGTAACAAAAAAAAAATAGAAAATGCATTCGTTCAGGGTAAAGAATGTATAACAAAGTGGTTTTCCCCCTCCATTTTTTTTAAATCATTATTTTAAAAACAGTTTTCTTGTTCGTTAATAGTTTTAAAAGACGTTTTTGATATGGATTATTAATTGTCATATAGGAAATACACATGTTCTTGAATACACTCAGAGTATTCTTACAGTAACTACATGTAGCTCATTCGGGTAGTAAACAGTAGCAGTTGTTTTAACTGTTACTGTAGTCATTTTTCTATGAGCAAATGAAAAACAACTAATTTAGACTGTCATTTAAAAAAACTCACTTACCAAACATACTGTACTTGAGTAACAGTTGTTTTGGGTAGTTATTTTAGCATTTTAATAAACAACTACCAAAACAATAGTTTTGCAGTAAACAGTTAATTTTGGTTAGTTATTTAAAAATAAAAGATTATGACGAGTTTAGAATGAGGCTGAATATGAACTAGTCGCTTAAGTCGCAAGTGCGGAACTCCCTCTAGCGCTGATCCCTTCAAGATTTTTTTCATCTTCTCTCACATGTATTAACAACTAGTGTTTTTTTTTTATTTGTAATAGTAACAATTTAATTATGATCTCAAACCTGACAATGAAATACAATTTTTAAAAATTAATAATATATACAAAATTTACAAATTCTCGTTTAGTTTACATTTGTTATTATTGATAAGTTCATAGTTTGCAAATAATAATTAGAAAACGTTAGATAAACGGTATACCGTGTGGAATTTTGACTTTGCATTTTAAATACGCTGTAGTAAATACAAATTTTTATGGTAATTAAAAGAGAAAAAACGAAGTTTTTTTTATTAAAAATTATTTTTAAAATACCGAAAAAAATAACTGTTAAAAACAGTAGTTTTTACAACGTATGTAGTCGTTTTATATTTATTGTTTTGTTGTATTTCTGTTTTATACATTCATTTAGCATTAGTTGTTTTTGGCCGCTTCGATAGTCGTTTTTACTACCATTGTAGTTGTTTTTATCAATAGTTAAAAATGACTACATAAAGAATGGCCCAGTTATAATCTGGACGCACAAAAGTAGTTATAACTTTGTTAATAACAGACACATTTTTATAAATTATACACCAAATTAAAGGAAATTTATTCAGCTTTAAGGAAAATCATACAAATAAATTAATTTTCTTTGTTACGAATAAAAGAACGGACATGTTTGTTGATGCTCCCCATTAATTTTTGCACATCCTTCGGCTTTACTTTTTTTAGAACTCTGGTTCCATTTTTGTAACATTATAACTTAATTTTTTGCTTCTTTATTACTCATCTTCAATTTATTTTTTACATTTGGCCAATATCTTTCGATTGGTCGAAATTGTGGGCAGTTAGGGGGTCATGTGTTTGTTTTTCGAACCACTGAATGTTGGATCTTCTAAGAAAGTGTGCAAAATTTTTTCACGTCTTTTTTTGGTTGGTTTAAAATTTCATACACTGGGGGCGCTGTAACAACGTTATGAATGCGTCCAGATTATAACTGGGCCATTCTTTATTTAGTAGTTTTTATCACAAGTACAGTCATTGCCTGTTTGACTACATTTGTAGTTATTTTAATTGTCATTTTTAGTCATTTCTATCTGCTTAATTTCCTGAGTGTACGTATTTTATACGTGTTTGAAAAGGAAATTGAGATTAATTTTATACTTTATGATCTTTTCCGGGTAATTATTAAGTTATTAAATGTAATGAATTATCTTTAGAGCCATAATGTAGTAATTGAAATTCATTAACATGAAATACATGGATAACATGAAGTTCTTAATATAAAAGAAATCATAAATAAACTTTGAATATTATTAATATTTAAATCATTTTTTCTGGATTACAATACTTTTTAATATATTCTCAGCAGACAAAACATATTTCTTTAGTAGCTAAAGGTTACACAATTTGTACAAAATGTCCAATGTTATCCATAGATACAAGTCCTTCTATAATCTTTTTTATAGCTTATGGCATAAATTCCCATAAAATGTTCCATGATATAACAAATTTAACTGTAAATGTAAGTGTTATACATGTTTTTATTTGTTATACCCAAGCAATTGGAAGGACACAATTATAGCATGAGAGCATTTTTGAATACAGCATCATTTATAGCTTGGAATTAGTGATGATAGCTTTGCTACAATTGTTCTTATTTTGGTACCATGTATTTTGGGAAAGGATTTCCATATCTTAAATAATATGAGTTAAAGCGAATATTAAAGTATATGTGCGAAGTGCAAAATGATTTTAACAAATTAAACTAAAAACTTATATTAAACTATAAAATCATAATAATTAATTTCTTACTATTATTTTCCAAACTGCAAGTAAACAGCCCTCTTACATGTGTTTCGGTTTACGGAATTCTTAGAATTTAATTTAATGTTCATTTTGTTTAAAAAAATTATGCACACATTTCTGAAGAGGATAATGAGAATCTTGCCTTTTTTGGAGGTACACATTTAAAATTTTTATTTTTTTTTATTATTATTATGGAGTGAGATCATAAAGTTAAATAAAGTTAAATAAAAAACAAACCACTGAATTTTAAGACTTCAAACCAAATTTTTATTAAATAAAATTTAATAAAAAAATCAAACAAAAAAACCGCATGGAATTCTAACCACTACGAACAAAGGTATCCACTTTTTCCGGAAACCCTCTCATTAAGGCTTTTATGATAGTTCCTGTCACTTTTTTAGAGCAGGTGGTCCATCTACGTTTAAAATCTTGCATGTCCTGGAGACCTTTTTTGTGCCCTTTAATTCTGTTTTAACAAGAGCCCAATATCTCTCAACTGGCCTGAGCTCCGGGCAATTTGGTGGATTTACCTCTCTTGCTGTAGTGACAAGATGCTAAATCGGGCCAACAATAAGTGGATTCATTGTGCTGACTCAGGAATGGAGGAAGTCTCTTTTGCAAACACTCCTTCATATAAATTTCGCTGTTTGTAGAGCCAGATGTCACAAATGACTGACTTCTTTGGCCGCAGCTACATATGGCTTGCCATACTAGGAATTTTTTAGGGTATTTCGTTTACTTTTTCGACCTAAAACTTTCCGCAACATTTCCTCGAACATCGGAAACATAAAATTCTTGACCAGGGAGCTGCAAAAAATCAGCCAGGACATAAGTTTCGTCGTCCATTACACAACAGTTGTATTTTTGTATAAAATTTTCGAGCTCTGGTTTTGGCCTCCAAATTTAAAAGCGTTTCTATCGGGAACTTTGTAGGACTTAAGTCCTGCCTTACGTTTCACTTTACGTACAAAAAAGTCCGAGCATTGGGCTAACCGAGCTGTTTTTCTGACAGATGTGTTAGGAGCTCTCTTAAGGATTCTTTTAACTTTATATGCCTTTTCAATGTTACGATAACCAGTCGTTGGGAACAGGATCCCGGCTTCCTTGCAATTGTTAGGTGTTCCAGATACCTTTTTACCACTTTTGAAACTGTTTGTCGGCATAGTTTCTTTGGCAATTTTTTTGTATGTCCATGTTTGGTTTTGTTGAAAATATTTAATTATTTTTTAATGGACTTTTCTTTCATCGTCCATTGTGTAAAAAATTGAAAATTAAAACTCATGAAGTAAATTAATTTATTAACTGACATATTTTTAAAATGTAAACTTCCGAAACAAAAAATATGAGAAGCTTTAAACCAAAGTTATAGGCAAAAATGTGTGTTAACATTTTTATGATCTCACTCCTTAATTTATTATCAAATATAAATATTTATAAATTTCTATTGCCTCAGTGTCTTGAAGACATTATTGAGGAGAGTTGGCATTAAATTATTTTTCAAATAATAAATTAATTACATGAGATCAATTAAATTTCATTAAATGTTCGAAAAATTAACATAATTTTAGATTTTTTAAAATTTTTTTTTTCTTATACATATAATTAAAATATTAAAATAGAAGCATTTCTAAATTATTTAACAAATTCTGTTTCAGGTTTGATTTAGAAGATGAGATTATTTCAATAGTTTTAAATTCTCTGGCAAATTATTAAATTCCCAACAACCAATATATTAATTCTTTGTTTCGTGGTTTCAAGTCTGCATCTCACAACTCTTAAATTCGAGAAGTTGGATATCATAATTATGTGCGATAGAATACACTGTGCTTTATTTATTTTGATATCCTTTATTGTCTCTACCAAATAACGTTTGCCTATATCTGAATTTGTTGGTTTTTGATGTATTTTCACTGCATGTCTCTTAAATTAATTAAAAAACCACTTTACAAAAAACTTTACAAACACAACATAAAAACGTTTTAACATTGCTTAATTTACTATTAATACTTTCTCCAAAATACTATTAAAACTTCACCCCAAATTGAAGATATTCACAAAAATTTGAATTAATTAAACAGTTTGCAATTGTGTTTAGTAATATTAGAATGTCGCACAGTGGGATATACCAGAAAATGTTTGGAAATAATTCGACCATTTCTTACTTAGTAGTCCGAATTTAAATATTCCGGTTTTTGTTAAAATGCGAATTTTTAGTAAACGACGAAAAAAGTTTGTATATAGTAGTATAGTGGTATATACTTATTTTTACGAACATTTCTAATATGGCGCTATATATAATCATATATCATTATATCTTATGTTATATATAAGATGATTTTTTTGTCTCATCATATACAGTGCCGGACAAAAGTATTCACACAGCAGGAAACTTTATTTTAAATCTTTTATATTTTTAAAATGAAAGCTATTAGCCGTATAAGGTATTCAACAAAGTTGTTTATTAACTTATTAATAATTTAAATACAACAAAAAACTAACACTAAGCATGTTGTATTTAAAAAAAAATTAAAAATTAAAAAAAAAAGATGTTAAGAAGAAATTGGTCCATTCTATGCCAAGAAGATTAAAAGAAGTCATAGCAAAAAAAGGCTACTCCACAAAGTATTAAATCATGTGAAATTTTATTTTATGTACAAACATTTGAAGCTGTGTGAATACTTTTGTCCGCCTGAAATAATACTTAGAATTACATATTTAGTTTTTTCTTATAATATAACATACTAAGAATAAGTTTTTTGTTGTATTTTAATAATCTATAAGTTTATAAACAATTTTGTTGAATACCATATCCGGCTAGTGGGTTTCATTTTAAAAATATAAAAGATTAAAAATAAAGTTCGCTGCTGTGTGAATACTTTTGTCCGCCACTGTATATCAGAACATAATTGGGGAATAAATCGCCAAAATTAGAAAATTAAAAAAAATCAACAAAATTTTAAAAAAATGGCAAAATTAAGAATGCCAGTACATCGAATGGACATAGCAAAACAGAATAATGCAACAGGGTTGTCACAACATATGACAGAATTTCAACACACAGCTGATTTTGAAAAAATAAAAATACTAAACACTGAGAGAATAGAAAGGAAGAGATACACGCAGGAAAGCTTATACATACAACAACAAATAAGTAAAACCATGAACTTGAAAGAGGACACAAAAAAACATATACTCAAGCTACAAAGTAGCCATTAATTAACCTGTGATATTAAGTTAGGATGTGTTTTTATTGTTAAATTCATGTTTTTTGTTGTATGTTAAATGTAAAATTATTTAAAAATTTTTTAATGTAATAATATTAAAAATTGTTAGTTTTAATGTAATTTATTCATGAATTTTGTAATAATGTGATGTTTTTTTATTAAATAGAAGAATCCCCAGATGAAGTCGACAAATAATCGACGAAACGTCTGGACAAAACTGTAAAGAAAAATCTTAAAACCGAAATGGTTTTTCTTAAAATGTTTTGATTGGATTTAATACTTTCAAATTAAAAAAATTAGCTTTATTAAAAACAGTGGAATTCCTTGATTATGACGTTTTTGATCAAAAGTCGGTACTGAAGTGGGATATGGTAATGAAATTTTTACTGAGGTCTTCCTCCGGAAACGTAGAATATATGTGAGTAATTTCAAAGAAATCCGTTAAAACTTTCTTAGAAGTTTGTATTCGAAGAAAACGAAAAAGTTGAAAAAAGGTGAAAAATTTAAGTTTTACATTTTTTTGTCAAAAGTAGGCGTAGAAGTGGGCGTAGTCGATGAAAACTACGATCTAAGTTGAGGTCCGAGGATTATTCATGCCAAATTTGAGGAAAATCCTTTGAGAATTGCAAATTTGTATAGAGAACAAACAAACAGAAAATGAGTTTTATATATGTAGAAAGTGGAATTTTTTTTATTCTGACGTTTTTGATCAAAAGTCGGTATTGAAGTGGGCTATGGTAATGAAACTTTTACTGAGGCCTTCCTCCGGAAACGTAGAAATCCGTTAAAACATTTTTAGAAGTTTGTATTCGAAGAAAACGAAAAAAGGTGAAAAAATTTTAATTTCTTGTCAAAAGTAGGAGTAGAAGTGGGCGTGGTCGATGAAAACTATACTACAATCTAAGTTGAGGTCTGAGGAATATTCATGCCAAATTTGAGAAAAATCCGTTGAGAATTGCAAATTTGTATAGAGAACAAACAAACAAACAGAAAATGAGTTTTATATATATAGACTAGCTCAAAAAATGAACAAATTTATATGAAAAATTTGGCCAAATAAAATCAACACAAAATAAGTTAGTCATTATTTCGTAGTTAAATAATATTATTTTTTTAGTTAACATACTATATAGGTCAAAAAATACTTCAGAATAACACTTTTTTAAATTCAGGGAAACATGATTTAAGTATTTCCTAGATAAATAATAATAATATACAAAAAAATTTGAATTTAAATATTTTATTTAAAAAATTTTCAACGTAATTTTTTATTTCATAATTTAATATTTACGACCAAAAAAAACAATATAACATACAAATTAAGTAAATGTACATCCTTGCGTTTTTTTAAGAACTAAATTTAAGAAATTTGTAACCAAAAACCACATTTTCTTGAAATCCGCTAATTTCAAATCGTGCCACACACTAAGTGAACAAATTTATATCTGTAAAAAATTATATTTTTAAAATGCTACTAATGCATATTAAAATAAGAAAAAAAAAGTATTTCTATTCTACCGACTTTTTGTTTGCGGATATATTTCTATTTTGACTTTAGGTTCTTATTAGGGGTCCTTAAATTAAAAAAGAAAAATGTTTACATGTATGCCCCTACCAACCCAAACATGGGCCCGAAAATTGATTTTTGTAACTTCTCATTCTATTTTTAACACTAAAACATTCGAATAACCAAAAATGCTTTATTTGATTTGGTTCTGGTCATTAGATGAAGCTACATGCCGAATTTTTACAAAAATAATTCTGTTGAATTTACAAATATTTCGAATATAATCATGGAATATAACTAAAATTTTGTAAAATTAACATATTTATTTTTGCTATTCTTGTTTTATTAAAATTTAACAAAAAAAATCTGATAAATTTAGCAGTTTTTTCTGCAAAGTCATTTGTAACTAATTTTTAGTAGCTCATTAAAATAAACCTGTAAAAATAGCAGTTTTACAGGTTTATTTCTATGAGTGTAGCAAACACTTTTTGATATAACAGATTTAATAAAAGTTTTTGCTCATTTTGGCAGAAGAAATTGCTCTTTTCAATCAACTAAAATTCAACTCATTATATTCGAGAAAATTTTGTAAAGTTAACAGTTTTAGTTTAGCTGTTCTTATTTTGTTAATAATTTTTAGCAAATAAAATTTGCTAATATTAGCAAACAAAATTTGCTAATTTTAGCAGTTACTTCTGCAACTAAATTTTTAACTAATTTTGAGTAGCTTTTACTGATATTTTAACAGATTTATTTCTATGAGTCCATTTAATACCCATACTCTCACTTAAAGGTTAAATGCATAACATGCCATACGATATACGATGCACATTAATTTAATTATGATTGATAGCTGTAAAGTGTAATAATTTTAATTTATAAAATTTTTCAATTCTCTTTCTCTGCATTCTGGCTTGTTGTAATTTTCTTTCAACTGGTTTCGCATATTTTCCGTTAAAAATTATTACAAGTATTTTCTCATTCAAATTGATTGATTTGTTACGGTAACAATCAACAATTTTAATAATAATCGTTTTGTATAATTGTACAATTTTCTTGATATTTTTTATGTTTTCCATTCATTAACATGTTGTTTAAATAGTTGGCTTCGCTATTATTTTCTAGCGCATAAATTTTAAATGAATAATTAATATTAATTAAGAGAATTGTGGCAGTGGAAGTCTGTTTTTAAACAAAGTTGATTAAAAAGTAAGCCATTGATATCAGGTAATCGACTGCACAGAGTGAGACAAACTCATTCTGCCATAGGTAGCGTGGGCTACAATGAGAAGTAAATTTTCCTCAAAGGACCTGTCCTGTGACTGGTTAAAGCCAGCCTTATCGCAGAACTACATTAAGAGAATTATCTTCGCTTCAGAATTTAATTTCTTTATAGTTTTCATGAAAATTGTCACTGGAACTCGTTCATTAAAACTTTTTTTTTTGTTAATGTGATTTTTTTAATTAATATCACCCATTTTTTCCAAACATGTCTTTAAAGACACGTCTCTATTAAGGAGCCTATAACTTTTCATAGGAAGTCTATAAAGGGTGATTTTTTAGCAACTTTCTTTTTGGCAACACTGTTTTTGGCAGCTCAGCTGTTTTCGTGTAACATGTTACTGTTAAACATGTTCAGTTTGGTCTATAATTTAACCATGAATCGACTTACAAACGAACAACGCTTGCAGATTATTGCATTTTATTATCAAAATTCATGCTCGGTTAAGAAAGTGCATCGTGCACTTCTTCCAATTTATGGTCAGTTTGGGCGACCTTCTGAGGCAACTATTTCGAAATTTGTGACTAAATTTCGCACCAAATTTACATTATTGGACATTTAACGTCTAACACGCATACGTAGAATGCGGACAGAGAAAATATCGCAGCTGTATCCGCCAGTGTTGTTGATGACTGTGAATTATTGATTCGGCACCGTTCGCAGTAATTGGTCCTCTGTACTCCACTACGTGAAAAATTTTTGCGGAAGGATTTCGGTGTAAAACCTTTTAAAATACAGCTGGTGCAAGAATTAAATGGGCGCTGGCAAAGTAGGATGAAGATCCACTTTTTGTATCGGAAAATTGTGTTCAGCGACAAAGCTCATTTCTGGTTGAATGGATACGTGAACAAACAAAATTTACGTAATTGGTGTGAAGAGCACTCAGAAGCTCTTACTGCCAATGCATCCCGATATTTGCACTGTTTGGTGTGGATTGTGGGCTGGTGGCATCATTGGACTGTACTTTTTTAAAGACGACGAAGGCAGCAACGTTACTGTGAATGGCGAACGATACCGTGCGATGATTACAATTTTTTTTTTTCCCCAAAATTTAAGAGCTGTGCTTGGGTTACATGTGGTTTCAACAAGACGGTGCCACATGCCACACAGCACGCGGAACAATGGCCTATTTGAAAGGCGAATTCGGTGAACAGTTAATTTACGTTTGGGGCCAATTCATATAAATAGCTAGTTTTTTGATATTAAAAACAAAAACTGATTAATTTTGTACACTTATAGTAATCCATGAATAAAAATACGAAATTAATGTCTAAACTACGAAAACTTTCGTAAACTATACAAATGGATTATTATGACTGTAGTTTACATTATAAGAGGGCTGTCCCAATATAAGCCAACATGTAGTATAAATGGCTGGAGCAGTTTAAAAAAATTATTTTGGTGAATAGTGGCAACCCTATATTGCATATGTTTTAAGTTTCAAGGCGCCACGTTGTTTAGTATAACCGATCTCAGTGAATTTGTAAACATGGAAAAAATTGGTCAGCTTTATGTAATTCAATACTTTCATTTCAAAGGTCTCAGTTCAACCAATATTAAAGCCGAGCTAGACTCTACTCCTGGGGAGTCTGCTCATTCGTTTACGACTAAAAAATATTAGGTGGCAGAGGCCGTACGAGCTACCAAGACGAACACTGTAGTGGTCGACAAATTGAGGTGTCCACACCAGAAACGGTAAAAAAATCCACAAAATGGTATTGCATAATCGTCGACTCAAGGTGCGGGAGCTGGCTGAAATGATAGGCATTTCAAGAAGAGCTATACATCTCATGTTGACCGAAAATTTGGAGATGCTAT
This sequence comes from Delia radicum, assembly GCA_021234595.1. Taxonomy (NCBI): domain Eukaryota; kingdom Metazoa; phylum Arthropoda; class Insecta; order Diptera; family Anthomyiidae; genus Delia; species Delia radicum. The sequence continues at coordinate 68,539,110 of CM037853.1, forward strand.
AGCTGTGCGCAAAATGGGTGCCGCGTTTGCTCACAATAGAACAAAAAAACAACATCGTGAAGATATTTCAATAGAATGTTTGGCGAAGTTTCAGCACAATAAAGCCGAGTTTTTTAGTAACCATGTCGACCACTCAAAGGAACAGTCAAAACAGTGGACTGAGATGGGAGAATTTTGTCCAAAGAAGGCGAAGACAGTTCCATGTGCAGACAAGGCCATGGCGTCCTTTTGGAAGTGTACTCTCTCTATTTGTATATTCTCTTTGATGTCATAGCTTTTATGTACCAAGCTCTATTCATAAAACCTTGACAAATAAGAGGCATATAAAGTCAGTTCAAACAGGTGTCGAAAATGTTTGAAATAGCTCATATATTAGTATTTTTAACGTTCCAAAGTATTTTCAGTGCTATAATTAATTAAAACCTCCTAAGCCTTGGTAACATATAATTTTATTATTGTATTATTCCTGCAATATAAATCCATCCATTTGTTATAGTGCCCACCTATCTTTATAACATTAATTTCATTGCCACCAATTTCCATTCCAACCACATATTATTTTACAACACTTAATCAAAGTTTTTAGTTTCCATGAGTTTTTTTTTATGGAAACTTTCAATAACACAAAACTAAAATTTGATACTGATTTTTATAAAAAAGAAGAGGAAAAAGAAAATAAAAAATTGCAATATTTTATTTGCTTTTTGTTTAGTAACAAATATTTTTAATGAAAATAGATGTTGTTTGTTATTAAGTTATAAATTACAATATTTATTAGAAGTGGAATATGCTTAAAGCAAAAGTTTTAACAATGGAGATATGAAAAGTCGAATAATAAAGAAAATGTTTTCAAGATATTTTCTAAGATTTTGAGTAAACTTTTTGAGGGCATTACTAAATTACATTACTCTCGCTTACTGAAGCCAAAAAGTAATGTATTACCACTGGCTTCTTAATATTTAACATAGCAATGAATATCTTAATGCAAAGAAATTATTTGTTCAATCAAAAGATTTTGAAAACGAATAGCAACCAGCAAGCAGGAAGGGCTATCTTCCCGCTCTGCCTTACGTTAGTGTATATTTGTAAGCCAGAATACAATATATGTTTTCAAGATATTTTCTAAGATTTTAAGTAAACTTTTTTAGGGCATTACTAAATTACATTAATCTCGCTTACTAGAAGCCAAAAAGAAATGTACTACCACTGGCTTCTTAATATTTAACATAGCAATGAATATCGTAATGCATAGAAATTATTTGTACAATCAAAAGATTTTGAAAACGAATAGGAAGCAGCAAGCAGGAAGGGCTATCTTCCCGCTCTGCCTTACGGTAGTGCATATTTGTAAGCCAGAATGCAATATATGTTTTCAAGATATTTTCTAAGATTGTAAGTAAACTTTTTGAGGGCATTACTAAATTACATTACTCTCGCTAACTAGAAGCCAAAAATAAATATATTACCACTGGCTTCTTAATATTTAACATAGCAATGAATATCGTAATGCATAAAAATTATTTGTACAAGCAAAAGATTTTGAAAACGAATAGGGACCAGCAAGCAGAAATAGCTATCTTCCCGATCTGCCTTACGTTAGTGCATATTTGTAAGCCAGAATACAATATATGTTTTCAAGATATTTTCTAAGATTTTAGGTAATCTTTTTTAGGGCATTACTAAATTACATTAATCTCGCTTACTAGAAGCCAAAAAGTAATGTATTACCACTGGCTTCTTAATATTTAACATAGCAATGAATATTGTAATGCAAAGAAATTATTTGTACAAGCAAAAGATTTTGAAAACGAATATGAACCAGCTAGCAGTAATGGCTATCTTGCCGATCTGCCTTACGTTAGTGCATATTTGTAAGCCAGAATGCAATATGAGCACTTTTTAATCTGCATGACCACAAAAATTATGTTTTATTTTAAATTTGTTGATTATAAAATCAGAATTCCCTATGAATTTTTAAATAGTATTTTGGAATTATTTAAAAAAAAAAAAATAAGTTTTTTTTTTTTAACGAAACTAATTAATCAATCATATAAGACTTACAATTTTCTATCTTACAAATCCCATATTCATTCGCTGTCAGTTTTACTAACAACTCTTTTTGTACTACATTTGTATCGTTATGCTTTCCAAACAATGATGAATTCATATTAATGCCAAAACATATTTTACCAGAAAACTAAATATATATTTAGAATTTTACATATATGTATGTATGTAGTAATCAACGCCTTTTTTCATTTACATTAATCTTAACATATTCATAGAAGAACTTAATCTTTAAGCTAGTTTTAAGCTGACAATCAATTTTGTTCTATTTAAAAAAGGGTTTAACACAAGCACTTGAAAGGAAGGTATCCTAAGAGATATGGCCTACTTAAAAAATGTTCGATACCGGTTGAAACTGAAGTTAGATGCCTCTTAGTTCGTAAAGTTTCATGAATAGAGAGAAACGATGGACAGGGTTAGGTTGACTACACACAAAAAAATAAAAGTCAATTTCAATTACTAAAACCACCGATTCAATAACTTTAATTACTGAAATTTCGCCAACAACGAAAATTGCTAATTCAATTAGAAATGGATAGAAATTTAATTGAATTAGTTTTCAATTAAATAATAAGTCATTAACCGCAGAATAAAATTGTTGTTTTAACAGCTTGAATTTTATAATATTGAATTTAATCCTGCATGAAATTCTCATTTAGTTAGCAGATTTATTTATACTTATGAGGCATGTGTTGATAGATCTATTTCGGGAATTTTCTATTCGTTTCATTTTCATTGCACAATTAAAGGTCGAAAAAACATAATTTTTATTTTTAATAAAAATTATATCAAACTTGTATAATACACAAAGTACTGTCTTCTTTACTCCCCCTTTACATCTTGTTTTTAAAAGAATAAAGTGTGAAAATAAAAAGGAGAAAAAAACAAAAAGCGTGTATTATATAGCTACCAAAGGCACACAACAAACAAGTTTTTAATTTATTTTTGATCAATGGTGATAATCTTTATTAGTTCTCATTCAGCCAGAAAACTAGTTTATATGAATGTTTGATGTTTTGCTTGCAATTGTCACTTCTTTCAAAACGTGTTCTGATGATGGGAACCTAGAAAATTCCCGATATAGATCTATCAACACATTCCTGAAAGTGGTCAATTAATAAATTTGAAAACAAAATCTCTATAGATTATTTGTTAGGACAATATCCTATCCTCGAACTTGAATAATTTTCATTTTCATTAACACATATAACTTTTTTATTGAAACCTTTAGGAAAATTTACAAATTTTACTTAAAATAGGAAATGGGTAAATATTAAAATACTGTTAAAAAATTTTCTATTGATGCAACCTTGAAATTTTAAAAGTTTCAAGTTTTGCTTAAAAATTTAACGATAAATCGCTAAATAATAATGACTTAACAATACTGAAAAGGAAATAAATGCATAAAACCCGGTAAAACGTAAAGTTGCTAGATTTTTTTCGCTAATAGCTAATCATATTTTATCCCGGTAAAATCTCTAGATTTGATGAGAAAAAACTATGCACCAAAAAGTTTTAAGACTACACTAAAATACAAAAGTCGGCAATATTTTTGCTGGGAGGATCCTTTGTAGAAAAATTGCTAATATCAGCAACAAATTTTGCTAAATTCAGCAAAATATACACTCACAATATTTTTTCCGTAAAGACTACTGAATATACACATTAAATTAACTGAAAATCAGTTAAAAACAGGACTACTTACTTTTCGTTTAAAACAATTGTATTTTTCAGTTTATTTTCAACCGTTGAATATTAATTGACAAAATCCATAAAAACAATAGATTGTTTTCGTTTATTTCAATACTCAATATAATATAACAACTTTTAGTTTTAAAAAGAAAAATTTAACTGACTATTTTAACTATTACGGAAAGTCCGTTTTTTTGTTTATTTTTTGTTTTTTGTTGAATAACAGACAGAACGTTAAAAAATATAATTCTTTGCTAATTTAACTGTACATTCCATTGAAACAACTTTACCGATTAAACTTTTAAACAACTGTTGATTTTTTATGTACTAATTTTTGTGTATTTTACGAAAGTTTTTGTTGTTTTCACATTATTTTCGTATTTTCATGCATCAGTGTAAGATGAAAATATTAAGAAATATGCTATTTTGAGCAAAATATGCACAGTATATTCTAACAAATCGATGCCAGATAGCAGATAAATATTTTGTCTAATAAACGACAAAAAAAAAAAATTTGGGATGATTGGGCAAAACACTGAATGTATTAAGGGAATGTTTCCCTAAAGTGGATCTTTCGTTTTTGTCGTGCTGTTACATGCATATATCAAAACGCTCATCGAGTTTAATTTCCGCTATCACTATTTTATACGAGTTCCGACTTGAATGTACTCGTTTTCTTGGTTTTATTGTGTCGTTTCAAAAAAAAACGCACGGGTGCACACGTGCATTATCTTGATGAAAAAGAATTTTTTTCTTGGCCATATGGCGTCTTTTTTTTAAATCGGTCCTCTTTAAATCGGTCCAATAAGTTGGCATAATATTCGCCGTATATTGTTTTTCCCTTTTGAAGGTAACCGATGGGGATTATCCCGCGTGCATCCTAAAAAACTGTTGCCATCACCTTATTGGCCGACAAACTTACCTTGGCCTTCTTTGGAGCTGGTTCACCCGGAGAAACCCATTGTTTAGACTGCTGCTTGGTCTCCGGAGTGTTGTAATGGATCCATGTTTCATCCACAGTCCGAAAAAACTCATTCGAATTGCGGTTAAACAACTAAAAACAATCCTTTAAAGTTGTCACACGATTACGTTTATGGTCAATTTAGAGCAAAAGCGGCACCCATCATGCAGACAGCTTTCTTAAACCCAACTGATCATTTAAAATCGAAACCACACTGCCATATGAAATGTCTCTGGCATCAACAATCTCACGCACTTTTACTCTTCGATCGGCCAACACCATGTAGTAGATTTTTTCGACATTTTCGGGTGTATTGACCTCAATTGGCCGTCCAGAACGTTCAGGTCATTTGTACTTGTGCGACCACAACGAAATCAATGGCGCAGAGTCCCGATATTATTTATCAAGCTTTTGCTTGGTTTGATTGACGTTTTTTTTTCGCAAAAACTAATGTTTAATGAGCACTAGAAAATCACTTTTTTCCATTTTTAAAAAAATCCACGAGGTTGTATGTTTTGAACAACTGTTAAACGCAAAGTAAATGACGGAACTTGCTCAAAATTTGACAGTAGTCTATAAACAGGTGGTACTTAATGGGAGCAGTGTTGCATTTCAGGTAACTACGATCATGAATGAGTTCATACATGTTCATAAATAGATTCATATATGTTGATTTTTAACCGGGTACTTTAAATAATTAAAAAAATTATATATACCAAATTAAAATAGTTTTTAATAATTTTTTACAACAGCTATCAAAATACAATAAAAATCTTCGCTTTCAAAGTCATAAATACACTCATTGAAATAAACCTGTAAAAATAGCTACAAAAAAATACTAAAAATTTGTTCAAAATGACGCTGCAGAAAAATCTGCTAAAATTAGCATATATTTTTTTGCTAAATAAAAAAATAAAAACATCAAAAAAAACTGTTAACTTTACAAAATTTTTGTTATATTCGAGTTGAATTTTAATTAATTAAAAAGATCAATTTAATCTGCTAAAATTAGCAAAAAATTTTACTAAATATTTGTAAACTAAAAACAGCAAACCAAATCTGTAATATAAAGAACAATTTTGCTATATTTACCTTAAATTTAGTAGAATACAAATAAAAGTTATATTGCTAACATCAACAGAAGTGTTTGGTAAAAAAATTGTAGATTATTCGCGTGAAAAAAAAAATTTTAAATATAAACTTGAAAAACTTTAAATATTTTTATGATTTTTTGCTGATTTGATTTACTAATATTTAGCAAAAAAAAAATCTGCTAATTTCTACAATGTAATTTTTAACTAATTTTTAGTAGTTTTAGCAAAATTGTTTACTAATTTTTTATCTATTAGTGTACTTCCCTCAATTTCTGTGTTAATTTTAATGAGTTCTACAATGTTTTAACAGTTTTTGTATTCTGTATTGTGTTAAGGAAGGTTGTGCCTTTTTGCATTGTTGTTGTTAATCCATGGCAAAACAAGTGATGATTTTAATCCTTTAAGTCATTATTATGAGTTAAAAACCCATCCATGGTTGTATATGGTATATGGTGACCACATAGTTGGCAAGTTGTTATTGTCGATGGTTGTGTAGTCAGTACACGCAGAGAAAAAATGTGATTGAACATGATTACGGACACGAAATTATCACATTATGATCCTAATAATAATATATATGATTCTGGTTGATCATATTAAGATTACCGAGAACGATTTCATTGTAATTTAGGATCATAATATGAATGCTATGATCATATTATGATTGCTACGCATTGTAATCATAACATGATGCTACTTAACTATCATAATATGATGTTTATTTTTCTGCGTGTAGTTGTTGGTCATCATGTATGACCATCAAGAAATTCCTAAAGAATTAACAGCAACTACAACATCATCATGATAAAGTAGTACATCATCAGTTTTCCACGTCCAAACACAACGTCAACATAGTTACACAAAACTTATATGCTCATGGCCCAAAGGGTGAGTTTGGACTTTTTCTTTTTTTGTGTGCTTAAATTTAGAAGAGATCTTTAATTTATTTGTGGTACTTTAGTTAAACATCTTAGACAAGATGAAAAAATAAAAAAATATCTCTTGTAACTTTCTCAAAGTACACTGATAGAATTATCTGCATTGTATTAATGAAATCCATGATGATTTTTGATTGATGATTTTTATTTTCATTAAAAAGGCCCCAAAGAAAATTCCATAGAATTAATGAAATATTTTTCATTAAATGAATTAGAATGGAGAAAAAAAATATTTCTTGATATTATATTTTGTTAATTTTTGTTTAAAATTTATTTTATTTTTCCGTTTTTATTACATCTCCCAACTAGTGATGCCAACTTGGTGCTTTTATTACTATTTATGGTGCTTTTCGATGATTGAAAACGCGAAAATTTTATTCTTGATGCCAAATTGCAAATAAGCAACAAGTTGTTGCTTTTGAAATATTTCGTTGGTGCATTTATTATGTTTTTTTTTTTGCTATTTTCGTTTATTACTCCCAAATCGAATAATTTGCTCGAGAAGTGTTTAAATTGTGACACTTGACAACATAAAATATTATATATTGCTTAATTTTAGTGGTTACTACAAGTTTACTGCCAACTTTTTTCCATATTTATTAAATTAATCATGTGTAAATTCCATGGATGGTAACCGATTCAAATGCGGGTATCGATAAGGGTAACGCTATTTTTTTATTATTTCGGTAACGGTATTTTAGTTGTAACGATATGTCAGTTATTTCGGTATAGGGTTTTAGCGTTAACAGTATTTCAGTTATTTCGGTAACGGCATTTTACCGGTAACGACATTTTACCGGTAACGGCATATTAGTTATTTCGTTAACGTTATATAAAAGATAATGGTTTTTATTTTAGTAGCGATATTTTAAAATATCAAACCAATATTTTTAAATCCAAATGATCAAACTTTGACAAAACATATCTACACTCAAAAAAAAAGTTAGTAAAGTCAGCAAAATTTTAGTCAGGAGGGTGCCTGCAAAAAAATTGCTAATGTCAGAAAAATCGTTTGCGGAAAATCAGCGCGCTGACTTTCTTAATTAAATTTAATTATTTTATTTCATCTATTATTGAAATAATAGACAATTACTTTCACAAGCCGAACACAACACAAAAGTTACCAAAAAAACAGAAGTTTCGGTTACAAATATGTACCAAAACAAACGTAGAGGTTTTGTTAGAAATACATTTTCAAATATAAAAATTTTAGGCTGATTTTTTTCTGATATACTTTTCAAATCTATTCACATAGTACACATATAAAGTTGGACTATGGGATGAGCTCGGAAAGATGGGCTGTCATAGACAAGGGCGGATCAATAAGTCCATGACTTTTTGAATGAAACACAGTTTTTTTTGCCAAAAAAAAAAAATTATTTTTCAACATAATCTCCTTTTAGATCAATACACTTAGTCCAACGTTTCTCCAATTTTTGTATCCCTTCCAAAAAACTAAGAAAAACAATTACGCTGTAATATTCGCCGTAATTGTTTTTCCATTTTGAAGGAAATCGATGTGAATTATACCGCGATCATCCCAAAAAACTGTTGCCATCACCTTATTGGGCACGATTATGGTCAATTGAGAGCAAACGCGGCACTTAACTTGCAGACAGCTTTCTTAAACCCAACTGATCATTTAAAATTGAAACCTCACTGCCATATGAAATGCCTATGGTATCAACAATCTCACGCACTTTTACTCTTCGATCGGCCAACACCATATCGTTGATTTTCTCGACATTTTCGGGTGTATTGACCTTAATTGGCCGTCTAGAACGTTCAGCGTCATTTGTACTTGTGCGACGACAACGAAAGTCAGTAAACCACTTTTTTACCATTGAAATCGATGGTGCAGAGTCCCCATAGTATTCATCAAGCTATGCCTTTGTTTAATTGACGGTTTTTTTTTTCGCAAAAAATAATTTTTAATGAGCACTCGAAATTTACTTTTTTCCATTTTAAAAAAAATCCACGTGGTTGTATGTTTTAAACAGCTGTTAAACGCAAAGTAAATGACGGAACTTGCTCAAAAATTGACAGTAGTTTATTAATGGTAGTTGATGCGAGCAGTGTTGTATTTCATATAACTACGATGGAAGTTCGAATAGCCACGGACTTATTGATCCGCCCTCGTAAATTTTTTGACAAATCGCGCGTTTTGCATACGAAGTACCATATTAAAATAATTGTTTTCTTGATGAAACACCTCTTCCTAATATGTTCTGTCTACTGCATGACCATTTGTTAACTTTAATTGCTAGTTTAGCAATAAAATTCCCTTAAACTATAAAAATTTGGAAAAATAAGAAATACCACTAAATAGCGAGTTTTTAATCTACAGTTTTGTGAATCAAATATGTACCTCAAAAAAAAAAAAAAAAATTACTTCTCTTGTCTTTACATCTCAACAGAAATGAGTCACATTGATTGCATTTTAAAAACTGTATATGCAAAAAACTGCATTTACATGCAAAAACTTAAAAGTAATTTCGTGGAAAATCTGTACCACAGCGTACCTGAAATATATATAATTGGTGGTCATAAGCTTATTTATTTTTATAAGTTATAATTTTGTCCTCCTATGTAATTTAAATGCTAATTTATTCCCAAAGATGTCATATATCTAGATTTGCGATTTTCGGGATTTTTCCCTTTAACTGAAAATTGGTCTCCAGATCAGACTTCTACACCACTTTTGATTTGTATGTCCTAATTTTCAGTTAAAAACCCTAGTATAAGTACAACTGTGGATACTTTAAATATTCTGGATATTTCTGATCCTAAATCTGAAATCAGAATTCAAAAAAATCAAAATGGCGAATTCAATATGGCTTCCATGATTTTGAAATTGTTTAAATACTTGATATTTAGTAGTCAGTTGTTTATTCCAGGTGGTCGGTTATCATGATTCTTAAATAAAATATTTAAAATTCAAAATGGCGACCCATAAAATGGCAGTATGAACAGTACCTTAGGGTGACCATTCGTACATTAATAACAAACAATTAGTAAACATTTTTGCTAAAACTACTAAAAATTAGTTCAAAATTACTTTGCAGTAAACACTGCTAAAATAAGCAGTTTTTTGCTAAATATTAGGATGATAATAAGAGCAAAAATAAAACTGTTTAATCTAAAAAAAAAATAAGTTTCATTTGAGCTAAATTTTAGTTAATTTAAAGTAACAAATTAATATAACAAAATCAGCAAATAATATTATTAGACAAACAAAATTACTAACATTTTTTTTAAATTTCAAAGTTTTTACTTATATTTTTTATGCAAATCTGCCCTTCTGAAATCAGCAGTCTACTATTTGTTAGCAAATATTGTTGTTGATTTTAGCAAAAATTTACTGTTATTTGCATTCGGTTAAATTTAAGGTGAATATAGCAAAAATTTCTTTAATATTACAGTTTTTGGTTGCTATTTTTTGTCTATAAAAATATAGCTATTGCTAGTTTAAGCAAAGTTAATTGCTATTTTCAATGAACAACTCAAATTCAACTCGAATATAACTAAAATTTTGTAAATTTAACCGTTTTATTTTTGCTGTACTTATCTTACTAATATTTAGAGAAAACTATCGGCTAATTTTAGCAGTAGTTAACTAATGTTTAGTAGCTTTTTCTGCTATTTTTAGTGGTTTATTTGTGTAAGTGTAGTTATATGTTAAAGTCTTAAGTATGACTTTGTTCATTTTTCTTAATTACTTCTATTTGCCTTAAAGAAAGGAATTTATAGTTGTACATTTTATTTTAATATGGACGAGTTTGCATTGGGAGTACGGGGGAAAAGGAGTTGCAATAACATAAATTTATTCGAATGTAAGAACTTATTCATTGTTTGCTATTTAATGGTAATTTTATGTAAGTTACTTCATATTATTCATTTTTATGTTGAAAAATAATATATTAACATCCATTAAAAATAATACATGTCATCATGTTTCTCCCTGTGAGGAAATAAATTTATAAAGTGTTAATTTATGAAAAAAATTAAATAAATATAAGCTATTTCAAAAATTTTCGACATCTGTTGAAACTGACTTAAGATGCCTCTTAGTTTTCAATGGTTTTTGAATTTAGAGAAACGATGTGATATGTCCCAGAGCAAATCCAATAGGTCATGTCACCTAACCGACCTAAAGGAACGTATCACGGAATTAACCTTATGACGGATAAACAGCCCAATATTTTTTCCAAATTTGATATTTTAATTAAATTTTTTTTTAAATTTCCACAATTGTTTTTAATTTTGGCGACTTTTTTGTTTAGTTTCTGTGTTTCTTTAAATTTAAGCATATTTTTTACTGTCGTGGTTTTTACCACTTATTTAAATTTTACCAATTTTTTAAAATTTTTGCAATTTTTTTTAATTAAAGCGATTTCTTACATTTTGACAAGTTTTTATAATTTTTTTTTTTCGATTTTTCTAAATTTGGAGTTTAATTTAATTTCGGGGATTTTTTAAATTTTGATATTTTTTTAAATTTTTGGCAGATTTTTAAAATTTTTAACAGTCCTGTTAATAATTGACATATATGGATCCATAAATGAACGCACATGCTTAATACATGTCCACATGCATCCATACATGATTCATATGTGTTCACAAATGAGTCAGACCTGTTCATATAGGGAATCACATAGGTTCATGTGTGTACATTAACAAAAATTGAGGTAATATTTACATTTATTATCATACATGTCCATACATGTTCATATGTGTAAATTAACATATGAACTCATATGAACATATATGAATACTATATGTTGGTATAAGGACATGTATAACTTCGAATGATTTCATATATGAGCATGAATATGTTCATACATATTAATAAATGGAAGCATATGTGTTGATTTTTAACCGGGAGGGGGCAAATAAAATTTGTTATTTGGAACTTCGTCACTGAAACAAAGGTCAAATAGAGAAATTGTTTTCTTAAGCTTCGAAGTTCAAATTGGTTTTAAAAATATTTTTTGATAATCCAACAATATGTAATATTAAATTTTCAATTTTAAATTTAAAAAATCTTCAAATTACCGATTGCTAAAAAATAGCAAAAAAGCTCTCTTTTAAAAAAAATAGTTAATATTTACAAAATAAGCTTAAATAAGCAAATAAGAAAAAAAGCTCTAATAAATATAGCTTACAACTTTCATAATTTCATGTTCAGAACTTGTATATAGTCCAAATAACTTATCCTTTCAAGTAAAAATAAGCTTCATTAAACTTCTAATTTATGACAAAAACGTGTTTGAGTGTATTTTTATATTTTTTGGTGGTGTAATATATATTTTAAAATGTGATAAATACAATGATATTTATAATTTCATGTATCTTTAATTAAATCCAAGCAAAACTGTAATTTAAATATTTTTCATTTGCTTAAAACTTCAAACCGCCATAATTTTTGCTCCGTTAAAGATAAATGATTAACGCATGCTTAAACATCGGCTAACACAATAGACATTCATGACATGCAAACAATTTTTGTGGAAATATTTTGCCTCAGTGTCAAAAATTTTTGAAATTCCTCATATACATATGACAATGTAACTATTGTATTATGATTTATGACTATTAAATTATGTTAAAACTGGTAAAGAATTTTTAAAACTTAACTTAAATTTCCGCTAGATTTTGATAACTGACATTCTTAGCAACTTACTACAACAGATCTTTAAGGTTATTAAAAAAAAAACCGCTTACCGCTTGTAGTTTCAGTTGTGTTTACAATGTGGAACATCTTTTTACCACCAAATTTTGTTACTATAAATGCCATTTACTTTTACTCTCATGACACATTCCTTTTTGGTTTTTTGTTCAACCATATAATAACTCTTTCAGCCGAATTTTTATGATAAATGGTTCTTGGTTTTTTTTGTTTGTAATATTTTTCGTTTGGGTGCACTTTTACCTACTTGCAAGTCTTTTAAAAAGTAATTGAAAGTTAACAGAAAAATTGTTGAAAAATTCAACACATTAATTCGTACAGGAAGTTTTCAACAAACTTGCAACATTTTTACCAGAATTGTGTTTTTTTTTAGAAAGGCAAGTAGGTGTTGCATTTCAAAAGGAGTGTCATTGAATTGTATGTTGAAAAAGTGCAAAAAACTAACAACATTAATAACAGGAACAAAATTGAAATTGGAAGTTTTAGGTGGCGACATGATTGTTTAATTTGTTGTCAGTATGATTGAAAAACTGTAGTACAACTTCAAAAAAGCATCAGTATATTTGAGCCTTTAAAAGTTTAATAAGCAACATATTTTATCTAAATTTTTTTTAAATGTATCGCAAACAATATTTTTAAGGAATCAAATGAAAGACTTTCTCAATTTTTAAAAAAGTTTAAAATTTTAAAGACTTTGTGAGAAACAATAAAAAATTATATATTACATACGAGGGCGGATCAATAAGTCCGTGCCTTTTCGAACTTCCCCCGTAGTTATATGAAATACAACACTGCTCCTATCAAGTACCACCTGTTAATAGACTATTGTCAAATTTTGAGCAAGTTCCGTCGTTTACTTTGCGTTTAACAGCTGTTCAAAATGAAAGAAAGTGAATTTCGAGTGCTCATTAAACATTATTTTTGCGAAAAAAAACCGTCAATCAAACCAAGGAAAACCTTGATAAATACTATGGGGACTCTGTACTATCGATTTCAACGGTAAAAAAGTGGTTTACTGACTTTCGTTGTGGGCGCACAAGTACAAATGACGGTGAACGTTCTGGACGGCCAATTGAGTTCAATACACCCGAAAATGTCGAAAAATCCACGATATGGTGTTGGCCGATCGAAGTAAAGTGCGTGAGATTGTTGATGCCATATACATTTCATATGGCAGTGTGTATTCGATTTTAAATGATCAGTTGGGTTTAAGAAAGCTGTCTGCAAGATGGGTGCCGCGTTTGCTCTCAATTGATTATAAACGTAATCGTGTGACAACTTCAAAGGATTGTTTGGAGTTGTTTAATCGCAATTCGAATGAATTTTTGCGGCGTTTTGTAACTGTGGATGAAACATGGATCCATTCCAACACTCCGGAGACCAAGCAGCAGTCTAAACAATGGGCTTATCCGGGTGAACCGGCTCCGAAGAAGGCCAAGGTAAGTTTGTCGGCCAATAAGGTGATAGCAACAGTTTTTTGGGATGCACGCGTGATAAACCACATCGATTACCTTCAAAAGGGAAAAATAATAAACGGCAACTTATTGGTCAAGAAAAAAGTTATATTGTGGGCGCTGTGGTGTAATGGTTAGCGCGTTGGACTGTTACACAGATGGTCCCGGGTTCGATTCCCGGTGATGGCAACATCAATTTAGAAAAATAATATGTATGAGTTTTCTATCCCTCATATGTGTTGCTGCTCCCACATTCGGTGTTCCCATAGCCCTTAACCCCACCGAAGTAAAATAATGAATCAGGGCTATGAACCAAAAAGCTTCAATAAGTTCGCCAACTCTCCATCAGGTGGCGAGCAACAACTGTTCTAAGACATATCATCTCGCGCAATTACAGTGTTGCCATGTTTGAAGCCCATCATCTTTCCCCACCTTCCACCTCTCTACTATACCCTTTACAAAGAAAGCAACACATTAATAAATAGGAAGAATTTCCTGAGTGTTGCTTCTCTTTAAAAAAAAAAAAAGATAATGCACGGGTGCACACGTGTGGAGTCTCAATGGCAAAATTCCATGAATTGGTACCTCATCCGCCATATTCTCCGGATTTGCCCCCAGTGACTTTTTCCTATCTCCAAACCTAAAGAAATGGCCCGGTGGAAAGAGATTAAGCTCCAACGATGAAATTATTGATCAAACAAATGCCTGTTTAATGGACCTCGAAAAATCATAATGGTTGGAAGGCATACAAAAATTGTAGAAACGTTGTATTAAGTAACTGTGTTTCATTCAAAAAGTCACGGACTTATTAATCCGTCATTGTAAATAATTATTAAACTCAAAAAAATAAGTTAGTAGAAAAGTTAGTAAAACGTCTTGTAAATCAAGTATACCTTTTTTCAGCAAACTTTTTTGCTGAAATTGTATTTTCAGCTAAAATTTTAGTTATACTTATTCAGCACTTAGCTTTTTCAAATTAATGTTTTACTAATATTTTGATTATGCTTTACTAATTTATTTTGCTAAAAATATTGTTCTGATAAGTACATTAAAAGTGTGGTACATTAAATATGGAAAGATATATCTGTTCTTCATACATAAAACAAATTTGTGGATTAAAACAACTTAAAGTTTGTATTGTCACCGGCTTGTGAAAGTAATTGTCTATTAATTAAATAAGAGACAAAATAAAATATTTAAATTTAATAAAGATTACATGTGTATTTCTAAACTAAATGTTTATAGAGATTAATAATGTATTATGGTCGATTTGCAAACAAATATACGTTCAGATATAAGGTAAAAATTGCAATTTGTTCGTCTTCTTTCAAAGAATGAATTCAAATAATAAAAGTAGTTAATTAAGTTTTCTAATGATATAACGAAATTGTTATCGAAAAATTTCTAAATTACTATTGATTTTAAGTCATTCCATTTATGGTCCAAAAAATTTAAGTTTGCTGAAAAAAAAACACTGCAATTATGGTTTAACCTATGAACATTTTATATTTTATTTATAATTTTAGACGTCGTATATTTTCTAACAACCATAAAAACCGCTACTATATTCTATTGTGCTCATAGATTTGTCTTGTTAAATTTAAATTGCTAATCAGTGATTTAAAAATTCTGCATACATGCATATATGCTCATGTATATTATGGGGGTTTTAACCAATGCTGGCCTGGCCTGGCTGCATCTTCAATTTCTGTTTTTATAAATTGCAGATGATTGTTTGTATAGAATCTGTGAGTTTTTTTTCTCATAAATAATATTTTTTATTTTAGAATTTTTGTTTTTTTTTATTCAGAAACCGAAGAGGTAGAGTGTTTATAGTTGCAATGGTCTTTAGGGTCAGATGCAATCTCATAAATGTTAAATTTTATGCGCACATTCAAGCTACAGAAAAAAAAACTTTGCATTTTTCATAAACATATTTATGTGTATGTTGTATTCTAAACAAATAAAAAAATCAGAAACTGTATTTGACTGTTTGTTTATTCTACATTTTATATGCATGTTATGAGTACAGAAATAAATGGACCAGCAAAAAAAATTAAGTGACATATTTTTATTTCATCAACCAATTTCGAAACTTTAAAGAAAAAGTTGTAGGACCGTTTTTTAGGAAATGTCACAGAATCGGCCAGTTACATATGCAGAGAAAAGAGCCTCATGTTTTGGTGGAAATACGTAACGATCATAATATTATCTTCATTGATCATAATAAGTCACAATCATATTTATGATCATTGGGGTATAATATGATAATTTAATGTTCAATCATATATTTCCTCTGCTAGCATACACCGAAAAAACTAAAATCGAGTTTCAATGAAAATATTTGTTAATACAATAAAAAATTTAATTTAACTTAATTCAATTGGGACCAACTAAGCTATTAATTATTTCAATTGAAAATTTAACATTTTTTTTTTTAATAAAGAGAAGCAACACTCAGGAAATTCTTCCTATTTATTAATGTGTTGCTTTATTTGGAAAGGGGATAGTGGAGAGATGAAAGGTAGTGCAAGATGAAGGGCTTCAAACATGGCAACACTGTAATTGCTCGAGACGATAAGTCTTAGAACAGTTGTTGCTCGCCGCCTCATGAAGAGTTGGCGAATTTATTGAAGCATTTTGTTTCATAGCCCTGATTCATTATTTTACTTCGGTGGGGTTAAGTGCTATGGGAACACCGAATTTGGGCTCCGCGATACATGATGTTGTAGTCACCGGGAATCGAACCCGGGACCTTCTGTGTAACAATCGAACGCGCTAACCATTACACCATTACACCACAACGCCCAATGCATTTAAAGTTTTTAAAGTTTTTTTTTTTTAAATTAGTTTATATCATTAATTAAAATTTTAATTGATACAATTAAACATTTAATTTTTCAAAATATTATATTGAAATATTAATTGAATAAATTTTTTTCAAACAAATCTTTAATTTACAATTATAAGACAATAATTTTTGTGTGTATGACAATTCACAGCACTAAACTGGAAAATGTAAAAAATTTTTTTTTCTGATTAATTATGGCAACCCTGGAACAATAGTTTTCAAAAAGTAAGGACCTAAAATTGTCACGTACTTTTTACTGTGTTATTATATCTCCCTTCTATTCAAAATTATCGGACATTTAAAATAGGTGTTGCTTTAAAGCAACGGCAGTGTAAAATATATTAAAATTATATTAATTAGTTAAAGCATAGGGTAGTTAGGGGTAGTGTGGAAATAGGGTTGAAGTAGTAATTTTTTTTTTTTGTTAATTTTTTTAATATTTCTCTGTTTGCATACACTGAAAAAACTAAAATCGTGTATTAATTAAAATATTTGTTAAGGCAAAAAAAAAATTTTTAATTTAACTTAATTCAATTAAGTTTGCTAATCATTTCAATTAAAAATTGAAAGAACATTCGTCCAACATTTTATTTAAAGTTTTAATTGATATGACAATTAAAAAATTTAATTGAAAATTTAAAAAATAGAGGAAAATTTGGGAAAATGCATCAAAAAAATTTTTTGAAATTAGTTTATATAATTAATTAAAATTTTAATTGAACAAATTTTTTTTCAAGCAAATCTTTAATTTAAAATTATGGGGCAATAATTTATTGTGTGTATAACAAGTCACTGCTTTAAATTGGAACATGTCACCGAACTGTAGCTTGCGCCAGTGTTGGGTGACGAATCTGTATAGACATGTTAATAGTCATAGATTTAAATTTGTTTGGAAAAATATATGAAAAATTTAAAATTGTGTAATTTTTTTATTTTATCTGTCTCTATTCGCTGGGTTATTCTTGTTATTGCTTCTGCAATTGTACTTTTTACATACATAATATTATTTACGTAGTAGCTTTTTCTTTATATTCAATTTACTCTAAAACAATAAAATAAAAATAGAAGAAGTTAGTGAGTGCTAGACAACACATCTAAAAAAACGCCATCAATCAAATTGTTATTTGTATAGTTTATGCTAAAAAGAAAATTTTTTTGCATTTCCAAAAAAAAAAAAAATAATAAATTCAGAAACAAAACTTTAAACATCGATGATAGTTAATGGTATCATAAATTTTCATTTTGTTGTTTAGTTTTTTTACCGCTTTTTTTTTGTTGTTCTTTTTTGTGTTAAAAAAATAGATTTTTATTGAAAAACTTACATAAAGCAGTTGAAGATTTCTTTAAAAACTTACCTAAAAAGATAGAGAAAAAAAAATGTAATTAGATTGGGGATAAGTTTATTAAAAATTATGTTAAACTTAAATGTAAATATACTTTAAATAAATTTGGAAAAAAGTTTACAAACTTGTCCCGGGACCGGGCCTAGTACGAGCCACTTAAGTATCAACAAAATGACACTTTGTAACTGATATCTTAATTTAAACTTGATTTATGTATGTCAGGCGAAATGACTTTTAGAATCCTGTATGCCCTTGAACCAAAATAAGAGATTTTCTTTAAAGCTTAAACATTACTTCCTTTGTGTATCCTACACTCACAAGAACTTTTCCATAAAAAATCAACAGTTATTTAAAAGTTTAAACGGTAAAGTTGTTTCAATGGAATATACAGTTAAATTAACAAAGAAATATATTTTTTAACGTTCTGTCTGTTATTCAAACAAAAAAAAAATAAACAAAAAAAAAAAACGGACTTTCCGCAATAGTTAAAATATTCAGTTAAAATTTTCTATTCAAAACAAAAAGTTGTTATGTTATATTGAGTATTGAAATAAACGAAAACAATCTATTGTTTTTATGGATTTTGTCAGTTAAATTTTCAACAGTTGAAAATAAACTAAAAAATACAATTGTTTTAAACGAAAAGTAAGTAGTAATGTTTTTAACTGATTTTCAGTTGATTTAATGGTTATATTCAGTAGTCTTTACGGACAAAATATTGTGAGTGTATCAATGGTTTCTACTAAGATAAATATGTTTTTAAGATTTTTAAAAATTGTGTTATTTTTACAATATTTATTCTTTTAAATTTAACGAAATTTTAACTTAAACATTTTCTCGCTTCCAAAACTGTGCACTGCAAACATAAAATTGCTTTACAAAATATTTTGTAAATTTGGTTTTCTATCAAAAACACACATTTGACGCATTTATGGCCAATATACAATACTTAACCTGGAGTTGGGCTTGTCGGTTAGAGAGTTAAACAAAATGCCCATAAAATTAAACTCTGAGAACTCTGTAAACTGAAACACATACAAGAGGGCTGTTTGTTTACTTGAATTGTGCAAACACAACAGCCAGCTTTTTCAACTGTGTATAATGGACTAAAAATTGTATGCAGAAACTAGATGTAGTCCGATTTTAACTTTTCACTGGTGGATCGTTGTGTATGGACAACACTAACATATGTTCCAAATTTCAGCGAAATCAAATAACGTTTTAATTTCGCTAAAAATCAAAATTTTTTCTAATATTATGTTTGAAAATTTACATAAAAATTAAAAAAGATTACATAACATTTGTTATGACTTCTCCATGATTTCTGGATAAAAATTTTATTACATTTACGATTGTAGAACAAAACTTTAATACATTTTTAACGGAGAAGAAAAAAAAATATTATAATTTTATTTATAAAATAAATGTATAATGGACAAAAAATTGTATGCAGAAACTAGATGTAGTCCGATTTTAACTTTTCACTGGTGGATCGTTGTGTATGAACACCACTAACATATGTTCCAAATTTCAGCGAAATCAAATAACGTTTTAATTTCGCTAAAAATCAAAATTTTTTCTAATATTATGTTTGAAAATTTACATAAAAATTAAAAAAGATTACATAACATTTGTTATGACTTCTCCATGATTTCTGGATAAAAATTTTATTACATTTACGATTGTAGAACAAAACTTTAATACATTTTTAACGGTTCTCAAGATATTAGCGTTTTTTGTGATTTAGAGAAGAAAAAAAAATATTATAATATTATTTATAAAATAGTATATCCAATATATTAATTAATAATTCTCTTCCTAAAAGCCTAAAATAAAAATTAATGGCATACCCATTGCAGGAAGGGTATCGTTATCCTGGTGATATTTCATAAAATATGAGCTATTTTACTTTTTCCTTAACAACTTTTTAGATAACACCTAGAGAAAAAATATGATTGAACATGATTGTGGATACGAAATTATCATATTATTTCCCAACTATCATTTACATGATTCTGTCTGATCATATTATGATTACCGAGGATGATTTTATCGTCATTTGGAATCATAATATGATTACTACGATCATATTATGATTGTGAGGCTAACATGACGCTCTGAAATTATCATAATATGATGCTCTTTTTTCTGCGTGAATGGACCAATTTTGTAATTTAAATACGTTTTAGCAAATAGACTTCATATAGATTACGCTTTTTGCCACAGTGGAAATTCTACGGAGTAAAAGTTTTATAATATAAGAAGACAAACTCCAAAAATAAAAACAAAAAATATAAAAATTGTTTAATCCGCATTAAAGCGAAACCCGATATTTTATTTAAAATTCTGACTTCTTAATTGTAATTGTAGCCACAATAGTTTATAGATGCATCGATGGTATTAAATTTAATATTAATAATTTTAAACTTTTATTAACCTATAGTCGAAGCTTTATCGACCTCACAACTTTTGTTCAGCGATTTTTGGTTATTTACACTTTTAATATGTAGTCACATTGATTGGGTCCTGAAGAGGTGGAAATTTCCGGCGTCTAGAATTTTGAAGCACACTAGTGTATTTGTTGTTTTGATTTTTTTCCGGGTAAAAATTTTAATATGTGGTTTAATATAATTATATCTCATTTGATAAGTTCCCATATATTAACACATGCAAATTGGTTCGAAAAATAGGTCATCTACATGTATCTAATTAGATATAATTTGATACAATTATATCTGAGATTTGTCCATATCCGGGACATTGAATTATATCTAATTAGATATAAATGTATCAGATTTTATAAGTTTTAGCCGGTTATAGGTATGTATTTTCTAACTTGAAGTTATGCTTCAAAGTATTTAAATGAAAATTTAAATTTCTAGAAATCAACAATTTTGAACTCCCAATTTTTTTTACGAGACATATCGAAAATTTAAAAATGGATTTAAATTTCTATAAAAATTTTACTTTAGTTAATTTATTTGTTAAAAATCAAAAAACATATTTTTGTGATTCTTTTAAAAATAACTTACAATACGTCACAAAATATGAAAATGTGCATACTCCCTTATTGAGGTAATGAATTAATGTAATATCTATAAAAATGGAAATAATTATACATAACATAAGCAAAATTATCTCTCCACTACTTACATCAATGATTGTCTAAATGATGCTATATTTTAAAGAAACGCAAATGCCGCAGATAATTATAGAAACGAAACGAAAAGAAAAGAAAAAAAACAAAATATGACGTATACAACCCTTTTTTGTAATAAGAAAAAGAAAACATAAACCCTTCCTAAGCTGTTTGTCTTTGTCTTTCGCTTTAGCCTGTCTACCTGTCTGTATATTTGTTTGCATTTTGACCACACTAGATTATTAATCTCTATAAACATTTAGTTTAGAAATACACATTTCATCTTTATTAAATTTAAATATTTTATTTTCTCTTTTATTTAATTAATAGACAATTACTTTCACAAGCCGGTTACAACGCCAAATTTAAGTTGTTTTAATTCACAATTTTGTGTTATGTATGAAAAACAGATACAAAAATCTTCCATGGTTGATTTTTTTATATGTCTTATTTGAGTCGTAGTTTTTAGTATCATTTTCCTCGTCACTACTACAGCTCTAATCACCACAATTTTTTTTAGCAAAATAAATTAGTGAAACATTAGTGTAATATTAGTAAAACATTAGTTCAAAATCGTTAAGTGCTAAATAAGTATAACTAAAATTTTAGCTGAAAACATAATATTAGAAAAAAAAAAATATTTTACTTTTAAGTTTTAATAAATTAAAACCAAAAGTTTATTTTTCGATCTTTTATCATGAATTATGATGTGAGCAAGATTATTCAAGTTCAAGATCATTTGTTTTTTGCAACGATATTTATTAATCTAAAAATCTTCATCCGCAACTTAATGCAGATTTTAATCCACTGACAGGTCCTTACATGTTTCATGTAGCGTCACCTACAATCCTCAGAGAACCAATGTGGACTGTGTAGAAGATTTACCCAAAGTTATAATTTTCTGATGGCAAAAGATGAACACTATACCCGTAGTGTTTTTTAAACTTCATGAGAAGTTTAAAAAACAAAGCACGGAAGCATCCAACTAATTCAAAAAATTAAAACCTTTTTTTCTTTAACCAACAAATATTGATTAAAAATAGAATACCTGATCTACTTACTTATTTTTTTGAGTCTACATACATTTGGATTATTAATTGGTTTATTTATTATATATGGAGTACGATTTGGAGACATATAATAATATCAAGAACCATAAAAAAAATTCCAATAGAAATTATCAGATATGACTTAAGCATACTTTATGATTAGACTTATGATTAGACTTTATGATTAGACATAACTATTTTGTGCGCCCTGGCAGGCTAGTTGGTAGCGTGCTGGCTTGTGCGGGGGTCGTGGGTTCGATTCCCACCAGAGGCACTGGTCAGTTTTCGCTACAACGCGCCGAAGGCCATAGTAGCTAGTGCTCGGTTAGGGTAATAGTATATAATTTGTAATTATATGTTTATTAATTAATAAAAAAAAAAAAAAGATACAAATATTTTCTTTGTAATTTTTTTAGTTTTATATTGATTCTGATCGCTTTCTTTTGCATTCTGTTAACAAGCATAAATTGCAGGACAATTTATTATTGTTTTTTTAGTTCTGATACTTATTTCAATATTACCATTTTCCTGTCCAATTTCTCACTTCACCCCTTTTTTAAACTACATACAAATATAACTCAAAAATGAGTTTGTTGACGAGTTAGTTGCCAATTAAATTAGTCCACTCCTCACTCTGTAAGATGTGTCTACTGAACGTTCCTGCTTTTGGTAAAGATTTTTAGTTTTTTAGTTTTTTTTTTTTTTTTTTTGGTATTCATGATTTTAGACCAAGTGTGTATAAAATTAATTGCTAATACAATTTAGTCCATTTAACCCTCAAATGGACTATTTTTTCCTTTAATCTTAAAATTTTTAGTAAATTTTTAATAACTTCACTTTCATTTCTTCAACAATTTTCTTTGCACAATTTTTTCCATTTGGAATTGCTCTGTTTTGTTAAGATTTTATATGAATTGTTTGCTTTTTTTATGGTATTATTTTAAGCCAGTCTCATTGTTTGTTTAGAAACAAACCACTTTTTTTTTTTTTATTACCAAGTACTAATAATACAAAACATCTGAACAAAAAAAGAAAAAAAAAACTAAAAGACCTTAAGGGAAAGATATGCAGTATGTAGATTGCATTTTTTTGGATAAGAAAAGCTTTAAGAAAAATCACCATAATTTAGAGTGTCTATCTTGGCATTGAACTAGAAATTAAGCCCATACAAATTGATCTCGACCAATGCAACAACGGCAATTGTACAAAAAAAAAAAAACAAATAACATTGAGAAAAAAAAGAAGAAAGCATTTTAAATAAATAATCAAGATAAATATTATAGGAAAAACAAAAAGAAAATCTTATAGAAAATTTATACATAAAAAAAGAGTGAACCACAATGAATAATAATAAAACATTAGTTAAAGTTTATGCATGATTGATTAGATTTCCGCTTTTTTATACAATATTTTATAGAATATTGTAGTATAAGTTATTATTAGAAAAAAAGTGAAAACTATTTACTATAACAATTGAAAATAATGTATTTTTATAGAAATTTATGTTAAGCATTTATAAAAGAATTATTTTAAAATCCAGTAGATAATATTTTTTAGTAAGCTTAAATTTTTTGAGCTATTTTTTTAAGGAAAAAGTAAATCGAATCAATGTCAAACTTAGAGTAAAGGGTGTTTTTTATGGAGGTATAGAACTTTGAAATGGAATAACACAATGATGGTTTTTTTAAATTGACATGAAATTTACTTTATTTGAAAGATAATCTTCTGGCATTATCATTTAAATATGACTTCTGGCATATGAACGCCACGGCTGGCTTAGACGTAGTCTAATCTGGAGGTACAATTTTCTATGACTTTTTCCAACATTTGTGGCCGTATATTGGCAATAACGCGGCGATTGTTGTCCTCCAAGTGGTGAATCGTTTCGGGCTTATCGGCGTAGACTAGCGACTTCACATATCCCCACAGAAAATAGTCCAGCGGCGTTAAATCGCACGATCTTGGATGCCAATTCAAGCGTCCAAAACGTGAAACTATGCGTTTATCAAACGTTTTATTCAATAAATCAATTGTGTCACGAGCTGTGTGGCATGTTGCGCCGTCTTGTTGAAACCACAGCTCCTGCACATCATGGTTGTTCAATTGATGAATGAAAAAGTCAGTAATCATGGCTATATAGCGGTCACCATTGACGGATGGACTGATTGGGGTCTTCCTCTACGCTACGCTCTACAGCAGTAATGACTTTTTCTGTACGCACTGTACGACGTCTATGTGGATGCATATCATCATTTAGAGTAAACGTGGTGGGAAAACGTTACATACTTGATCGAATTAATTGCTCTGATGGACGATTATGTTGACCGTTAAATGGAAGTAGTGCGCGATACGTATTTCGAACAGAACCATGATTTTCAAAATAAATTTGCACAATTTGGAAGCGTAGTTCAGGCGTCAGTCTATTCATGTTGAAATTTCAAACCAAACTGAACATAAATCACTTGACAGCTGACACCTGTATAAGACACCCTTTATATGTTGCAATGAATAAAAAATAGACAAACTTTTAACACTACATTTTTGTCCAATTTGTTTATCAATTGGTTCTGAATTAAATGAAAAATAGTGGAGTTTGGGTTGAGTTGCTAAAACCCTTTTTCTAACTAAGGCCACCCAAACGATTTATTTTTAACTTGTTCAATATACTCATCTTACAGAGAGATTAGTGGAGGACCTTATTTGCCAACTAACTCGTTTGCAAATTAAATTTTTATAAACTTTCTTTTTCCAAAAAATACGCTAATAAAGTTAAAATAAATAAATAAAATAAGCAACTGATTTCCATCACTCCTACCGAATTAGTTCAAATTTGGCAGAAACATTGTCGGTTATTGTCGCAACTAAGGCTTCTTTGGATTGCAAAATATGGCGTCTTAAAAATTGAGGAAATCATAAAAAAGTACTAAAATTACTTTATAAAATTAAGCATATAATGAAAAGTATTGATGTTACATGAATTACTGGGGTCTTAAATTAAAGATGACAAAATTATCTTTAAAATAATATGTCACATGATTAATTTTTCAAAAGTTCAAAGGTCAACTTTTTGTGACATAAAGCTAGCGGGGGAATATTTAAAAAAAAAAATAGTTAGTGACCGACCGAGTATTCGGCTTCGGAGTTCGGCCAAGTTCGGCATTTGGTCAAATTTTGGAAGAAAGTTTTTTTTTAGAGTTTTTGTTATTTTGTAAAATTTACTGTTCAAATAATGAATTTTACACGAAAATATGACTACTTAGTCTCTATAGTTGGCATTACCCAGGGATAACAGCGTGGAGGTGATAGTACAAAATTGATTGGCTTAAGCGTTTTCTCCTCCAGTTTATCCAAAGTCCGGTTTCGCTGAGGAAAGTATTTCTGCGTGACCGGCCTGTGGCCGGGCTTAGGGGTTTTCCCTCATGTGATATGCAGTTTAGTGGATTCGCTGAGTAACGTTTTTCTGCGTGACCGGCATTCGGGAGGGCTTAGGATGTATGTAATAGACACTTGAGTGGCTTCGCTGATTAAAGTTTTTCTGCGTGACCGGCATTCGGCCGGACTTAGGGATTATCTCCTATGTGATAGTCATTTTAGCGGCTTCGCTGAATAAAGTTTTTCCAGTTTTCGATGCATTGCAAGTGTTTTCGAAAATAGCGCTGCAGGCAAAATTTGTAAACGTGTGTAGAAGGCGCTACGTATCATAGATCCTAAAAATAATATAATTTTTGAAATCCTAAGGAAATTTGTATTCATTAGTGTACCCACACTTGTATGTTACAACGCGTACCGGTTTTTGGGCCCTGGGGCTCCACGGTCCCAAAAATGCAGTGCAGTTTAGTCAATCAGAAACCAATACGTTCTCCACCATGACACTTATACAGTACACAGTGGGATATATCACAAATTTTTTGGAAATAATTCTGCAATTTCGTTTTTAATTAGTCCGCTTGCCATGTGCATAATCATAAGTGACACAATATCGAGCTTAAGTTTTGATTTTGAACCTTTCTGACCTGACGGCTGCGGCAGTATAATCACCCAAAATAGGGAACTTTTTGCATATACAATTTTGAGTGCTCGCCAGTTTTTTGTTGTTAATCTAATTTTCAAAAAATTAACATATTTGTAATCTGATAGTAGGGACTAACAAAAAAATGATTACATGTGTGTGTTATCTCTAATAGTTCCCGAGATATTCGCATTTGAAAATGAGAAATTCCAAATTTGGTCCGATTCAGGTGCAGTTTTTTGCGAATAGCGGGACGAAATCGGGGCCAACTTATTTTTTAAAATATTGGTTATTTAACTAAATAAATTATTGATTAAATAAAAAAAAAAATAAATGCAATATCACAAATAAGCGCTGACTTTGTCAGTATTCAACCGAGTACCTACTTTGTTCACTTTTTGAAAAATTTAAAAATTTGTTTAAAGTTTTTAAGACTTTTACATTTTTTTTTTATCGGGACAGCCGACTTGGAAATCCAAAGATTTATATTACAAAATATAAATAAAAAAGCATATTTTTTGGGTTTTTCTTTTCCTTTTAAATCTAATAGGATTAAAACAAACAATATAAATGGAACTTTCAATCCTATTTTAAATTAAATAGATCTATTAAGCTCTTAAGCGGCTATTTAAAATTTTGCATTATTTATCTTCTTCAATAAATTCAATTTTTAAAAACGTGCAAAAAATTGCTGGATTTATATTCGATCAGATGTTGGTTTATCTCTCATAAAAAACATAATTTTTGTATTTTTTTTTATGTATTACGGTCAGGTATACTTTTAAGACAAAAAATATGTTAACTAAACATTGTGGCAAATAAAAACTAATATTTAACAGTTAAGTGCTAATTTAATACATGCAAACATATTCCGTATATGAAGCATTGTAGACTATTTATCTGAGAATTTTCAAAAATATATTCCAAACTAACACATTTCAGGTCGCTTAGAAGTTTTGACTCCGAAAATAGTCTTAAACCTCTAATGCTAAAAACAACTTTAAATCGATCTTCGCTTTTGGGCAGTATTCTTAAAAAATACAATTTTTACTGAAAGGAAATAAATTATTTTATGATTTTTTTTTAATTAAAAAATATTTAAATCACATTTTTTTAAAAGGGTCTCTAAACTTTTTTCATTTTACTAAACTTTTGTGGAGAACAACTCCATATGCATTAACTTTTTGTTTAACTTCCATTCAAGCTCAGTGTCTTGATTTTCTATTTCTTAAAATAAATTAAGCTTTCGTTTGAAGGACTCGTGGTATTCCGTCAGGATTCCGTTTAAAAAAAATCATCTTAGCTCGAAAACGTATAAGTGGATTTTTATGAATTCTGGCAAAATTAATACGTTTTATATGAGTAGAAAATTCGAAAAATTGTATTTAAAATTTGTTGAATTTAGGGTATAATTTCGTTCAATTTTCGTAATTTTCGAAAATCGCTAGTATTTCTAAAGTAATACCGCTACAACTCTAATTCTTAGTATATAAATAGTTATTAGAAAGAAAGTCCCTTAAAAACGATTTGTCAATTTTTTTATGTAACACCCCACAGTTTTGTTTCAAATGGAAGAATTTGATATTTTTGGAAATCGTATCAAATCTTGGACGAAAATCAAAAATTTTAAAAATACTTAAAGGGGAGAGTTCACACGGTTGTCAGATTCTTGTATGGCAAAAATTGCCAGATCTGTTGTTAGACATTGCCAGAACTGTCGAAGCAATTGAAAGAAATTATTAATTGTCAATTGTGTGTTTAATTAAATTGAAAAAGTAATAATATAAATTGTCATGGAACAAAAAAAGCAATTGCAACGATTTTAGCTGAATATGTATTAGAAAGTAGCGAGGATGAAGACAAAATATTTTTGCGGAGATTTGACCATTTTCCTTTGCAATCGTTCACACTTATCTGATGGCATCTGCGACCTCTTGCCATAAAATATCTTTGGGAAGTTTATACTCAGCGCAACCAGCATCCCATAAACTTCGCCGTACCTCAACTTCCTCCACCTTTTTGCGGTAGGATCTTTGTTTGGGTGTTGGGGTTTTTCCCGGCTTTATAGCCTGTTAGCCACTGGGAGCCTCTTGGCGACTGGGTACGAAACATCAAGTCAGTTGGCTCATAGCTGCAATCTATGACGCGGGTTTCATTAATGGAAATGTCGCCATCCATTTTTTTTATTTAATTTGATTTCCTATTTTGTATCACTTTTGATTTTTACTATTATTAATATGAACTTTTGTTTTTTTTTCATTATTTACAGTGCCGCCAATAGAAACATTTCTGTGACAATACTGCCATTGTCAGATGCATTAATTTAAACACATCTGCCAATAAAAAATTGGTTACAATGTCTTGCAATTATCTGACAATGGCAACGTAGGGTGTTCACACGAATGTCAGATGTCTGACAATATTATTGTCTTACAATGTACAGACAATGCTTTTTCTGACAATATTGCAAGACAAAAATTGTAAGTTCACACTGTTGTTAGACATTTTCTGAACATTTTTCTGACAATATTGTAAGATCTGACAACCGTCTGTACATAGCTTTAGGAAAAAAGTACCCATAATTTTATGAATATTTTTAATATCGAATCCAACAGTTTGATCAGAAAAAATGTATCACAATTTGTGGATATGTTTCATACAAAAAATACCTCATCACCAGGGCAAGTTTTTTTTTGGCACGAAAAAAGTTAAAAATGACAGGTTAAATAGACCCAAAAACCTTTAAAAATGGCACAAGATATGGTAAAATAGCAAAACAAAATTTGTAAAAAAAATAAAAAGTTGAATGTTAAAGTTTAATTGAATTTTCCTTTATTAAATTTTGATTGCATAGTGCATTCAGGGTACTTCTGCTTTAAAAATTTGTAGTTGTTTTTGTTGTAATACAGTTTATTGTTAATGTAAATGACAGTCATTTGTTGAACAAATTAAATCCTTTACTAAACTTGTAGTTCATTTAAAAAAACAAACCACCTCAAATGATTGTTTTATGATTTTACATTCATATTTTACAGTCGTTTTTTGTTATTTGAAAAAATAAAACAAATAAATGTTTGTGTATTTTTTACTAACATATGTGGTTAATTTTTACTGCAATTGTGGTTCACTTTTTTAACATTAAAAACAAATGACAAATGTTAGTTGAATTTAATGAAATGTTAGTCATCCTTTCTTTAAGTGAAATTTCATTTGTTTGTAACTACATTTCAGTGGTTTTTACCTACATAATATCTTTAGTGTACAATTATGTGCTTCTCAAGTTATCAAAAAGAAACGATATTCTGTTGTCACATGAAACATTTGAGTTTAATGAAAATACGAGTTCCACCAAAGAGTATATACAAATAGAGAGACTACACTTCCCACGCCTCTCAGCAACAAAATACCGAAAACGACCAAGCAAATGAAAACATTTTTTTACACTAAAAAATGAATGCAAAATGTTGATAGAAAATTCTTGCTTAAAACACTCACTTTTATTTTGCGTATATTTTATTATTTTCTATTAAAAATTAATGTATTTTAATTTTATCTTGCTGATTTTATCATTAATATTTGAAATAATTAAAATTTTTATGAAATTATTATTTAAAAACATGATAAAAATTAATTTAAACTTTTAAATTTCACAACATGTGTTCATTTGCTCGGTGCGAGTTTACGAGAAAATAAAAAAAGAGCAGATTGAGCGACACTGAGTAGTATGGAAACTCACTGGTTCCACATCTGTTGATATAACTGTAGCATATTTGAAAGCATGTAATTCCGAAGGGGATTGGTTTTCAATGTATAAATCCTTTTAATTTTTTTTTAGTCAAAGTTTGTGGGCCACTATTTCGATTGAAAACTTTATTTGTAGTTGGCATCCTTAATCTTTTCCTTAACGAAATCTATAACATCTAAATTTTCATTTATGGAGAGTCCTTTTGCTTCCAATTTAGTGATGCTTAAACAAAGACATTCGAAATTACTTTTAATATAAGCTAAATCAGATTTTATTCCAGATTTTTTAAATATCAATTTTGCATATCTGCATTATCGTTACTGAGCATATTTAATAATTCACAAATTTCATTGAAATTATCACAAAAATATTTTCAGCTTTAATCCAAGTTTAACTTAAATTCGGATACATTGATTGTAACAAATTTTTAGTGAGATGGAGCCTAAAAAGATATCAAAGTTATAAACTAGATAACACGACACTTAAGCCGAGGTTTTAGTATTTAGATTATCTTTAATCTTAGTTTAACGAAGTTTGTAACTGGAATACTGCTATTGGAATTTTGTTTAATTTGCTT
Organism: Delia radicum; assembly: GCA_021234595.1. NCBI lineage: Eukaryota > Metazoa > Arthropoda > Insecta > Diptera > Anthomyiidae > Delia > Delia radicum. The sequence continues at coordinate 68,569,718 of CM037853.1, forward strand.
TATTTCAGTAAACTTTGCAGATATATACACTCAGATATATACACTTTCAACCAAACTTTGCAGATATATACACTCAAAAACAAAAGTTTGTAAAGTCAGCAAAATTTTAGTCAGGAGGGTGCTAGCAAAAAAATTGCTAATGTCAGCAAAATCAGTAGATTCAGCAAAAGTTTTGCTAACACTTAGTAGATTAGAAATAAAAAAGCGTTGGTAAAAATTAATAAATTTTTTTGCTGAATTTTAGTAGACTGAAAAAAAAAACGCAAACAAATTGTAAAAAAATTGTAATTTAGTTAATATATTTGCTGAAAATCATAAAATATATTTTTGTGATTCTTTTAAAAATAATTTACAATAATTACGAAATATAAAAATTTTCATTTTCCCACATTGATGTCATGAAGTAATTTAATATCTGAAAATATATAGAAATAAATATATATAACAAAAATTTTCTTTCAACTACTTACATCAATGGTTGTCTAAATGTTGCTATCTTTTAAGGACGCAACTGCCGAAGATAATTATAGAAACGAAACCAAAAAATAAACAAAAATAAACGAAACGAAACGAAAAAATAAACAAAAATAAACGAAACGAAAAAACAACCCTTTTTTGCAATAAGAAAAAGGAACCATACTAAGATGTGTTGGTTTGTCTTTCGCTTTACTCTGTCTACATGTCTGTATATGTTTGTTTGCAATTTGACCACACTAGATTATTAATCTATTAACATTTATTATAGAAATACATATTAAATTTAAATATTTTGTTTTGTCTTTTATTTTATTAATAGACAATTATTTTCACAAGCCGGTGACAACGTAAAATTTAAGTTGTTTTAATCATCAATTTTGTTTTATGTATGAAAAACAGATACAAAAGTCTTCCATGGTTGATTTTTTTATATGTCTTATTAGAGTTGTACTTTTTAGTATCATTTTCCTCTTCTCTACTACATCTTGATATGCCGCGACATCTGCTTATCAGCACAATTTTTTTTTAGCAAAATTAATTAGTAAAACATTAGTATATTAGTAAAGCATTAGTATAAAACAGTTACGTGCTGAATAAGTATAACAAAAATTTTAACTGAAAACACGATTGTAGCAAAAAAATTTGCTAAAAAATAGTATACCTGATTTGCGTTTTACTAACTTTTCTACTAACTTATTTTTTTGAGTGTAGAAACATGCTTCATTCAGAAATGTTTGCACTTTTTTTGCCTTAAAGAGCCCTCTGGTGGAAATATTTGCAACCAAAGCTGAAAATTTGAGGGCATGTAAATCCTACACGGTTTAAGTTTTTTTAAAAATTTTATTTTGTATAAGTTTATGAATAAATCTTTATTCTTTGGACAATTTTTTAAATTGCCATAACTGAAAAACCTTTATCCTTCAAATATCGTTACCGAAATAACTAAAATACCCTTACCGCTTAAATACCGATACTATTTTTTAAATGACGCTAACTGAAATATCGTTACCCCCTAAAATATAGTTAACGAAATTAAAGAAAATAGCGTTACCTTTACCGATACCCGCATCGAATCGGTTACCATCCCTGATAATTACACAGTATAATCTAAACCCTAAATACTCGATATTTTGATATCATTGTTGTTAAATTTTCTGATACTTTTTTTTTGCTTGACGTTGATACGACAATTTTTTTTTTTTTTTGTAGCGGGCACTTAACGTGGCATGCCTCACATTTGCATATATGCAACTAAATCTACATTTACTTATTAAACTACCATCACAGTTAGTAGTGCAGTAATTTTTAGCATGGAAACACTAAAATGACATAAGTACCAAACTAAACAACAATTATTAATTCATAATTAAGTATGCATAACATGACCAACTACACTAGTTTACAAAATAAAAATAAATTGTAGAATTTTAGAACTCATACAATCCATGTTGTTTTATGTAAAAGTCTGGCCAATGTTATATGAATTACTATAATTTTGAAATTTATCCATGAATTTTATTAAAATTGATCTAGTTTTATTCGTTAATATGTGGACTGAACGATTTATAAACAAGTGCAAACATTAAAGTCAACTAAGCCGAAAATTGATTTATATTTGGCAACTCTTGATAAAATTTTTTCACAATTTTTCTATTCACAATTATACTCAAGACGGTGAATTATATTAGAATTTTAAAACCACTTAATTATCTTTATTCAGTAAAAAACTATAGCCATTTAAAAGTAATAAGTCGAAAAAGTACCACGGTATCAAAAATGAGTTAGTAAAAAAGTCTTTTATTTTTTAAGGAAAAAACATCGACGAAAATTTCTATATTTATAAGTTTTTTTACCAATGCTATCTTATTTTCGAAATCTTAGTATATCCTTTTGGATAAAAAATTAAGAAAAATTTTTGCTGCAGAACTTTCCCACAGAAAAAAATAATCAAATTTTTTAATTTTTATTGGGGTTATATTTTTGAGAATGCTTTTTATACAGAAAAAATTTCCAGAATTCAAATTGTAATTTTAAAATTTACATTCATAATCTCAATAAATCGGTTGAACTAATATTTCTCCACATATAGAGAATTTTGTTGGCCTAACAATAATGAATTGTATACATTTTCACTCATAACTTTTGAATACGTTAACCGATTTTAATCATTTTCAATACCAAACTTGGTAGTAATATTAGCAAACAATTTGAACAAAAACTAGCAACCCAGCTTTTATATTGGCGGACTACTTTGCATTTCAACAAAACGTATATAGCAAGGCTGGGCACAAAACAAGTTTCTATGGCCACATAAGCAATTTAACGAATTTTGGGAGGGCTATGCAATATTATTTATATACAGATATTAATTATTTTATTGTTAATTACGTTTAAAGTATTTTTTTAAATTTTTATTTTTATATTTTGACATTGCGAATTGTTTTTGAAAAGTTACTAACGGATTGCCATTCTTTTACATACTCTCCTGCTTATTGGAGTGTATGATATAAAAATATCTATAGTTGAAAGTCTTATTCATATAAAATATATATGTAATATAAAACTTTTCAGAAAAAAGTAGCGAATACAATTGGGAGTTTCTTGTTTCTTGGCAGGCGTTTTGTTTAGCACTTAAACCACTGGGATATTTTAAATTTTAATGTAATTGTATTCAAGTGATGACCGTCTGTAGACGGTCTTAGTGGTTTAAGGGGTTAATGGACTGACCAAAAAAACCCTAACTTTGATATGTTCAAAAAACCCTTAACATTGATATGAAATCAACATTTTCCAACTTATTGCATATTCTCCTCATCAAAATAGCCATACATTTTCCCACAGAAATTAGTCCGTCCACAACCTTCAACCATTTGCACCAACAACGAATAAGAAATAAGACAAAATAAACTCAAATTATTTAGACCATAAAATTGTAGCGTTTATGATTAAAATCAAACAACTTCTACCAAAAACAATAAACTTTTTTTGAAATTTAAGTACAAACAACAAAATATGGAAAACATATCAAACTGATTTGTAAACTAATTTCAAAACGTGAAAAAAAAATTATAATCTTGAGGAAAATTTTCAAAACCAAAAAAAATAAAATATTGTTTTGCCATTCAAAAATCTTTCTTTTTTGGTCTCAACAAGTACCAGATAGAAATGAAATGAAAAAAAAACAATAAATCATGTGCAATGTTGTTAAACAATTTGAATTGAAAATTGTTTAACATGTTGTTAGTATAATTCTTATACATGTTGCTGCTGTCTTATTGCAAGTAACTACAATTGTTGTTCCCTAAACAAACCAAAACATTACAAACAAATTTAAAAACATACTCTTATACTGAATCAAACATGAAAAAAGAAAAAAAAAAGTAAACCTGAACATAACCTAGAAAATCAATATACCATGAATTGAAAGTAAAACAATATACAAATGTTGGTATAGAAAAGTACTTACAACTGCAACAGTATTTTTTCTAATACAGTGGGCGAAGTTCATTTGGACTCACCAATGTTTTTTTTTTTTGAATTTTAACAAAAATCGGGAAAAGCTAGGAAAATTCTAAAAACGACAAAATAATCTTTATTCGATAAATTATTATTGTTGATAATACTTATTTTTTTAATCGATTACTATTTTTGATATAAATATTAAAAATTTTTAAAAACTAAATCGAATAAAATTTAAAAAAATTAATAATAAAATTTAAAAAAAAATTAAAGAATTTACGTTAAATTTTGAAATTTCTATTGTTTAATAAAGGGTCCGCCAAATAACTTTTTTTTTTTTGAAAATGCTATAAAAAAAAACTACTGAATATTTTCTCAAATTTCTTTTTTTATTTGAAAGTACAATCCTTCCGGTTAATAATGGAAAATAATTTCATTCAAATGGCTGCCTCGGCTGGCCATGCAGTAGCCTACACGATCGGTCCAATTTTTAAGCACATTATCGATTGTGTGCAGCTGTATTTCACCAATGGCTTCACGAATATTGTCCTTTAAAGCGTCAATTGTCTCTGGATTTTTGACGTAACACTTATCTTTGACGGCACCCCACAAATAATTGTCCAACGGTGTCAAATCGCAGCTCCGAGGTGGCCAAACCACATCAGCTCTGCGGCTGATAATGCAATCTTCAAAAACAGGGCGCAAAACATCGAGTGTAGCTTCGGCTGTGTGGCACGTAGCTCCGTCCTGTTGAAACCAAATGTTGCCAATATCCTCCTCTTCAATTTTTGTGAACAAAAATTCATTCAACATGGCCCGATAACGATCGCCATTGACTGTAACGGCCACTCCTTGCTCACACATTCTGCAACATTACCATGATTTTCAAGGTAACGTCGCAATATTTCCCAGTGTTGTTCAAGCGTATACACAACCATATTCGTTCAGCGGAAGGATAAAACTAATTATCTGTCAAATCAGACATGAGCTAAGTGTTACCATTCACGAAATAAGCACTAGTTGAAAAAAAAAAACGTTAGATGGCGGACCCTTCATAATGGAAATCCTTCTTATGTCTTATTGGCATCATTAGTTTGATCTACTCCTTCTTCTTTGGGCCGTTTAACATTGACGTATATGGCCACTATTGAGATATTCCATGTAATATCGATTTTTTCCGATTTTGATAAAATTTTGTGAGTGTGTGCGGTAGTGAACGCAAGTATTAAAAAATTTTTTTTTTTTTTGGCAACCCTATAACTTCAAATTGTGGGGTAATGACTTCACTTAAAAGGTCATAACTTTTGATGTGTAAAAAATATCGACAAATTTGCATAAGAACGGCTAGGTTTTGGGGTATAAAAAATAAATAAAAAAAACTTTAAAATCAATTTTTGGAAAAAATCCTTTTCTAAATTTTTATACAAATAGCTACACATGTGTTCTAAATACCCTGAAAAGAGTGCAAAGCTCCTTACTTAGTGAGATATCAGAAAAAATGTAGAATGTACACCAGAAAATGTGTTTTTTTTTTCAATAGTAATAGCAGTTTTTCAATAGCAACAGTGCGCCCCGGTAGGCTAGTTGGTAGCGTGCTGGCTTATCAATGCGGGGGTGGTGGGTTCGATTCCCACCAGAGGCACTGGTCTGTTTTCGCTACAACGCGCCGAAGGCCATAGTAGCTAGTGCTCGGTTAGGGAAATGTATATAATTTGTAATTATATGATTATTAATTAATAAAATAAAATAAAAAATAAATCAATAGCAACAATTAAAAAAAAAACACATTTTCTGGTGTACATTCTATATTTTTTCTGATATCTCACTAAAATTTGTCGATACTTTTTACACTTCAAAAGTTATGACCTTTTAATTTTTAGAAAATTTTTAGTTCGCGAAAAAATATTATACCGCCAAAAAAGCCGTTGTGAAATCTTTTTTTTATAAGCCGAATATTCATACTTACATCAACTAGACATTTGTTTGTAAATTGGAATAATTTGTTTGTAGATAGGAATAATTTGTTTGTAGATTGGAATAATTTGTTTGTAGATTGGAATAATTTGTTTGTAGATTGGAATAATTTGTTTGTAGATTGGAATAATTCAAAAATTGTTTTTTAAATTTGGTTTAGATAACCGTGGAACATTTTTAATTATTTTCACACATCGATGATACACTTGAATAAAGAAAAATTTTAAGGCCGATATTGAAGTGATTAGAACATAGTTTTCCGACCCTATTACATTTTTGCTGGAACGCAAGCTAGTGCAAACTTCGAAAAAAAGCTGAAACACGTATTAACTTAAATCGCCGTAAGATTGAAATTTGTTAATACAGATTTAAATCACAAAAATCTCAGTACAAAAAATTAAAAAGTCATCTTTTTTTTACAGAATATCACTATGATCTAATAATGTATATGTTTTATTTTGTAAAAGTATAAAATTCTTTGAAAAACTAAAAATACCCTTTTTGAAAACGGTCCACCTCACGGAATCTCAATGCTAGGCACGAAATATTTTGAGAATCATCATAAAACAATCGAAGGTACATTTTGAGAGGTGAACAATACACACTTTTTTCTCCATATAAGGTGAGTGTGATTAATAAAATGTTTACAAATTTGGATTATATATAATAATGTCTCAAATGACAGAAAAAGCTTTTCGTTTTGAGTTATATATAATTATGTATTGGGCTATACATCATTTTATATACAATTTCAATCAAATTTATCAACTATGTATTATCATATATAAATTTCAGAATAACATTTTATTGATATATGATTGGATATGCTTATCATGAAATTTCTTAAAAAAAACATTCTGAAAACATTTTGAAAATATTGTTATATATAAATACATAGTGATACATATGATATTTTATATAACCATATATTTTAATATTAAAGAATATATTTTTATATATACCTTTTTTTACTCGGGAACATATATGGGGCAATATATAGCATACAGGTCAAAACATTTGGAACTGAGATAGCATTTGTTGTTTTCATTGATTTATTTTCTTCAAATAACACTTAGTTACTAAAATTTATTTTTTACATATTCTTCATATATCGTTTTATGTTAAACAAATAAAAAAAATTAATTCCGTTAAATTAAAACAACAAAAAAGTTAATAATAAAAGATGTATTCAAAATGCAGGTGTTCAAAACATTTGCAACTCTCATTATTCTTACTCTTAACGAAACAATTTATACTAACAAATGCTAACGGATATAACGGTAATCGCATTCCTTTTTAATATGAAATTCAGGCCGCTACATTTTTTAAACAAATTTATTATAATTATTGTTCTTTAATAGTTGTAATAAGATGTTGGAAACAGCGTAAGAATAATTTTTGTAAAAAATGACAGGAAATAAATACAATTCTGATTTTAAATCAAAAGTTTTAAATGATTTTCAAATGGACTTTCCCAAAAAGAAATTTCTATAAAGTACTCCGTTCCAAAATCAACGATTGTTAATAGTGGTAACATCCACACAACTCATAAAGGTTTAAGACCCCGTATTACAACTGTAAGAGAAGATCGGAAAATCAAACATTTTTGTACGAAATATCCCAAAGCAGTTCCCAGAGAAGCTAAAACTGAACTTTTAATAGATGCCAGCCTTCCCACCATTAAAAGAAGGGCCCGAGAATATGGCCTTAGAAGTTATACATGTGCTAACAAACCGTTTGTGTCGAAAAAAAACGAAAAGCTCGGCTTGACTTTGCACGTATCCATTTGAACTGGACTCAACAGCAATGGAAAATGTATTGTGGTCAGATGAGTCTTGATTCAACCTCCGGGGATCAGATGGAAGAGCCAATGTTCGAAGACCATGAGGCGAAAAGTTTAATCCCATATACACAACCGCCACAGTGAAGCACGGAGGTGGAAACATTATGGTGTGGGAGTGTTTTTCAGAAAATGGGATTGGGACAATTCACCGCATTACTAGCACAATGACGGCCACAATCTATAGAGATCTTTTGAGATCAGTTATGCTTCCCTATGCTGAATGGGAAATGCCACTCTCATGGACCTTCCAGCACGACAATGACCGAAAGCACACGGCGGGGGTTGTAAAAGTTTGGCTGCAGGAAAATTAAATTAATATCATGTCGTGGCCGGCTCAATCTCCCGATCTCAACCCGATTTGAGAACATGTGGATGATTGTAAAACGGAATATCGGCAATAAAGTATTCCGAAATGGTGATGAACTTTTCGTCGAGTTGGAGAAGCAGTGGAATGAAATTTCTGACGATTATATTAAAAAGCTCATTGCCTCAATGCCTAAGAGGTGTTCAGAAGTTATAAAAAATAATGGCTACGCTACAAAATACTGAGAGTTAAAACCATTGTTTGTATTTCCTGTTAATTACTTTAAGAGTTGCAAATGTTTTGAACACTGCACTATCGACTCATTTTGTTAAAATTACTTTTTTTATTTTTGAGAAGTTATGAATAATTTTTTTGTATTTGTAAAATAATATGCTATAACTGAATTTAATAAAAAAAAAAACAAAAACTTATACCACAAATCTTTTTGATCAAAAAAAAAATATAATTAGTTACCTAAACCATGATTTCAGTTGCAAATGTTTTGAATACCACTGTATATTTAAATACATAATATCATACATTACCATACATGAACTTTTTGTTTGCATGTATGTACCCGTACATGTCATACATGTTCATACATGCTGATATATGAAACAATATATGCTCATACATGGAATCATGCATGTTAATATATTACCATATATTATCATTTTCACCAGGGTTAGCCAAAAACTTAAAAATTCACCTACTCTTTACTGCCACCAAAAATTCAATAAAATGTTACTGTTTTTTTAGTAAAAAAAAAATCTCAAAAATACATTTTAGCAATTTTTACGACTGTTTGTTTTTATAAATTTCCTAAAATGTATATTTAAGTCTATTTTCGCTCTACTGACATAGTTTTTTTTTTTTTTTTTTTTAAACATATTTTTAACAATAAAAACCATTCATTAAATTCTTTAATAGACTTGTCTATCTGTTTTTGGTTCTTAAATATATTTTCAACTCCTACTTTTAAATTATACATTTATAGATATTTGGTTTTATCGTTAACAGTTCTTGTTGAAAATGTGTTAGTTATAGAATAAATTATGTTAATATTTAACGGTTTTAAAAGATAAATTTAAAGTGGTTATTGAATTTTACTTTAACACCAAAATTTTCGTAAGAACAGAGAATAAATAAAATATAACAAAAGAAATTTTAAGCATAATAAATTGTTTTAAATTTTAACAATAGTTTTAAATTTAAACATATTTTTTTATTTTTTTTTTGTAATAAGTAACACAGTGCAACTGTGAAAAAAATTCATGGACTCGACAGTATATGTTCGATTATACTCCCAAAGGTTAGTAAAACTCTGTACTGGGCTTGGCCAGTTTGACTACCAATTTGTTTTTATGGACCTCAAAAGATTTTGAAAATCCGTGCACCACTCAAAAAAAGTCGTCCTCAGTTTTTGGCCAACAGCTAATTCAGACTTGATGATATTGCTTAACTATATTTGGCAATAATGTAGGGAAGAGTCTTCTCAACATATTTTCAGCATTACTTACAGGGACTCATAATTTTTCACTAACAATATATGACAAAATTGTAGCAATTGTAAATTTGAACCACTTTTGTGAACATATCAATACAATCTGAATGTGTCTAGGCATCCGAAATAGCTTAAAAAAGACTATTTTCTACCTTATAAATAGTCGGTTTTGACTAGACCACACTTTTATTGCATTTTTGTTTACATTTTTTACTACTTAAAACCGACTATTTATAAGGTATAAAGTGGTCTTTGTAAGCTATTTCGGATGAATAGACACATTCAGATTGTATTGATATGTTCACAAAAGTTGTTCAGATTTACAATTGCTACCATTTTGTTATATATTGTTAGTGAAAAATTATGAGTCCCTGTAAGTTATGCTGAAAAAAGCAAAAAAAAAAAAATAGTTTTCTCCTATATTTTTTCAAAAAAGTGCAGGAAAAAATTATTTTTTACATATAAAATGTTTATAAAATTTGTTCAGTAGACTCTGCACTACATTATTGCCAAATATAGTTAAGCAATATCATTCACTCTGAATTAGCTGTTGGCCAAAAACTGAGGACGCCTTTTTTGAGTGCTGCACTGATTTTCAAATTCTTTCAAGGTCCATAAAAAAAAAAATTGGTAGTCAAACTGGTTAAACCGAGTACAAGGTTTTACTAACCTTTGGTAGTACAATCGAACCTATACTGTCGAGTCCGTGCATTTTTCCAAAAAATCTTCATTTGTTGCACTGTGTAGTTATAGGGAATAAAATATTGATGGTGTAAAATTGATTATGATCAAAGATCAAATAGAATTTCTCTAAAAACCTGTAAAATTAGAACCATTAATTTAAATACTCGATAACTTTTATTATCCATTGTTTTTAAAACTTTTAGCTTTGGACTAGAAATTGTTTAGAATTATATTAAAAAAACATTAATAAATTTTTCTTGATAAACCCAGTTGATTATTCATGAGTAAATTCTTTTTCTAAAGAACTCTTTTTTCAACATGAAAGAAAATTTATTTAGATATTTCAAACACATTGACACAACAGTTAATTTTCTAAAAAAAAAAATAATAATAATTAATTGACTTCAAAATCGAATCATAAAAAAGAAGAATCAATAATAAATTTGCATAATTATAAAGATCTATAGAAAAAATTATTAAAGTAGAAATATAAATACAATATATATGAGGAATTTAAAAAATTTTCGAAATATTTCGAGGTAAAATATTTTTAATTATATTTTTTTGTATATGACATACAGTGGTGTTCAAAACATTTGCAACTGAAATCATGGTTTAGGTAATTATAATTTTTTTGATCAAAAAGATTCGTGGTATAAATTTCTGTTTTTTTTTTATTAAATTCAGTTATAGCATATTATTTTACAACTACAAAAAAATTATTCATAACTTCTCAAAAGTATAAAAAGTAATTTTAACAAAATAAGTCGATAGTGCAGTGTTCAAAACATTTGCAACTCTTAAAGTAATTAACAGGAAATACAAACAATGGTTTTAACGCTCAGCATTTTGTAGCTTAGCCATTATTTTTTATAACTTCTAAACACCTTTTAGGCATTGAGGTAATGAGCTTTTTGATATAATCGTCAGAAATTTCATTCCATTGCTTCTCCGACTCGACGAAAAGTTCATCACCATTTCGGAATACTTTATTACCGATATTCCGTTTTACAATCATCCACATTTTCTCAATCGGGGTGAGATCGGGAGATTGAGCCGGCCACGAAATGATATTAATTTCATTTTCCTGCAGCCAAACTTTAATGTGAAACTTTGCATGTCATAACTTTTAAGTATATTCAACCTAACCCTGTCCATCGTTTCTCTAAATTCATAAAACCTTGAGAGATAAAGTCGGTTTCAATAGGTGTCGAACATTTCTTAAATTCCTCATATATAAAATTTTCATTTTCAAGATAAAATAAAACAATGAAAATAAAATATTTTCTTTACAAGATTTTTGAAATAAAAAAAGAATTAAATAACTTAGAGAGAAAACAATAGTCTTCATAATACATTCTTCTTCATCCAAAGAATAGAATTAAATTATAAACTTAACTAAGGACGACGGAGAGACTGGCAGATGGCCAGTATTCCCCTCAAGCAAACTTGGCAAGTTTAAAGATGAAACATTCTTTCTTTTGGTTGGAGAAAAAACAAAAACTAAAATAATGTTCTAAGCCAACCATTAGTGGCAGACCAATAATTTTTTTTATTTTAGTTTTTCCTCTTGCCCTTAGTATTATTGCTTTCCAATGATGCTGTGAGTCCATGGATTTGTTCTATTACACATCATCACTGAATATGTAAAATGTTTAGTTTCTTTGGGGAGTTGTATTGTGGCGGCCATATCAAGATGACCTTAGGGAAAACCATCATTTAAATATTAAAGTTATAATTTTGTTAATAAAAACAATTTAGGATATCTTTATTTTCAAATCTAAGGTTTTTCTTCATTTGAAAATATTGGTAAATTGTTTGCCTTGCCTATAAAATTCTGCAATTCTGTAATGAAAACATTACAGATAAATTGCTTCAATGCTTTTTTAATTTGGTTACAAAACTGGTTTCAAAGAACAGGTTCGCTGGTACACTACAGGTAATTAATATGTAGCCAATATGATAATAAACTGGTTTTTAAACTTGATCCGAAATCGGTTCCCATTACTTTCATTCGCCGCGCTTCATCGGAACAAGCTCTAAGCCAAAAGCGCAAACACCAAAAAATGGGTTTCTTGCGATATAAATCAATTTTGCGATATAAATCAAAATCTTCGTTCTAGTACTTTTTGCATAAATTAGTTTTTAACCCTCTAACTGGCAAACGATGTTTTGCAACGAAAAAAAAACAAATATTAAGTTCTTCAACAAAATTGTTTATCGTTGCCTAATTTAGGCGATATGAACCAAAATATTTTAGGGCTCATTTTGGAAACTAAAGCAAAGTGAAAAGAAAAGTGTTGGACAAAAATTATTTCTCTTACCAAGATATAACCACACTCGAAAAACTATTTTTTTTATTCTGCTCTTATTTAAGAAGATATCGCGATTTTCGCTTTTTGGAAAAAGCGAAATTAGGCGAAAAAGTATCAAACCTTCAATTTATGTTGTTCAAACTTCAACGCTTTGCTACTAATACTTAATGTCTTCTTTCTGCAAAATTTCATAAAAATCCGTCTTTTAGTTTATAATTTAAGACGATGCCCTTTAGGGGAATCCTGATAAAATCCTGTGAGTCCTAGGACAAAAGTAAGCACTTATTATTAAAGATAAAGCTTCAGTCTTACTTATATTTTATTATAAAGAGTTTTTTGTCAACATAAATTGGTTTTGTAGATTTTTTAAAACTATTTATTTTTTCAAAAATAATTAGTTTTTGAAATTGTACGAAATTTTGATTTTGAAGCTATCTTGCTTCCAAACCTTTTACGGCACACGAAAAATTTCTTCGCAAAATATTTAGTTTTCTTTCGGAGTATATTATTTCTAAGTATAACGAATTTGACGAATTTGCGATAAATTTTATGAAGACTGCCCTGAGGCAGTCTTACCCGTTAGAGGGTTAATTAGCAAAAAAATTAAATTTCCAATTTTCACGAAAACTCTACTGGATACGAAAAAATTATTTAGGACTAAATTTATTGTTATGGAAAACCACAGTCAAAGCCCATATAACTAACACTCGATATAAGGAAAACGCTATATATCGAACGAACAAATTGTTTGCCTCTATATTCTGAAAATTTATACTCGATATAACGAACAGTTGGTAAAAAATAGGTAAAAAATGTTTTTGTTGGAGAACCTATTAATTTATTCTTTTACCCTCTAATGCAGTTCTATTTTTCAGTTTCAATAAATCCAGCATTTTGAGAATTGTTAAATATGCAGTCAATTTAGTATAAAAAGAAGACTTGGGCGACGTCAATTACATTTCACAATCATTCAGTTGTGAAATTTTTCTATATCATTATTAATTTCAGACCTACGGTCACACTTGTGGGCTTAAACGCTTCCTTGGAAAATTTTTAATTTTGTCAACACCAGACATGGGACATAAAACAAATATTTGTGTATTTAATTACAGGCCAATTACTTTTCTACGTCCAATTACATGTACTTTGGTGTAATTGAGTAATTGCCCTGTAATTAAATACTCAGATATTGTTACTTATCCCCATGTTTGGTATTAAAAATTTGACAAATTTTCCAAGTCACAAGTGTGAGCTAGGTTTTAAATTATTAATGATATAGAACAATTTCACAAGAGAAAGAATTTCAAATGTAATTGATGTCGCTCAAGTCTGATAAAAAGTTATTGCGATATAACGAATATTTCGTTATAATGAATGGACCTGACAATGTGGCATGCATTATACCAGGATTTTACTGTACTTCAAAATTTGCATTTCAATATTATAGCTGTCAATATCGAAAATGTTGCATTTTTTTCATAAATAAAATTGTGACAATTTTTTGTTGTTGTTTTGGTTTTTCTTTGATATTTTAAATTTTGAATCTCGCTCCTAGACGAGGACAAGAAATTCTCATTGAGTTTGTGATTTAACATAACAAATATCTCTAGAAATTCTAATAACAAAGTCCCCTGAAGATTTCCTTAGGCAGGAATGAAATCCGGATAGGGACACGCCTACATCAGATTGCTTTTCACAATTTGTTAAATAAGTTTTGGGATTTTAGCACATTTAATTACTATAAATGCAATTAATGTTTATCCCGATGAAAATAAATTTAAATAACAAATATGCAGGTGCTTGTGCAAATTTAAATGTAACTGACACTAATAGAAAACATATGATTTTCTATTGTTGATTTACTTGAATAAACGTCACTACATTGCTAGGTCTGTCAAAAAAACAGAGTAGTATTTGGAAGATGACAAAGCCAATTGTGACAATTTTTTGTTGTTGTTTTGGTTTTTCTTTGATATTTTAAATTTTGAATCTCGCTCCTAGACGAGGACAAGAAATTCTCATTGAGTTTGTGATTTAACATAACAAATATCTCTAGAAATTCTAATAACAAAGTCCCCTGAAGATTTCCTTAGGCAGGAATGAAATCCGGATAGGGACACGCCTACATCAGATTGCTTTTCACAATTTGTTAAATAAGTTTTGGGATTTTAGCACATTTAATTACTATAAAAACTAAGCGAAATTACTCCAAAATACGGCATCCACTAAAAAGTTCACGCTGGGTTAAATGGTGCTATATTTTTTGTTGGCGTTCACGCCGAGCGGGTCTTCAAAGTCGAAAAGGTTTTTTTTTTACGATTAGATGCGGATAAAATGAAAAGCTTCATAATTATGTAATATGCAATATTATATCATTTCCAGAGATGGGAGTAGGGTAAAAAGCTTCTTTTTTTTAAACTATGAAAAAAAAAAAGTTTTTATCAATCCAATTATATACTTTTTTGGAATCAAATAAAACCTAAGCTTTCGGCATTTTCAATGATGTATCACATATTACCATTGCCTAATATTAAACCAATATTTTTATAAAAACAGCCCTAAACCAAAAATAGTGCATATAATAAAACAATATATTCATAGTTAAACAAATAGTTCTAGAAACACAAAAAAAATTATTATAATATTTGAAATCATATATTGATTGTAAACAATTTTTGTATACACTTTTCTCAGTAAGAAAATAAAACATTTTTATCCTACTCCCAACTGTGTATAATAAATAATATATCATTTTAAATGCATTTTAACAGGCTTTGCAACGATACCAGTTTAATTCGATAAGTCCTATTTAAGATAATCGTACAAAATCTTTGAGACATTGAAGACCCCCCACTTTAAAAAGTTCGTGACTGCCAACAAATGCTTATAAAAATTCTCTCCAAAAGACGTCTCAAAAAATAAAATCGCTCAAAAACCAACTGAAATTTAAATGGTTAAGTGTCTTGAAACTAGAATATGTTGTAGAGGACAACAAATTATTAGATACGTATTTTTTGAAGTGCGCAATCGCAACTGGTTATAAAAACTGGCTAAAAAACTACACAATTTTTGTATGAAAACATGTCGGAAATTTAAATAATTAATGTTTATATGCATACAATTTTAAAGTACTCTTGAAAACAAAAATTTTGATACCCATTTTGCCTACATTGGACTGTGTAAGATTTCACCATTTTAGGGAGAAAAATTATATATCTTGGAAAATTATAAAGCTAGACCTATAAAATTTGGCAGAAAACATTATTGGACCAATATTAAAGATTTGGTAAAAAATGGACAGAATTGGACAACTGCCACACTCATATCTCCTATAATTGGACAAATTTAAGAGTCAGAAAAGATTTTTAATTTATCTTGTTCAGTTCAGTGGTGAAAAATGCTCCAAGTCAATATTTTTTAAAAAACTCTTAAAAATCAACAATTTTCTCCGAAAATGTACCTTAATTCATTTACGTTTTTCTGAGAAATTTGTTAATAGTTATTATTGTTTTTTAACCGTTTCTAAAAAATGGACTTTCAGAAA
The DNA here is from genome assembly GCA_021234595.1 of Delia radicum. NCBI lineage: Eukaryota > Metazoa > Arthropoda > Insecta > Diptera > Anthomyiidae > Delia > Delia radicum. Next base: position 68,585,822 of record CM037853.1, read on the forward strand.
GGCTGTGAATGTAATTTTATTTATTTCTGGACATGCACTATACACCCGGCATTGGTCGAAAATGGTTATTTTTTAAACGGAAATTTGACTTTGCAAGTGTGCCCACCATTTAGCCTGTGGATTTTGAACTTTTTTTTTTAATTTGAAATAATAGGTCAATATGTTTTGAGCAACTCCTCAGGAAAAAAACTGATCCTACTCATAATTCAGAGCTAGAGAGCAGATTGTGTGAAAAAAGTAATTTTTTTATGATATGATTTTTTTATCTAAAAAAAAAATCATATATAAAAAATATTTTTTTATTGTTTTAAATTAATGACACTTTGCGCTATAAAAGAAAGTCAAAGTATTAAAATAATTCTGAATAAAGAAATATAGAGTATGGCCTCGAACTTGAATTATTTTCATTTTCATAATTCTGAATTGTTCAAAAATTACCACGTTTTAAAAATCGAAACGGGGGAAAAGGTGCAAAATGTAATCAAAAATTGCATGTGCATTATGAATGCATTTTCGGAAAAAAGTGATTGTTTTCAATTACAATTAGTAAAGTAGAAAATTTTAATTACCATATGCTTTTTAAATCTTTAAAATATTCCGTTTACCTTAGGAAATATGTCTCTTTAGAGTCACTACTTTTAGAATTTTTCTGATTTTTAAAAAATATGCAACAAAAAATGTCAAAACATGTATAAAAAAATATGCATTTATAGAAAAAAATATGCATTTAACATAGTATGCAAAAATATGCAACAATAAATCGATGCCATTTTGTTGCAAATTCTTTGATTTGAAAAAGTATTTGGTAAAAATCGATTTTGGACTACTGACTACAAACATGCATTTGCATGAAAGTCGCTGCCCTGGTCATGATAATAGATCTTGTTGATATGGTTTGTTCGTTAAATAATTGAGTATGTCAAAATATTTGTTTCTTAATGATTGTGTTCTTTTGCTAAATACAATTTTAAACGGCATCTTTTCCGTAATTAATTAACACTTTTTTTTTAATATTTCAAATTTTTCTCCCTCTTTAATTTTCTATTTTTTTTTTTTTTTTATTTTCAGGTAAGTGCTAAAAATTTGTGTCAACTTCCACTTGAAAATCATGATTTCGATACTAATGAACGTGAGTAAAAAAACATTAAAAATGTTGATGTAGAAAAAAAACCTGCTAAGACTTCCAAAGCTATTGCCATTGATGGTAGATTCTTGTCATCATCATCATTATTATTGCCATTGCTATTTGGATTTGGTTTTTTTTTTATTTTTGCTACAACCATCGATTTTTTTCGTATTGAAAATTTTCAACTTAAAAGCGTTGGTTATATGACAGTGTGTGTTTGAGTTTGCGCAAAAAATGCCGCAATTATTATTGGCCTTAAGACATAGGCCACGATCAACATAAAACTATTTGAAGAATATTACAAAAAAAAAAACAAATAGGCAAAAACAAACCAGTCATCATTTACTACTTCTTACCAACAAATAGCACGACTCTTTTTAGCTTTTCTAACACATTTCTAAAGAAATTGTCGTCTGACTTGTCTATTTCTTCACCATAATTTTTATTCTTCATTCTTTCAATACCCGATCAGAAAAAAGTTATATCTCAAATATAATTTCATATGTTATTTGATATAGCTCGTTATTTATCCAAATTTATCTCAAAATTGGGGTATACAGTAATATCCAATTAGATCCCCCAAATATATTACTGGATTAAATTAGATCAAAATTGATCTCAAAATTGGGGTATCCAATAATATTAATATTAAGATCTTGATAGATCCTAAAATATCCCATGTGATTAATTTAAATCTAATTGGATCTAATTAGATTCAAAAAGATAAATAATTTTTAGTGAATCGAACAAGATAGTTTGAGATTAAATTAGATCTACTTAAATCCAATGAAATATTTAATTTTGAATACAATTTAAAACAAAAAAAAAATTGTTAAAAATATTTAATAGAAAAATTAGTCATCAGGCACATAAATTATTATGTATGGGCAGGCACGGATCCAGGAAAACGTTTTGGGGGGTGGGAAGTTAGAGGATTTTTACAAAATTTTCTAATACTTCTTATATTTTTGGTTAGAAAAGCATCATTTTGGGGAAGGAAATTTGCCATTTTCCCTCTTCCTGGATCCGCGACTGCGTATGAGGTATATATAAAAATATATGATTATATCTTATACACATAGAAAATATACACGATGTTACACAAAATATAATCATATCTCAAACAAAATTGTTAATATTGTGTCTTACAAATTTCAGTTAAACTTTTGTTTGATTTCAAACCCACTTTTAATTGATGAATAATAACACTGTGCTAGTTCAAAAACGTAACAAGCGGGGCACCCGGCGGGTAAAGCTAATTCGAGTACGCTGAATCCAGTGGTGCTAACCGTTTTTTTAGGTTAGCTCTCGTTTAAAAAATAATTAAGATTGAAAATTATGGTTCCAAGTACCTAAAAAAAACAATTTTTTTAAGTTTTTTTTTACCATTTATTGATTTTTAATGTATGAAATTGAGAACATTTTATGAAACAACATCAACAATAAACTATTTGCAACAAAATTTAATTGACTACAACAATTTTAAAGTGATTTATAATTTTTTTTTTTTTAATAAATAAATTTTTCATGATTTTTTTCAATTTTCATTTCCTGATTCTTCTATATCATTATCTTCCTCTTGCAAATTCCAACAAATGTCACCTAAAAGTGAATATCGCATTCCGCCCATTTTCAGTTCGACTACCAATATTTGTAATTGATGGACTCGTACAAAATTTGAAGGCTATATAGCCTAGATATTTAATATTAATATTAATTTTGTATATGAGCTTAATATTCACTTTGTATGGGAGCTGCCACGCCCACTGGTATGATCCCGCCCAATTTTCCCATGACTATTCATAATATAATCAACGTGCACAAATTTCTAAGACTCTGGCTATTATAGAACTGTAGATATATGATATTAAATATTTACTTTGTTTGGGAGCTGACACGCCCACTGGTCCGATCACGCCCATTTTTCCCCATGACTATTAACACTATCAAATAATCAACGTGCACAAATTTCTAAGACTAAGACTATTATAGTACTGTAGATATATGATATTAAATATTTACTTTGTATGGGAGGGAACCATAATTTTCAATCGTAATTATCTTTTAAACAAGAGCTAACCTAAAAAAACGGTTAGCACCACAGGATTCAGCGTACTCGAATTAGGTTTACCCACCGGGTGCCCCGTTTGTTACAAAAAAAAGTGTCCGATTCGAGCACAGTGTAATTAATGAATTTGGTGAACACAAAATTTCCAGTGTTTACAATCAAAATTAAAAAACAAAAAAAAAACTTCAAAATTAAAAAAGATCGACGAAATTGAAAAAATCGCTAATATTTGAAAAAATTACAAAATTAAAAAAAATAATTTTAAAAAAATATCTGAAATAAAAAAACATTAACAAATTTCGCCAAAATTTACAAAATCGCCGTAAATTAAAAAAAATGGCCAAAATTGGAACAAATTGTTGAATTTATAAAAAAAAAATCGTCAAAATTAAAAAAAAAACCACCAAAATTAAAAAAAATTCCAAAACCAAACAAAAAAAGGGCACAAATTAAAAAACTTTTCGACGCACGATTTTTTTTTAGATTTTATTGAATTTTTTAAATGTTGACCATTTTTGTAGAAGCTTTTTTTTATTTTGAATTCTTTTTCAATTTCGGCGATCTATTCTATTTTAAAATTTTTTTAAATTTTGGTGCCTTTTTTAATTTGGTGTCTTTTTAATTTTGCTTTTTTTATTTTGAAGAATTTTTAAATTTAACTATTTTTTTTACTTTATCGATTTTATCCTATTTTTTTTTGTTGCAATTTCAATTAATTAAGGTTTCAATAGTGTCTACTAAAAATTTGTTTAAAATTAAAATAGGACCAAATTCATTTAAACTTTTAATTGAATTAACAAATATTTTAACTGAAACTCGATTTTAGTTTTTTTCAGTGTACTTAAATATATCTTATATCATTTAATATCATATATGGGCTTTAGAGCGGCACTAATTTGTACGAAGAAAAACTTTATTTGAAAAATTAAAATTTATTGTTCAGATTAATGTAGTATTAGGTCTAAAAGTTATTTGATGCAAATTTGCGAAAATCGGATAGCTTTAACCCGTGGTGCCCCACTACTAAAGTTTTCGATTTTTTAAAATTTTTCTAAATTGCCTAATTTAGCTGAACACGAATATTTTAAAGTTTTTAAATCTGATTTTTGATATCGAAACTAGAGATAATGTATTACAAAATATATTTATTTATTTACATTATTAATCATATAATTAATTATATGATTAAAACACCAACTGAGCCTCTGGTGGGAATCGAACCTACGACACAGTCACGAAAAATGTTTATTAGTTAAAAATGTTTTATTTTTGATTTGAATTAGTTCAATTCTTCCAATTTTGTTTTTTACTTTTCATAGGGTAAATAAAACAATACGGGTGAAGAGTTGATCTTTTTCCTTCAAAAATTATGATTTGTGTAAATCTTCTACCCCTTCTACATTGGTTCTCTGAAGATTTTCTATCAGTAGATAAAGTCTGCTTTAAATTAGCCGATGAAGAACAAAAAAAAATTTTAATTAAAAAACATTGCATGGTTTTTGGTTTAACAAAAAGCAAATGATCTTGAACTTGAATAATCTTGCTCACATCATAATTTATGATAAAAGATCGAAAAATAAACTTTTGGTTTTGGTTTTTTAAAATTTAAAAGTAAAACAATTTCTTTAAACTATAATTTAAAAAATTCTTAACCCGTTAAAAACTTAAAAAGCATTAAAGTTTAAACTAAAATTGTGAATATCACCGCTAGAGGAAGCAATAAGTTTACAAAAACTTTAGAAAAATCTTATTGAGAAAAATCTTACATCTTTCTATCAAATTTCGTCAAAAAATTCGCACGGAATCGATGAGTGGTTTAAAATGGGTTAAAAAGAATTAAATTAAAAAAACTATGCATAGTTGACATTAGCTTGTAGAAAATACGTTTTCATTTTTAAATACCGAGTAAATCCAATTTGAAGACCAAAATTAAATTTTTTTGAAGCACTACAAAATTTTACAAAGATTTTTTTTTGGAAAGCACAAAATAGGGAAGTAAATTTCCATGAAAATGCCAAAAAATATTAAGTGTATAAATGTGCGAAATTTTTTTTGAATTCAATCAATTTTTTTTTGTTAATTAATAATTATATAATTAAAAATTATATACTATTACCCTAACCGAGCACTAGCTACTATGACTTTCAGCGCGTTGTAGCGAACACAGACCAGTGCCTCTGGTGGGAATCGAACCCACGACCCCCGTACTAATAAGCCAACACGCTACCAACTAGCCTACCGGGGCGCACTCAAAAATGTAATTTTGAGACTTTTTGATTTTAAAATTTAAACCGCCTTAAATTTTGAGCCCCTTGCAGAAAGTGATTCGCGCAAACGGGTTTGCAGTCCCTAAATAGTGGTTTATTATAATGTAAATTCCTATTAATGTGCCATAAAATAAATAAAAAATTATTTAAACCCCGAATTTAAATATTTTTGAGAATAGTCCATATATTTATATCTTACGCTGTATTATACACTAGCTGACCAGGCAAACGTTGTTTTGCCTTCAAATTTTAATTGTAATTAATTCTTTAAATCAAGAAATTTCTTTTACGCAAATAAATAATTAAAAAAATAAATTCGCATTAGTAAATCATTTTAAAATTTGTAATTTCATGGGAAGCCCAACGCCTCTTTGTCCTTCTATCGCCTTTATTTGTTTTTTGCTTTTGGTACCACGCCCATTTATCCCATTCCGCCCATTTTCAGTTCGACTAATAGTATTTGTAATCGATGGACTCCTACAAAATTTGAAGGCTATATAGCAGGAGTGCCCAAAAGTGCCTTATGGAAGAGCAAACACCAATACATTTAAAGAAAAACTAATTTTTATTCAATATTTTTTGTTGTAAAAACCAATACATACAAAGAAAAAAAAAAAAATATTTCAATGTTTACCAGCAAAGCATACGAAAGTGTTGTTGCTTTGCGCTTGCGTGTATACAGTGAAGAACGACAAAAAAACTAATAAGACAAAGTTGTTTGTGTATTTCGTATTGCTAGTGCTGAGCGCTCTATATGTGTATTAAAACACACAGCCTATAGCTAAGTGTTTTTACAAAAACAAATGAGCACCAAGCGCATAGGCCTTGGGCACCCCTGCTATATAGCTAATATAGAACCCTAGATATTTAATTTTAATATTCATTTTATATATGAGCTAAATAATCACTTTGTATGGGAGCTGCCACGCCCTCTTGTATTATCCCGCTCAATTTTCCCATGACTATTCATAATATAATCAACGTGCACAAATTTCTAAGACTCTGGCTATTATAGATAGTAGATATATGATATTAAATATTTACTTTGTATGGGAGCTGACACGCCCACTGGTCCGATCACGCCCATTTTTCCCATGAATATTCACATTAACAAATAATCAACATGCACAAATTTCAAATCAGTAACATATGGGATACTGCAATGTTTCAAAATTCTTGCTATCACAATAGTCAAGATATATGATGTTATTCAATTTATGTGGGAGGGGCCACGGCCACTTGAAATATATATAGCCTAAAAGCTAATTTGGAATATAACCTTTCAAATGAAACCGGTTTGGGCCAAATCGGTTGGATAGTTTTAGAGTCTATAGAGGACAAACATACAAACATTGTATTTTATATATATAGATATGGCACCATATATAAGCATATCTTAGATCACACATCATATTATAGCTTAAATTATATAGCTTACTTGTAACCAAATATAACAATGTATTATTATAAATGACAATTGCTCTATCATATCTTATTATATATAGTATATATGCTGAATATCTAATTTTATAAAAGTCAATATATAATAATATATCGGTTTATATTTTACCACATAAGTAACACACAATTATACATTTATGGCTATGCCTGACACCATATATAATCACGTATTATAATATATTTTCCGATGAAAAACATAAAACTATATGTATATAAATTTGTTTTTACTCGGGTATTGTTGATTTTTTTTTTCTACACTTCAAACCAAAAATAGTTACAAGAAGTCAATTTTATTTATCAAATAAAAAAAAAAAAATAAGAATCAATTGTTGTTTTAAAAGAAAAACAAAATGATGTGGCATGCAACTTGAATTGTTTAACAAAAAAATAGAAAAAAAAAATCCATTTTCAAGATAATGGCGCGTTGCATAAAATTTATAGGTCAGTAGTAACAAATTTGCCATAAAATGTAGGCGAATACATGTTAAAAATATAATATAAATAAAATGCAATACAATATAAACAGCTACAACAAAATATACAAAAAAAAAAAAAGAAAAAGAAAATTGAGTTATTAAATCCAAAAAAGAAATCAAGAAAATCAATTGTATTCTATTTAAGGAAATTTTCTATATTAACTATTTTGCTTACAACATTTCTCTTATGAATTAAACATGATTGCAGTTTTTTTTTTTTTTTTGGGGAAATGTGAAAATAAATGGTTAAAAACCAATATTTTTGTGGCAAAAAAAAAATTTTTTTCTTTGGTGTTATTAAAATGAATTGAGTTGCGTCAAAAATGCAGTTTAATTCCCATGAAATATAAAAAAAAAAAAAATTCATTAATGAACACTTACGAAACCTTAATATTTGACCGTATGTCTTTGAATTTTCCTAATAATAAAAATATATAAGGAATTTCAAATATTTTCCGCACATCTAGACAAAACACTTTCAAAAATTGTTTTGTTTGACATGAACAACCTTTTGTGTATGTTTCAGCCGATCTTTAAGCATCCTAGCAAAACTAATGGGTGCGATAAAGTAATGCATTTACTTGTAATGTGTACTCCTTACCTTTATCATTATTTTCCAACAAGAAGTAATGAGTTACCGATAATTGAACACTCATGGATTACCTTGTAATGATACCTCATTACATTTTACATTACTTCAAAACATAAAATAATGACTTACCGATCATCAATTTCATAATGCATGAATTATAAACGTAAAGTAATTGTTAATATATATTTTTGAAAATCTCCCTATGGGGAATGAGGAGTCAATTGACCTAAAAGTGACTGGTTAAAGAAGGACTTACACAGGACTGGTATAATTTAATACTGAAGTGGGTTAAGCAGTGTCAATTGTCCCAAAAAATTACCAATCCTGTGACTGGTAAAGGGAGGACATACCACTTAACCAGAATGGTTATTAACACGAAAAAGCCAATTGGCCAGAATTTTACCCATAGGAAACTGTTTAGTTTTCGTTTATTTTATGCGGCATGGCCGTTTTTCGACAGTCTTGTGGTATGCCCATCTTTGGTTAGTCCTGTGGCATGCCACTATGTGGTTTAAAGCAGGACAAATGACCCCCTCCTATGACAAGCCAATGGTAAAGTTGCTAGTTGTTTACATAGGGTAGGGTTTAGCAGAGGACCGGTCTCTGGCACGAAGGGACCGATCCTGTGACACACGCAGAACCGGTATGGGTAATGGGACCGGTAGACACATTTCTTTGTGCTTTTTTTTTTTTTAGTGTACACTAAATCAGTTTTAACTGGGATTTAATTATAGTTACATAAATTAATAGAATTTATTGAATTTACTTCATTTCAAAATATATATTACACCACGAAAAAATATAAATATACACTCAAAAAAATGTTTGTCATATATTACAACTTCAAAAGAAAATCGCAATTATTTTGGAAACCACGCATTTTTAGCCGGTTTTATGATATTAAATTACCCAGGCAGAAAAATGCAATTGGCACAGAATTGGCAAAGCGTCGGTAACGGTCGGTTATGAGTTGGCAGAACGTGGAATTAACAATCTTGGCAATATTGCCTTTGTTACCCGATTGATAACAGCGGCCAAACGTTGGCTGGAGTGAACTTGGCACCATTGGCATAATTTTTATATTTTCGACATCCGTTATTGCTTTTACCAAATCACCTTTGTCTACACCCACAAGAACTTTTCCATAACAAATCAACAGTTATTTAAAAGTTTGATCGATAAAGTTGTTTCAATGGAATATACAGTTAAATTACCAAAAAAAAATATTTTTAACGTTCTGTTTGTTGTTCAACAAAAAAAAAAATAAACAAAAAACGAACTTTCCTAATAGTTAAAATATTTAGTTAAAATTTTTACAACAAAAGTTTTTTTACAACAAAAAGTTGTTATATTATATTGAGTATTGAAATAAACGAAAACGATTTTGTTAATTAATTATTCAACAGTTGAAAATAAACTAAAAAATACAATTGTTTTAAACGAAAAGTAAGTAGTCCTGTTTATAACTGATATTCAGTTAATTTAATGTGCATATTCAGTAGCGTAGTGTATTGTCAGTGTATATTTGGGCATTTGGTTTTTGGTATATTTTTGTGGCATGTCTCTTAAATTAAAAAAATTCACATTTGTAAAAGATTCTACTAACACAACATAAATACGCTCTAATATGGCTAAAATTTCTTTTAACACTTCACCCCAAAAAATTACAAAAATTAGCATCATTTAAACTTACAATTTTTTAAGGATATTAGTTCGTCATTCCATAGATATGATATATTTTTGAATATTTTCGAAATTAAAAATGTTATCGAGAATATTTTGTTAATCACAAACACACAAAAACAACTTTTTTCGAAGAATTTTTTGCAAAGCTATCAAAATACAACAAAACCATACGCCTTCCAATTCAAAAATGCTTAAAAGTATTATGTCTTATATCTAAAAATGTTTTATTATTTAAAAAAAAAATAATAATTTCTACTTCACCCCTATTAACAAACTACCCCAAACTACCCCAAACTTCGCTATAGTCTATTATTTTTATATTTTCAAAATAATTTATTATTTTTGCATTTGCTTCTTAAGAAAATTAGTTTATTTAGGTTCATATGGCTAAGAAATGCATTTTAGATGCAAATGCAATTGCTTTTTGATTCTTTTTGCAAAATGCATCCAAAAAGTTAATCTGCAACAAAAATGCATTTGATAAATAAATTAATCACAAATAAAAGTTTGATATAATTTTTATTAAAAATAAAAATTATGTTTTTTTTCGACAAAAAATAAAATTTCATGCTGTGTGGGCTAATCAGGAAACCACTACTGTATGTGGAAGGTATTAGAAAAATTAAATTTAATTAAATAAGATTTTTGCTCTTACTTTTTTTCTATTTTTTAAATTTTTTTAGATTGCACTTTAATCTTTGACTAAAGATGTATTTACGAGGGTGGTCCCTAAATTATCCGAGCTTATAAAGAAAACAAAACAAATTTGGGAAAAATTTTCTTTTATTTCTCAACATAATCTCCTTTGAGCTCGATACACTTTTCCCAGCGATATTCAATAGCTTCGATAACCTGCATATAGTAAGAACTGTCTAGCTCCTTAAAATCAGACTTGGGCGACGTCAATTACATTTCACAATCATTCACTTGTGAAGTGTTTCTTTATCGTTAATGAGTTCAGACCTTTGGTCACACATTTAGGCTTAAACGCTTCCTTAGAAAATTTGTAACATTTTAAATACCAAACATGGGGATTAGTAACAACATCTCTGTTTTTAATTGCAGGACAATAACTCAATCACACCCATTTACATGTAATTAGACATAAAAACGTAATTGGTCTGTAATTAAATACACAAATATTGGTATTATGTCCCATGTCTGGTGTTGACATAATTTAAAATTTTCCAAAGGAAGCGTTTAAGCCCACATGTGTTGCCGTAGGTCTGAAATTATTAATGATATAGCAAAAGTACACAAGTGACGGGTTGTGAAATGTAATTGACGTCCCCCAAGTCTGCTTAAAATAGCCAATAACCGTAAATTACAGCTCTTCAATGTTGGCAAATCTTTTATTACCAAGGCATTTTTGGAATTTTGGAAAAAGAAAATAATCCGAGGGAGCTAAATCTGGCGGAAAAGGTGCTTGATAAAGCAATTCGAACTTTAATCCATTGATTTTGGCCATCGCAATAGTGGATGTGTGAACTGTTTGATTTTGTTCTATGGTGAGCAAACGTGTCACCCATCCTGCACACAGCTTTCTCATCTCCAAATTTTTTAGTCACTTCTCGCACCTTCAGCCGACGATCAGCTAATACAATTTTGTGAATTATCTTAAACATTTTTCGCGTAGATACCTCAATTGATCGACCCCTACGGTGTTCGATTTGGCAGCTCGTTTAAACTCTGCCACCCTATATTTTATAGTCGTAAACGAAGGAGCAGACACCCCCCGAGTAGATTCTAGTTCGGCTTTAATATTGGTTGAACTGAGACCTTTCAAAATAATGTATCGAATTACATAAAGGTGACCAATTTTTTCCAAGCTTTATAAATTTAGAACTTGAAATTTAACTAAAATGTTGTAGGTCTTACGGGTTTTGTTTTGCTGTTTTTATTTTACTAGTATTTAGCAAAAATATTTGGCTAATTTTACGGCTTTTCCCTGCAATATAATTTTAACTAATTTTTACCCTGCGGGAAATGGACCTGGTATGTTCACTTGACTAGAACTTTGTGTGAATGAACCAGTCCTAGTTTCGCTTCTGTTATATGAAAGTGACTGGTACTTTTAACATGTGCCTGTCATATTAGGTGACAATTGCAACTTGTGGAGCACTGTGTGACGTGGCGAATAACTTGGCCAAGGTAACCTATCACCGTACCGACTGAAATGAATATGCTACGGGAACAAGTAGGTGTAAAAATATGACCATTTTATGATTTATGTGATATGCAAGAGAACCAGTGGGACAAAATGTATCACGGGACTGGTGTGGGTGTACGTATCGTACAACTAAAGCAAAATTGTTGAAGGAAAACTGGTCACATATGCGCAATGTGTTCTGTAAAAGGAGTATTGTGAGTGTAATGTCATACCACCCTTTCAAAAAAACTTCAAAAAGGCACACCAAAAATCAATTTTAAAATTTGGAAAATTGCATAAACTAGACAAGTAGTCCAGATGTTTCAAATATAGATTTTTTGCAAGATTTTTCTTCATTTGCTAACATTGGATTATCAAACACTTCTAAAAAAACACTTCATTAACATTTTAATTTTGTATGATGCATTATAATTCTAGTTCACAATAATGTCTATATCAAAAGAAGGAGCTGCAACAATTCAGCACAAATTTAAAGTATAACTTATAAAGCAGAGTAACAAAATATTTCCTCAGTTTCAATTTTGTAGCCAAAAAAAATCTTACAAATCGTCAATTACTTACACATAAAAATCGTTACCAAAAATCTTGTAAAATATCTAAACAAGATATTTCGAAACCAATATGCAGAAATTTTGCAATTTTAATTTATATTCTTGTAAAGTGTTTCGAGTTTTTGAGAAATTTGTGCAAAAAATCATAGTTTTTTGGTAGCGATATTTTATGTGTAAAATCGAAATTCGCTCGAACAATCGTCAGTAGGTATTTCGAAAATTAACTTGCCAACCGAGTTTTAAGATCGCTACGTTTGGAAAGAAATCTCCATATCTGACTAACTGTGTCACTGTCTAAACAGTTCTGTATTCAGTTATTTTAAACCAGTGGAGTGTTACGTCTTCATTTCTACTGACACAAAGTCAGTACAAAAAAAATTCCAATGTCCACTTTGCAGAAGTCAAGGAACTGACTTTGGTACTAATTGCCATGTTTTCATCCACTGCTAACGGTTTTGAACCAGTTCAATGATCAGTAGCAACTTTAACTGCAACGAAGTGCTTCAGTACACTTTGACGTTATATTACTTTTTATCAAGTTACGTGATATATCTGGTACCAACTAGTGAATGTTTTGTCACCATAACTATAGTCATGTGATTAGACTTTTCACCCACATTAACACTTTTTGGTGTACCACAGTTTTGGTTTCACCAGTTTCGTGACGTGCCCCTCAATCATATATCAATCGACCCTTCATTTCCCGAAGGGTAGTAACTTTTTCTGCTATTTTTACAGACTTATTTGAATGAGTGTATTATTTTTTTTCCAATATTTAATCCCCATTAATTATAATAATCTCCCGCAATAAAATATGTTCTTAAAAAAGAATGCCCACTTAAAATTATTTCCATTTAAATTAAAAAAAAAAAATATATAATATATATTTCCATACTAAATAACTACATTTCTAAATCCATAACAATCTTAAAGATTAGCACAATTTAACACGTATTGAAAAAGCAAACAACTGAACAAAAAAAAAAACTAACATCAATACAATTATCCTTAGCAAGAAGAAGGAAAAAGAAAACACTGAAATAAACCACTATAAAAAGATTGAGAGCAATAAAAAAAATCTCGACAATAAATCCACCATAAAAAATCTGTAATTTTTTTTTTTATTTTAAAGTTATTAGAACACCTTGAGCTCTACATACTACCGTACATCCCCATAAACTATAGACATTCACTTGAAAATAAAATGGTAACGTTTGGCAAACGCCACTTGCTTTTCTTTTTGAAAAACCTCTTCATTTTCCTTTAAAATGTGCAGGGAAACATTTAAACCAACCGTGCAACGAAGCATGCATTATCAACCAACCATTCATCCATCCAACCAACCATCATAAGTGGTTGTTGGTAGCAAATAATTTTTTATTGCAAAACGATTGTCATAAATGTATTCGAACTGTAGACCAAAGACACAGATACAACGTGTATGTATTATGTATGTGGGGAAAAATAAATAAAATTGTCTTCATTCAATAAATGACACATACCGCTAACAATTCTACTTTTAATATTGAACGAAATTTGCAAACAATTTGAATTTGTTGAAAACATTAATCGACAATTTAAATGGGTTATTTGTTACAATTTTGACAATTACAGAAAAAGAAATTTGAATGAAATTTTCAGGATATTAAAAAAATAATTGAATTACTAAATTAAAATTAATTTTGATTAAACGAATTTTTAAATTTCATAATTAAGAAAAAATATATGAAATATTTAAAGTTATTAACCTATTTTACCAACCACAGATACCGTGCGAGTTTTTTGACAAAACTTGGTAGGACGATACGTTGATCTAGTGGTGCTACAATTAATTGGAATTAAGTCGTTGGCGCTTTGTACGCACTTAAAGGGTTAATATTTTTTGTGAATTTAATTTCTATATATTAACAAGTCAAATCAGTGGGTCTCCATACTACTCAGTGTCGCTCAATCTGCTCTCTTTTTATTTGTTCGTAAAGTCGCACCGAGCAAATGAAAATATGTTGCAGAAATTTAAAAGTTTTTTAAATAATAATTTAATAAAAATTTTAATTATTTCAAATATTAATGATAAAATCAGCAAGATAAAGTTAAAATATATTAATTTTTAATTGAAAATAACAAAATATAAGCAAAATAAAAATGAGTGTTTTATCAACATGTTGCCATAATTTGTTAGTGTAAACAATTGTTTTTTTAAAAATATAGGTAGCGATTCCTATTCTCACTTTCACCATTCACCTCAATTTTCGAATCTCATTATTTCCCGAGTGTTAATAATTAGTTTAATTTCAGGTTTTTAAATAATTGTTTATTGTAAAGACGATTGGACAATAAAAAATTTATAAATTTGTATTATTTGAGAGAAAATAAGGTTCGAAAACTGAGGTGAATGGTGAAAGTGAGAATAGGAATCGCTACCATAATCTGAGTTTACAAATAAACATTTAAATGTTTTATTTTGCATTGACCTGCGGTGCAAATTAACTGGTACAGTACTGGTGCCAAAGAGTCACTTCAGGACTAGTTGTATGTTAATCTTTAACAGTAACAGTTACCTTCCCTATTTTGCTTTTCAAAACAATAATTTTGCACCAGTTGTGTAATAGATCCGTACGAAATATGTTAAGACTTTTTCAAATAACTCCATTTAAATACGATTTTTGAGTACCCGAATGTTGCTGAAGGTCTTTTTTTTTTGTATTTACCATAAAAAACTAGGATAAAGTCTTTAATTTTTAAAATTGTCCAATTAATCTAATTTTTCACAAAATCTGAAAACATATAAAATCAACCACTCGATTTTCACCACCCCTTCTGATTGCAACCAAAATTGTTATATAAGATGTACATCATATAAGTGGTCCAAATGTAAAACAGCTAAGCGGATCTTGAAATATCGCGTTTCAAAATATGAAAAATATTCGAAAATTTTCAAAAAGTAGTCGTACATAATGTTCTATATCTTTTTAACGGCTCAAGTTAGGAGAGCCATTGATACCTCGTTTTAGAGCTACTTGCTGTGGGTTTACTAGTGCACACATATTATTCACTTCTCCACGGTAAAATGCAATGTTTTCAAAAACCGCGGTTTAAAAAGCAGTTTTTCAAAAAAACTGGGTTTTTTAAATTTTGTCAAATATATACGTTAAATAAAAATGAGTTCCCTATGCTGTGTCCAAATCCCTACGTGGAGATGTTACGGTATCCTGACTTATGTTACTTACTTAAAAATGTGAAAAAATTAAACTAAAAAGCCGATAATTCTGAAACATGCAGGAGTACCACATAGGGATTTGGTGACGGTATAGAATAATTGATAATTAACATATATATATTTTTTTTTAATTTTTTAGAAAACTAATTTTTTTAAATACAGCGGTTTAAACTACAGATTTAACCGTACGATGCACACCCAACTTTTTCTACGAGAACACACAGCCGGAATACGTTTTGGCTTTTTCTAATGTTCTAATGGTCCAATTTCATTATTTTTAAACGCGTATATTTTATATATTTTACAAATGTTTTAGTTTTTGTTTCATGCAAATAGTATTCTACCTTGTTCAAGAGATATAGGCAAAAAAGGTCACGGGCATGGGATAGCCAAATGTGGTGTGTGTTTACGTAGGTGTCGACTTTGGAAGCTCGTAGCTTTCACTGATCCGAATTGGATGAAATAACCGTGAAAAGATTAGAAACTATTTTTATTTCCTAGATCCGAAATCTCTATGCCCTAAGTTAAGCCGTTCCTGAGTTACAGCACTGCAAAGCTGCAAGTGGATACATTTGTACCCGGGTGTGTGTTCTAGGGTTAAAAAAAATCCATTTTACCGTCTAAAAGTGAATTATTTTTGTAAACCGGTAAAACCACAATTTAAGTACCTTTAAAATGAGGTATCAATAACTTTTATTGCTTAAACCGCTTAAAAGATATGGGCAAATATGTTTAACTACTTTTGCAAAACTGTTATTTTCATTTTTTTTTTCAATACATTATTTTTTTTTATGTAAATCTTTTTTTCTACTATATTTAGTATCATTTTATAGATTATTATCCATAACTTTAAACTAAGTAAGAGCTCCACATATTACTTTGGCAACAGCATAGTGGGATAAATTATAATTAAAATATATTTTTTGGACAATTTAAAAAACCAGTTTTTTGAAATACAGCGGCTTAAACCGCGGGTTTTGAAAAATACAAATTTTACCTTCAAAAAAATATTTTATCGCTTATTTTATTTTTAGCACGATAACAGTGGCTTTAAAATGAGGTATCAGTGAATCACGTAGCTTTAACCGTTAAAAAGATATGAACGATTAAGTACGACTACTTTTGTTAAATTTTCGATTTTTTATTCATATTTTAAAACCCAATATTTCCACTACCGTTCGAGGTAACAACCCAAAACTTGTATGATGACATATTTATATGCACTTACATTAAAGGAGCTAGAGTTCGAAAATGGGATATTTTTTAATGGTTTTATATTGAATGAGTCAATAGTAAAATATTTTACCAACGTAAAATATTTTCAGCAACGAAATTTTTGTTAAAAAAACTGCAATCTATAAATACGAAAAATTTTTTACTAAAAAATTACATTGTACTAAAAATAAGTAGAAAAACTTATTAATATTTTTATTTTTTTTTAAATATTTGATAGCTCAAAATTTTTTTTTTCATTTTTTTTTATTAAAAATGCAAATCTAGTTTTTTCGGACTTTCTATATTTTCATATATTTAGTTAGAATATTGTTCTAGCTCAAGTTCAAAAATCTACTATGATATTGTCATATTAGACTTTATTTGTTGCATTTCAAAAAGTTTGATCATTTTCATGATAGACAATACAATTGTTTCATTGGTATCACCCAAATCTTCAGTTGTCTGCAATAGAAAAAGATAATTGCCTTAAATCAACCCAAGAAATTACATACAACAGAAAAAATAAACTACATGAGAATCTTTTTGTCTGCCTTAGTGTATAAACTCCCTGATCTGGTAACCCTAATTATAAAATCAAACTATTTGAAAAACAACAATTTTTTGTTGGATTGAAAGTTTTTAATCAAATTTTATTTCAATAAAATGTTTATTTGAAAAATTTTGAAAAATAATTTTTTCTGCACTGAAGAAGTGGGTCTGGGACAAAATTTCTGGCGGCATAATCAAGGTATAAAAAAAAATCACCTGCAAACTTTAACATAAATTTCTCAAAGATTTAAAGTTTCATTTTAAATCCTAAATTTTGACACATTAGCTTTGGCATTTTTATAAATTTTATATATCTGCAAATTTTATACTGTTAAAGCTTACCTTATCCTTATTAACAACACCCGTTGCAACAGATTGTTTCTGCTGATAATATTCCTCACGAGCATTATTACTTAAACTATCAATTATGGCTGATGTATTAACATGTGAATCATAAGCTATGTCTGGACTATTTATTGAGGAGGATGAACTATCGGATGAGCCATAAGAATTTGCAGGCAATATAGGAGATGATGATGTTGCAGCAGCTGCTATAGCAATATTATTAACAGGACTAATACCATATGATGATGAAGAACCGATGGTATTTAGCTTATCCAATGATACACTGGAGGGAGATACGGCCTTTGGAGGTAGTGACTGATACGATTGTATAGAGGGTTGTTGATATTGTTGAGGTTTCTGGGATATTTTCTGATATTGCTGGGAAGATGGAGTTACACCCGAATTAGTAGATACTTTATGTTTTTGGGTAAAAGGTTTCGTATAAGTTTGAGTTTGTGTAGAAGGTCTTCTTTTGGAGTTAATTGCACCCTTATTGATGGGTCTTTTAGTAGCTCTTGTTTTCGTAAGTTTACCACTTGTTGTTAGAGTTCTTTGTGATCCTATGGTAGTACCTAAAGTAGCTACATTATCGGTTTCATCTGAAGCGGCTGTAATACCTAAATTATTATTAGATCTGGCGGCTACAAATTGTTCGGCTGGATCTGTGGTATCGGTGGAGGGCTCATATGTAGTACCCTCATATTCTTCAGAATCTGGTGTTTGAGTAGATTCTTCTTCTAATTCCTGTTCGACCATATCAGTTGCTAGCATCATTTCTGTGGTGGTAGGAAATTCTTTCATTTGTGAAGTTTGTGAAGTAACCGTCGCTTGTGCGGCCGCTAGTTTATCCATAGAAGTTTGTAATTGTAATAAAGTTGTTTCATCTAATACAAAGTTGGTTCCGTTTTGCCTTCTTCTTCTTCTTCATGTGCTTCATTAATTTCATCTAATTTTATTGCCTCTGTTGAAGGTATTGAAGTCGAATTTTCCGTTTCTTCAGTTTCTTTATTTTCCAAAGATTTTGTAGTATTTAATGGTTCTTTCAAAGATTCATTAATATCCAATGATTCTTTTAATCTAGCTACTCTTTCTACAATTCTTTCCAACATATCCTTTGGGATTCGGGTAGATTTTTTGTATCCATTGTTAGAAGTTTATTATATTTTTCAATATTTTGTCTAACCGTTTCAATATCAGCCTGCATTTTAGCTGCCGGTGCTGTTAAAGTGGCTGTACTTTCGGCAGGAGCATAATAAGTACGAGCTCGTCGATTACTATAGCCCACCAGTTCTATTACACCCGGTATATTATCATAATTGGCCCACGAAAATTCCACAGATATTAGGGTTAATAAAAATAAACCCAGTAAAATTTTAAAACCCATTTTTTTGCTTTATCAAAAATTCACTTTAAATAATATTCAAAATTTGTTTGAAATTTTTTTTATTAAATTTAATTACCAGGATTATGTTTTTTTGAAAATTTGTTTTACTTCTTTTTCAATCTTTCTCTTTTTTTAAAGGATTTTTCACAATTAATTTTTTGTGTGTGTTTTTTTTTGCAATTCTTTTAGACAAAATTTTCAAATGAATGTCATCTAACTGTTTTTTGGTTTTAAGTTTAAACGTGAAAGAAACTAATCTTGGTATTTTTTCAGTTGTATTCTTGTTTTACAAATTTTTTTTTTTCTATTTTTTTTTTTACTTTTTCTTAGCCACTTTACACTCGTTTGTCGTTCTTTTTTTATTTTTATTTCTTCTATTAATACATTGAATTATAATCCATCCAACTCATGTTTAAAATAAAACAAGATTCTTAAAGAAAGTTCAAGTTTTTTTTTTTTTGCTTTAGCCAATTTACGAACCGTTAACGTTTTATTAAAACCAACAATTTAAATTGAAAATCCCGCAACTTCTATGACTTCTGGTATTTAGAGAGCGTTGTAACTAGTAGCACCGCCGTGGTACAAATGTTTTATGTTTTGATTTTGCAGCGTCTTTTAAAAATTTTTCCTCCAACCTTGTTTTTGTTGAAGAAATAACACCCAACATAAAAATTGTAATTTAGATTTTTCCCAAGTTCATGGCTAAAGCTGGTTTAAAGCCTGGCTGTAATGTGTTTCAAACTGCTGTGTTGGTTTGTTTCGAACTTGTTGTTTGAACTTTCTATGTCTGTTTGCAACTTTCTATGCTCTTGAATGATCATCAATCCAACAAAAAGAAAATTTCTCTTTTTACATTCTCTTAAATGTGTAAATGGTACTTGATGGCTCTTTAAGTATCTATAGTATATTTTAGGGTTTTAAATCTTTTAGAACCTTTGCATGTTTTATGTTAAGTGATGTCAACGTACACAAAAAGAAATGATTACCCAAAAATTTTAATTTAAGAGATGTTTGAAATAATATTTGACTTTAATTTAAAGTTTAATTGTTTTAACCCTCTAATTGGCAAACGATGTTTTGCAACGAAATTCATACCATGTGCTCCACTCGAATAATAAGTTTTTCAACAAAATTGTTTATCGTTGCCTAATTTAGCCGATATGAGCCAAAATATTTTAGGGTGTATTTTGGTAACTAATGCATATAAATGAGAAGTTTTGAACAAAAATTATTTCTCTTACCAAGATATAACCACACTCGAAAAACTATTTTTTTTTCTGCTCCTATTTAAGAAGATATCGAGATTTTCGCTTTTTGGAAAAAGCCAAATTAGGCGAAAAAGTATCTAAACTTCAATTTATATTGTTCATACTTCAACGCTTTGCTATTAATACTTAATGTCTTCTTTCTGCAAAATTTAACAAAAATCCGTTCGATGTACTTTAGAGGAATCCTGCCAAAATCCTGTGAGTCCTTGGACTAAAGAAATTACTTATTATTAAAGATAAAGCTTCAATATTACTTATATTTTATTATATAGAGTTTATAGACAACTTAAATTGTTTTTTTAGATTTTTGAAAACTATTTCTTTTTAAAAAATAATTAGTATTTGAAATTGTTCGAAATTTTGATTTTGAAGCATTCTCGCTTCCAAACCGTGGACGGGACACTAAAAATTTCTTCGCAAAATATTTAGCAAATTTAGTTTTCTATCGGAATATATTAATTTCTAAGCATAAAGCGCTCATTTGACGCCTTTGTGGTAAATATTATGAAGACTGCCCTGAGGCAGTCTTATCCGTTAGAAGGTAAATTAATTTTTTCATTAAATATTTAAAAAAAGCTATTTTAACTAAATATTAAATATTGTATAATTTAAAAATTAATTTCAAATGTGAACTTATTTCAAAAAAAATTGGATAATTTTTTTTTAAAAGCTTATAATCAGTGGGTTTCAATACTACTCAGTGTCGCTCAATCTGCTCTCTTTTTATTTGTTCGTAAATTTGGACCTAGCGAATGAACACATGTTGCAGAAATTTAAATGAATTTTTATCATGTTTTTAAATACTAGTTTAATAAAATTTTTCATTATTTCAAATATTAATGATAAAATCAGCAAGATAAAATTAAAATATATTCATTTTTAATAGAAAATAACAAAATATAAGCAAAATAAAAGTGAGTGTTTTAAGCAAGAATTTTTTTATCACCATGTTGCAATAATTTTTTTAGTGTAAAAAAAATTTTTCATTTGCTTGCTTGAGTTTGGTATTTTGTTGTTGAGAGGCGTGGGAAGTATAGTCTCTCTATTTGTATATACTCTTTGTTAAAATTCCCATTACCTGTTACATAAGGTTAACCCTAGACTGTTAACATTTTTTTTAGTAAAGTTTTAAGTGATGTCAACATACACAGAAAAAATTATTAACCAAAAATTTTCAATTTAACATTTGTTTAAAATAGAATTTGAATTTACTTTAAAATTTAATGGTTTTAAATAATCATTTTAAAAAATTCCATTTAAACATTTAATTTTATGTATTAAAAATTTTATTAAAAATACAGATTTTTTTGAATTTTGTCCTCATTATTATGAGGACAATTTTATCAAATTATGTTATACCATAAGATTATTTCTGATTTAATAGGATATACAATGGTTTTGATTTTTAATAACAATATTATATGGTTCCTTCCAATTTTCAAAATAATAATATTAGGTGTTCTCATATAAACTAGCATATAACTTGTAAACATGATAAACGTACAATATATATTATTCTTTTCAAGCTAGAAACAAGTTTACTATTGTTTTTAATTGATTTTAATTAAAATCAAATTGAGAAATCCACATACAAATAATCAAATGATTTAATTTGTTTTCTTTTTTACTATTTCAGCTGAAATTAACAAATTTTTAAATGAAGTAAAGTTTTCCATTTGTTATATAGAAAATTTGATTTTGAAAATATTCATTTGTAATTGAAGAATTTATAAATTAATTAAAATTTTTTTTAAATTTTTGGACCATAGTACGATTATTCAAATTCAAATTAAGATTTTGTGTTATATAATGTTTTACTTAAAATTTTATTAATATCATATAGATAATCACAATTTTACTTGCAAAAACCAAGTTGTAATGAAAAAATTCCAACTATGTTTGTTAGACCGACTTACCTTGTATGGAGAACATAAGTGTTATTTGTCCACCTTGACCTTTTTTGGATGATTCCCAAAATATTTCGTGTCTGGCATTATGAAATTCGTGAGTTGGACCATTTGTAAAAAATGTATTTTTTTAGTTTACCAAAGACTATTGTACATTACTACAAACAAAGTGTGGAATAGTAGTATCATATGAAAGGCGCGTCCAATGGTATATAAAACATGCCAAAGCATGTCCAGATATATCATTATATCAGGGATATATGCATATAGCTTAGCATATATCCATAGCATACATATAGCATATAGCATATAGCATATAGCATATAGCATATAGCATATAGCATATAGCATATAGCATATAGCATATAGCATATAGCATATAGCATATAGCATATAGCATATAGCATATAGCATATAGCATATAGCATATAGCATATAGCATATAGCATATAGCATATAGCATATAGCATATAGCATATAGCATATAGCATATAGCATATAGCATATAGCATATAGCATATAGCATATAGCATATAGCATATAGCATATAGCATATAGCATATAGCATATAGCATATAGCATATAGCATATAGCATATAGCATATAGCATATAGCATATAGCATATAGCATATAGCATATAGCATATAGCATATAGCATATAGCATATAGCATATAGCATATAGGCATATAGCATATAGCATATAGCATATAGCATATAGCATATAGCATATAGCATATAGCATATAGCATATAGCATATAGCATATAGCATATAGCATATAGCATATAGCATATAGCATATAGCATATAGCATATAGCATATAGCATATAGCATATAGCATATAGCATATAGCATATAGCATATAGCATATAGCATATAGCATATAGCATATAGCATATAGCATATAGCATATAGCATATAGCATATAGCATATAGCATATAGCATATAGCATATAGCATATAGTATATAGCATATATCATATAGCATATAGCATATAGCATATAGCATATAGCATATTTTTTTTTTTTTTTAAAGAGAAGCAACACTCAGGAAATTCTTCCTATTAATTAATGTGTTGCTTTCATTGGAAAGGGGATAGTGGAGAGATGAAACGTGGTGAAAGATGAAGGGCTTCAAACATGGCAACACTGTGATTGCGCGAGATGATAAGTCTTAGAACAGTTGTTGCTCGCCACCTGATGTAGAGTTGGCGAATTTATTGAAGCTTTTTGTTTCATAGCTCTGATTCATTATTTTACTTCGGTGGGGTTAAGTGCTAAGGGAACACCGAAGGTGGGCGCAGCGATACATATAAGCGATAGAAAACTCATACATATTATTTTTCTAAATTGATGTTGTCGTCACCGGGAATCGAACACGGAACCATCTGTGTAGCAGTCCAATGCGCTAACCAGTACACCACAACGCCCATCTATCATCGCAGGAGACTTTAACGCCTGGGCGATAGAATGGGGCAGCTTGGAAACAAGACCAAAAGGCACAATCTTGCTAGAAGCTTTTGCACCGCTCGACTTGGTTTTGTTGAATAGACATGACTCTCAACACACCTTTTCAAGAGGAGCAACTGGAACGGTGATTGACGTAGCTTTTGTAAGTAGTAGTATTTACAGGAATACATCATGGGAAGTTAGTGACATCTATACCCATAGTGACCATCAGGCCATTATATGCAAAGAAGTAGATACGCCAAATAAACAAAGTCGCAGAAGTGCTATGGAATGCCAAAAAGGACCTAAACGGAGAGCAGATACCTTTGATAAGGAGCTATTCCAAATAGCGTTAGGTACCATAAAACTCACGGGATCCGCCACCACCATGGCTGATCAACTAATGATGCAAATCATAGATAGATGTAACGCATCTATGATGAGGAAAACATACAAAATACACCACGAGTCCGTCTATTGGTGGAACGAAGATATTGGTGCATTAAGAAGAGAATGCCATCAAGCACGAAGAGCTTATCAGAGATCAAGAGGTCGAGTCGAATTTCCTGAACGGCAAGAAGAATTCAGACTTTCGAGACAAAAGCTGAAAAAGGCAATATAAGTAAGTAAACGTCAATGTTTTCTAAAGCTGACGGACGATGTTGAAACAAACCCCTGGGGGTTAGCTTATAAGATTGTAATGCAAAAGGTGTGGGTTTTCCAATCAACCCACCTGCCCGAAATTACTCTATTCCCAGAACGTGCTGCTTTCGACTCGTCTGAAAGTGAGAACTTGACAAGTGCTGAAAATGTTGCAGAAGTAACAAACACGGAAGTAATTGTAATAGGTTAACACATTGGGTGGAATAAAGCAAAAGTATTCAACTTGCAAAAGTATTCAACTCTTGCTTTTCCGAGGGAACCTTCGCCGATATGTGGAAAGATCAAACGTTGTACCAAAAAAAGGAAAACCCCAAGGTGAACCATCGGCGGGAAAAATACTGGAGCGAATCATCTGTAATAGGCTAGAGCTCTTCTTGGCAGCGTCCGGAAGACTATCCGAACACCAATATGGATTCCGGAAATCCCGTTCCACACTCGATGCTATTAAAGCTTTAAAGGAAATTGCGGAGAAAGCTATTGAAGGCCTCGTAATCACTCTGGACGTTAAAAACGCCTTTAACTGTGCTAGTTGGCAACGTATTATAGCAGCACTCAGGAAGAGGAAAACTCCCCGCACTTTAATACGGATGATTGGTCAATATTTTCAAAACAGAGTCTTGAAATACGATACAGACGAGCGTACGAAGGAGTACAAAATCACAGCAGGCGTCCCACAAGGCTCAGTGCTGGGTCCAACTTTGTGGAATGTTATGTATGACGAAGTTCTCCGTCTTAACCTACCGGCAGAGGCGAAGATCATTGGCTTTGCGGACGACTTAGCGGTAGTGGTGGTTGCAAAAGAAACGGACTATCTGGTCCAGATTGCAAACATAGCTGTGAACAAAATTCGAAATTGGATGTTTTCTGTGGAATTGGAGCTGGCGGAACATAAAACGGAAGCTGTTCTGATCAGGAGTCGTAAAAAACGGGAAACTGTTACGCTAAACATAGGCAGGTACGAGATCAAGACGAAGCCCTATATTAAATACCTGTGTATTATGATCGACTCAAGATTGTACTTCAACGAACACCTTAACTATGCAAAAAAGCTGCAGTAATAGGCTCTGCCTTATGCTCATGCTAAATGCGAGAGGGCCCAAGCAAAACAGAAGGTTACTACTGGCTGGCGTAGTAAAATCCTCAATTCTCTACGGAAGTAAGATCTGGCTCCGTACAATGAATACTAAAGAGTACAGGAAGGGGTTAACGTTTACATACCGCAGAGTATCTAGTACAGAGTATCTAGTGCTTTTCGCACAACCTCTGATGACGCTGTTTTGGTCATATCGAGTATGACTCCTGTTGACCTTCTTGCTAAAAAAGCTGGTTACTTTGAAGAAGCTACCGGTAGTTACTTCAAAGAGAAGAAAGCTGTGGTTGACCTACGCATTGTTAATGAATGGCAAAGACGCTGGGAGCTCTCCACCGACGGTAGGTGGACATATATGGATACATATAGACGCGGGTCGCAACTAAGAAAACCCGATTTTTTTTTTACAAAACAATTTTTTTGAACTAAACTATTAACAACGTTTGTATGGTAACAGAAAATATTTCGAACTGCATTACTTATATTTCAAAAATATTAAATCGCGAGACTTAAAATAATATGAAAACTTGATATAAATTATTTTAAAATTGAAAAAATAATTTTTTTTCAGGTTCTCAGTTTTAACGATTTGGGCATGAAAATTAAGGGGACATTTTTAACTTTAAAACCTCTTTTTGTTAAAATATTTTAAATATAAATTTATTAGCCAAATCGGTTTTGCAAAGGAGTCGTGAAAGAATTTTCCCTTTTGATCTCCCCTTTCACTGTTGCACCGTTTGTGAAATCTCCATAAAATGTTAAAAATACCTCAAAGTGGAATACTCTAAGCCGACCAAAGGCGAATTGATGTGGGAATAATGCCCGAAATTTATACAGCGACAGAATATATTTACTAAGCAATAGTCGGAAATATACCAGAGCATAAAATATTATGCAATAATCCCCACTTGAACTATTGGGGTAATCGGTGTAATGTCCGTGGGGCAATCAATGTCTGCTAGTTTGTTGACCAATTTAGTACACAGTGAGACAAATTTAGCTATTTCCCAACTGCAATACTTTTACTATGGATCAAATTCGGTTAATACGAATTTCAGTATGCTGATAAAACTGAATTTTAGTTGCAACTCCCAAAATATTCAGAAATCTAATGTTAATATCGTTGTACTAACTGAATTTATAAGTTGTTACCATTAAAATACACTTTTCAATTCGGTTGTCACTTTATTTCTCTGTGTGTAATTAAGGATAAAAATATGGCTTTGCCCTTAAAAAAAAACCCTTTGAATGGGTACCATTTACGAATGGGTACCATTTTGCAGTATAATTATAGTATACAGCGCAGCACAGTATATGTGTAGTTCTAAAAACCGCTACATGGTCTTCACTTTTATGTTGCATATTTATGTTCCTCATCTAGTTTTGGTGTTGTTGGGATTTTTGCTTCTTTCAAGCTTTACAACATTCTTCTTCTTGGTTAGCCCATCTGTAACATCATTGTATGTTTTGGTTTTACACCTAGTCTTGTAAATAGGTTGCTACATCTCCTTTACCGGTTTGGTTTCTAGTTGCTACCGTTGTGTGTTTTTTTTTTTGGTCTTATGACTGTGCTTTATTACATTTTTATGTTTTTTTTTTTTTTTTTTTTTTGTTTAATGTACACACAAAAAAATAAAACTACAATTTGATCACGAAAACCACCCATTCAATAACTTTAATTGCTGAAATTTCGCCAACAACAAAAATTTCTTGAACTATTTTTCAATTAAATAATAACTCATTTGTTTAAAAAATTATCAATATTGTATACCTTCTCAGAAAGAAAATCAATTGGATAAAGTGTTGTTGCCGTACCTAATGTTTTTTTATAGCTTGAAATTTATAACATTTTTACCGGCATGTAATTCTCATTTAGTTAGCAGATTTATTTATATTTGTGTGAACAAATTCAGACAAAAATTAGTTTTTTCCTTTCTATTAAAACGTATGGAATATGTCAAACAATTTTTTGGGATTTTTTCTTGGCAGAAATTAGCGCTTTAGTGGAAATCGGAGTATTTATTTCTTTTGTTTGAAATAATTTTAATTTATGTTTAGCATTTTCTTTTTTAGGATATATTTCTTCATTAGGATATTGTCCTAACAAATAATCAATAGAGTTTTTTTTTTTGTTTTCAAATTTATTATTTGACCCTTTCAGGAATGTGTTGATAGATCTATTTCGGGAATTTTCTAGGTTCCCATCATCAGAACACGTTTTGAAAGCGGTAACAATGCCATGCGAAACATCAAACATTCATATGAACTAGTTTACTCACTACATGAGAACTAATATACATATGAGTTTGAAGTTAAAGATTATAACCATTGATCAAAAAATAAATTGAAAACTTGTTTGATGTGCAAGGTCCACCTCTGGTGGATATTCAATACACGTTTTTTGTTTTTCTCTCCTTTTTATATTTTGTTTAGTTTGTAAACAAAACAGGGGAAGTAAACTAGGCGGTACTTTGCCTTTTATACAAGTTTTTGTTTAAAAAAAAATGGTTAGATTTTTATGAAACAACATTTTACTTCAAAATTATTTAACTTAGTAAAGTATTAAACAAAATGAGAATTAATAAAATCTAATTGAAATGAATTTAAAATATTTTTTACTAATTCATAAACATTTATAACAAAACAAAAAAAAAAAGACAACAACAATATGATGATGTTTGCCTTTGAGTATAAAAAAAATGTCAACCAAGTTCCGAATTAGAGCAAATATTTAATAGATTCAATTAACTTTTACTTGACAGCTTTTAAAATTTCCAATAAATCGATTTAGTTAAAAAAAGAAGGGAAATATTTTTTTCTGTGTACAACAATTTTTTTTCCAAATTTATTTTTGTTATAAATTTACATCCTTGTTTGTTGTTTTTTTTTTGAATATGTTGAAGTCCCTTAATTGGTAATTTGCTTAAGAAAACATTAACCCGATTATCCACTCATTAAAATGGATTAATATTAAATTTATACTAAAGTCGATAAATGCACGAGTAGCCAAACTTTTATATTATTTTCACTCTCGTATTCATAAAAAATCTTAATTCAGATTTCAAATACATTTTAGTTAAAACACATTTTAAGCCTTAAATCTGTATTCATAAACGAATATTAGCCTAAAATACATATTTTAAACTTTGTGTAAGAGTTAATACTAGTTTATGAATACAGTTTTAAGGCTAAAATTTGTGTTTTAACCAAAATATATTTTAATTCTGTTTAATATTTTTATGAATACGGCTGTTTTTTTTCTCTAAGATAAAGTCTGCGATTTTAATGCAATTAAAATTTTAGACTAACTTAAGGATTTAAGGGTTAAATATGTGCTCTTTAGATATCGAAAACAAGCAAAAAAAAAGAGACACGTACATTTTTATTAGATGCCCAATCTCGTGCTTAAGAGTTAAACACTAGGGTTTAAAATTTTTGTATGAAAACTTGTCTTCTATTTACGAAAATTAGATTTATTTGCACGCAGGGCTAAAGCACTCAAGAAAACAAACATTTTGATACCCATATTGCCTATATGGTGGACCCAGAATTGCCACAATTTTGAATTATTTGAAATATAAGGGACAAAGGTTCTTCGGGTAGTCGCATAAAAACCCTACGGTTTTAAATATCGGAAACAGCTCAGACACCCCCTCGATTATATTAAATAGGCATTATTTTAAGCTTAGTAAAGGGTGTTTTTGTATACAGGTATATAACTTTAAGTTTTTTTTTTAACTGGCTGCCATTTTGTTAGCTGTCAAGTGATTTATGTTTAGTTTGGTTTGGCATTTCAGCATGAATAGACTGACGCCTGAACAACGCTTCCAAATTGTGCAAAATCATGCCTCTGTTCGAAATACTTATCGCGCACTATGTCCATTTTACGATCAACATACTCGTCCATTAGAACGTTTTCTTAATACGTTTACTCTAAATGATAATATGCATCCACAGAGACTTCGTACATTGCTTACAGAAGAAGTCATTGCTGCTGTAGAGCATAGCGTAGAGGAAGACCCCAATCAGTCTATCCGTCAATGATGACCACTATAGAGCCATGATTACTGACTTTTTCGGTCATCAATTGAGCAACCATGATGTGTAGGAGCTGTGGTTTCAACAAGACTGCGCAACATGTCACACTGCTCGTGCCACAATTGATTTATTAAAGGAAACGTCTGGTGACCTCTTAGTTTCACGTTTCGGACCAGTGAATTAGCCTCCAAGACCGTGCGATTTATAGCCGCTGGACTATTTTCTTTGGTGATATGTAAAGTTGCTAGTCTACGCCCATAAACCCGAAACGATTGACCGCTTGGACGACAACATTCGCTGTGTTAATGCCAACATACGGCCACAAATGTTGGAAAAACTCATCGAAAATTTGACCTCCAGATTAGACTACATCCGAGCCAGCCGTAGCGATCATATGCCAGAAGTCATATTTATCTTTCGAATAAAGTGAAGTTCATGTCAATTTAAAAAATTCATCTTTGTCTTATTCCATTTAAAAAACACCCTTTACATAATGAAAAAGTTTCATTAAAACTATGAAGCTTTTTCATAAAGTTCTATTATACTTCACACATTTAAATATGATGTAAATGACTGACATGAGACGGAACTGTATAATGCTGCTTTTTAAATGTGTTTTCTTATACATGACAGGGCGGATCAATAAGTCCGTGATTTCTCGAACTATCCTTGTAGTTATATGAAATGCAACACTGCTCCCATCAAGTACCTCCTGTTAATAGACTACTGTCAATTTTTGAGTTAGTTCCGTCATTTACTTTGCGTTTAACAGCTGTTCAAATCCTCGTGGTTTTTTTAAAACTGAAAAAAGTGAATTTCGAGTTCTCATGAAACATTATTTTTTGCGAAAAAAATATGGGGACTCTGCACTATCGATTTCAATGGTAAAAAGTGGTTTATTGACTTTCGTTGTGGTCGCACAAGTACAAATGACGCTGAACGTTCTGGACGGCCCATTGAGGTCAATACACCCGAAAATGTCGAAAAAATCCACGATATGGTGTTGGCCGATCGAAGAGTAAAAGTGCATGAGATTGCTGATGCCATATGCATTTCATGGTGGCAGTGTGGTTTCGATTTTAAATGATCAGTTGGGTTTAAGAAGATGGGTGCCGCTTTTGCTCTCAATTGCCCATAAACGTAATCGTGGCCAATAAGGTTATGGCAACAGTTTTTTGGGATGCAAGCGGGATAATCCACATCAATTACCTTCAAAAGGGAAAAAAACAATAAACGGCGAACATTATGCCAACTTATTGGACCGATTTAACGATGATTTAAAAACGACCCCGTATGGCCAAGAAATGACTATATTATGCACCTCGAAAAATCCTATTTTTTGGAAGGGATACCAAAATTGGAGAAACGTTGGACTAAGTGTATTGGAGATTATGTTGAATATAATTTTTTTTTTGCAATGTGGTTCTTTGTATATTTGATAAATAAAAATATTAACATGTCGTTTAACCATATTTACACTCATTGAAATAAACCTGTAAAACTAGCAGAAAAAGCTACTGAAAATTAGTTAAAAATTACCTTGCAGAAAAACTGCTAAATTTAGCAAATTTTTTTTTTCTTAATATTAATAATATAAGAACAGCAACAAAATTCTGTAAACTTTACAAAATTTTAGTTATATTCGATGAGAATTGCAGTTAATTTAAAATAATATTGTACTCTGTAAAATTAGCAAAAACTTTTACTAAATAAATGTAGACTCAAAATAGCAAAAAATAACTGTAATATTAACAAAATTTTTGCTATATTATATATTTATATTTATATTTATTAGAATGCAAATAACAGTTTATTTTGCTTAAATCAACTGAAATTTTTGCTAAAAAATTGTAGATTGCTGATTTTATAAGGGCAGACTTTTATTCGCATTAAAAAAAAAAACTTTAAAATTTTTAATTTTTTAAGTGATTGTTTTGTCTACTAAAATTTAGTAAATGTTTTTGCTGATTTTATCAGATTATTATGCTACATTCAATTTACTTAAATTTAGCTCAAATATAACTAAATATTTGTAGATTTAACAGATTTATTTGTTGTTATTCTTATATTGCTAATATTTAGTAAAAAAAATCTGCTAATTTTAGCAGTTTTTCTGCAAGGTCATTTTTAACTAATTTTAGTAGCTTTTTCGCAATTTTAACAGGTTTTTTTCAATGACTATTGGTACATTTTAATTAAAAAACAATCAGTGGATTTTGGAAAAGCACTAAAGTTAAGATTAAGAATTGCTTTTCTCAAAATTTTGTTTTATGGAAAGCTCATATATCTGAGTGTGGTATTCTTGAGAACTGACAAATTTCATTAAAATTATAATTTTTCAATTTAATTTTAAGTCATTTTGCATAAAAAAAAATTATCGTATATAAAATATATCAGTTTTAATTAAAAAAAAATTTGAGGTTAATATTTCGTAGAACATTTCATCACTTCATCTGTATCATCACCTGAATAAAATTTTTATTTTTAAAAAAATTTTTAATTTTTGTATTAAAAATGCAGAAACATTCTATATTTTCATATATTTAGTTAGAATATTGTTCTACCTCAAGTCCAAAAATTCAATATGATAATGTCATATTAGATTTTATTTGTTGCTTTTCACAAAGTTTGCTCATTTCTATGATAGACAATACAATTGTTTCATATTCATCACCCTAATCTTCAAGAAAGAAAGAAAACTATAGTTGGCTTAAGTCAAACCGTAACATTACATACAACGGACAATATTAACTTTATGAGAATTTTGTCTACTTTAGTGTATAACCCAGCAAAATCACACATTACCAAAACCTGGGTAAAGTAATGTATCGACATAGGGCTGCACGCATTACATTACACCTTACTTCACTGATGAATTTTACAGGCGATGAGCCTAAAAGTAACTGGTTACTTACGGTGGGAGAAAGTAATGTGTCTATAAATAGATTTTCTTAAAAAAAAAAATGCATAAAAAAATATTTTTACAGATATTTTTTTTTAATTTAATAAATAACTTATTTTTTATTAAATAAATTACGTGATCATGCTGGGATTCGAACCTGGCGTCTCTGGTATTTAACAATTAGTTAGGCGAGAATTCTACCAACTGAGCTATCAATACATATACTATTTTATTGCTTAAAATGTAAATGAGTTGTTGTGCTTCGTGTTTTGGTTCGTGATATCAGAAATATATACCTTACCCTCATGCTTAAAAAAAATCACAAAGTAATGTGTCTATAAATAGATTTTCAAAAATATATATTAATAGTTACTTTACGATTATAATTCATGCATTATGTAATTGATGATCGGTAAGTCATTATTTTATGTTTTGAAGTAATGCAAAATGTAATGAGGTATCATTACAAGGTAATCCATTAGTTTTCAATTATCGGTAACTCATTACTTTTTGTTGGAAAATAATGATACAGGTAAGGAGTACACATTAGAAGGTAATGCATTACTTTATCGCACCCATTACCAAAGTTTTGCTGGGAAACTGTCTGATTTGGTAAATTAATCATAAAATCAAAACTTTTTAAAAAAATTTGATTATATGTAGTGTCCGACCGAACTCATTTTTTTCGACCGAAGCTGAACTTCGGCCATAATATCAACGTTTGGCCGAAGCCGAAGCCGAACTTTTTGTTTTAATAAAAAAAATATAAATTGTTTTTTTAGATCAATAAATTTAAACCAAAAAGATCGATTTTTAAGTTGATATAGAAAAACAAACTTAAACTTTAATATTTATAATTAAAAAGTTTGATATTGCAATGACAGAAAAGCAATTTTTCCGCATTTACACTATGTGAATTGCTTCGTCTATCAGAATACAGCTGTCCGGCAGCGCTAAAAAGGTGTTCAATAGCTACACTAGTTGGTGGGGCTGATAAATATTTTATTGCTACAGCTTCTAAATTTGAAAATGGACTTGAATTCCAATACTCAAATATATTTATATTTCGGGACTTAAAGGCTCCGTAATAAACATTTTAATTTCTTTTTCAATAAAATTTTCATTTGGTTCTGCTACTTCTAAGTCTGGTACTGCATCATGTCTATCCCAAATTGATGAACCTGTTATTCTCTTTTCAGGATTACTTACCACTCGAATTTTTATTTTTTTTTTTATATTTAATTATATCGCAATAAATTTGATTATTTGCTTATAAGTCTTGTAGATATATTTCTGGAAGTTTTTTTTTAAACTCTTTTGGCTTTTTGAAATTTTTTCACACACATTGATATTTAAATATCGTTGTTTTTTTTTTTTTGGTATTCTATCATATTCAACATTGTATTTTTTATGTAGTTTTTTTGTAAATTCTGAAAAGTAAATATAACCACAGTTGTTATTTATTTGTGCTTTTTATTAAATAACACAGTGCAACACGAAAAAAATAACCATATACGGACACCACTACGTGATAAAAGACTAAAAAAAAGACCCGTGTCTCCCAATTTTTCCCAAAGTCATATCCTCTTTTGTTTATGGGCCGCCAAAGATTTGGGGCCTCGGTATCATTTTCGCAAAAAAGTGATCATTTTCTCAGGCTCATATCTTGCAAACCGTTCAGAATTTCGATTTACTCTCTATGGCAAAGTTGTAGCTCTTGTCATAAAAAACAAAAATTGCGAACATATAAAATCAAAAAAACTTCACCTTCCAGATCAAAATCGCAAAAAAATTAAAAAAATTCGATTTTTTTTACCTTTTTCCCGTGTTCAGGTCCATAGGTAGCAAACCGTTCAAAATTCAAGGAAACAATCAACTACAAAAATTTACCTAAGATCTCAATAAACAAATTTCTAGAACATATAAACTTCCTGGGAATTGGGTTTGCTACCTATGCACCTGAACAGGAGAAAAAAGGAAAAAAAAAAATGAAATTAAAAAATTTTTCACTTTTGCGCGCTACCTAAACAGTGTTAAGAATCATCTCTAGGAAGTTTATTTGTTCTATAAATTTGTTTATTGAGATCTTAGGTAAATTTTTGTAGTTGATTGTTTCCTTGAATTTTGAACGGTTTGCTACCTATGGATGGACCTGAACACGGGAAAAACGGTAAAAAAAATCGAATTTTTTAAGTTTTTGCGATTTTGATCTGGAAGGTGAAGTTTTTTTGATTTTATATGTTCGCAATTTGTATTCTTTATGACAAGAGCTACAACTTTGCCATAGAGCGTAAATCGAAATTCTGAACGGTTTGCAAAATATGAGCCTGAGAAAATGATCACTTTTTTGCGAAAATGATACCGAGGCCCCAAATCTTTGGCGGCACATAAACAAAAGAGGATATGACTTTGGGAAAAATTGGGAGACACGGGTCTTTTTTTTTTTAGTCTTTTATCACGTAGTGGTGTCCGTATATGGTTATTTTGCCATGACTTAAGAAATTACACACAGTGTAATCATAAAAGGTTGGGTAGTTCGTCCAAATTCGGCCAAAATTTGGCCGAACTCCGAAGCCGAAGCCGAATACCCGGTCGGACACTTATTATATGATTAGGTTTACCAAATGAGCTAGTTTATACACTAAATCAGACATCATTTTCATGAAGTTGATTTTGTCCATTGTATGTAATGTCTCGATCTTGGACTTGAGGTAGAACAATATTCTAACTAAATATATGAAAATTTATATTTTTCTATATAATTGTACTCATTAATTTTTCTCATATTAAATGTTGCACTCATTTAAAATTAAAATTTTTCTATTGATAATTTTTTTCCCATAAGTTGGCATTAATTTCATTAAAAATTTAAAAATTTTAGACATTTTTGAGGTATATTTTTAACCACAAATAAAAATAGTTGGTAGTAAGAGATTTCCCCAAACAAAAAAAAAAAAAACTACTGTTAATTTTTCATTTATTATAGAATAATATTGTAAAAAAAGAAATCATGTATATTCCTTCCGTATGCTGCATGTTAGTACTAGTAGAACCATTAATCCATTAACTTGCCGTTTTTTTTTTTGTTTTCTTCTCATTCTGTCTAAATACATTGTGTTGCACTGCACCATAAGGGGTATTTAAGTAATCTTCTAGTTCTATATTATTTTATGTATATTGTTAATGTTTGTAAGTTAACCTTATGCAGTTTAATGCTAGTTTTTAGTAACTTGGTGTTTTTTTTCCAAACTTTTTTTTTACTTAGATAATGTGGGAAAATTTATTTTTAATTTATTTTTTATAAGTTCGAAAAAAAATATAATTAATGATATAGTATACTAATTTACTTCTTTAGGAAACACGCCAATAAAAAAGTTTTATTCTTATTAGAGATAAACATTGTATAGAAACTAGTGTTTCCAATTATTCGACATATGTGATTAACCGGTTAAGGAATTTTTCGAAAAATCGCTTAAATTAATTAACCGGTTATTAGGTTTGGTTAATCGACATAATGGGCGATTAATCGGTTAATCGTTTAAAGCAAAATAAATGCATTTTAAAAACACATGGAACTGCTTTCTTTTTGTAAATATAAACTTGAAGGCTCATTATGGAGTATTCTAAGGACTCTTTAAAAAGATAATTCTCTCCTATTTGTTCAGCGGAATTTTTAAGAACAGCTTTTAGAAGATCTAGGTTCTTTTTTGTATAACCCATTAAAGTGTCGGGTTTTACTCCAATGTTTTCAAAAGCAAACGCTTGGTTGGTCCACAGTGAAAGAGGTACTCTTACACTTTAACTTATTTTTTATGTTATTTTATCTAATCCCAATTCATCATAATAATTCATTTCATCCGTATTTAAACAATTATTGTTTTTATATCATTACTATTTTGAGTATTCGCTCTCCGTTTCACGTACAGATGGCGTTTTGTGGTCATTTTTTTTTTTTTTTTTTGCTATATCTCGGAAACTAAACAAATGTGAACAAAATGAATACAAATTAGTATTACTCCATGCCTAGAAATTAGTCCTTATGATCCAGCTAAACTCCCATTAACCTGCCTCTGATCAGATCCGGAGTGTCCGAAAACTCAGATTTTTGAGAGAAATTTTATTAAAAATTTTAGCTAAAAATTAAGTTGATTCAGCAAAATTGACAATGTACAGGGTGTCCGCCGTGAAGGTATACTACTTTGTTTGTTTATAATTTTTGATTAAATGAAAGAGAATGGATCTTATATTGATAAATGTTTTATTTAATGTCGCCAATTATGTATGGAATACAATATCAGATAAATGTCCGCCTCACAAATGCGAGCCGTTTTGAGCACATTTTTCATTAAATTCTCACACATTTCACGCGGTATTTCATTAATTTCATCACGAATATTTTGTTTGAGTTGCTCAAGCGTGTCTGGTTTGTTTGCATAAACCTTGCTTTTCAGATATCCCCACAAAAAGAAGTCCGGAGCAGTCAAATCAGGCGACCGTGGAGGCCAATCAACATCACCATTTCTTGAAATAATTTGTTGTGGAAAGAGGTCTCGCAGTAATTCCATTGTAATCCTGACTGTATACGATGTGGCACCGTCTTGTTGATACCACTAAATCTTAAATGGAAACAAATGCAAATCCTTGTGCAAAATTTTGGACAAAGTTGTTCTTTGAAGAGCAAGCTCCTGAGCACGGCGTCGAATTAAGGTTGATGGATTGTTTTGAACATTTTCTTGAGCAGCAGTAATGTTTTCAGCCGATCTTGCAGTACGTTGTGATCTAATACCTACATACCCTCTTTCTTCAAAATCATTTACTACACGTTTTGTTGGCACGTTGTTCCTCCCAAAAATTTCACGTAACTTGATTTTGATAAAATGTTTTAACGATTAAAACACGTTGGTTTATCGAATAGTTTTCCATTATAAATTTGCCACGTGTCTACTTCACGACTGCCAAATATGAACTGTCAAGACTAATGTTTACCAAAATGGCGGCAAAGCAAAGTAGTATACCTTTCCGGCGGACACAATGTATTTAACAGATAAGTTAAGTGTATTTAACAGATGTGATTCTCAGCTTCATTGAAAATTTAGCAGGCAGTAATATGATACTATTTTCCGTTATCGAATCAAAATTTTCAATAATTTTTACGGTCTTTTTTATGAATCTAGAACCACTTCAAGTTTTGACATCAATTTAGAACAAAATCAAGCTTTTATTAAAAAAAAATAATTTAAATTTTTTTAAAAATTAAACCAGGAATTAAATATTGTCTATCTTATTTTCTAAAGCTTTTTATGTTGCCTTAAAAAGTTTCCTAGAAGCTTAACAATAGTTTTCACTCGATTTTATAAGAATTTTATGTTATTTCATAAAGCGTTTTTTTTTCTAAGAGTTGTTTTAGCCACTTCAAGTTGTGACATCAATTTAAAACAAAATCTAGCTTTTATTAAAAAAAATAATTTTATTTTTTTTTTTAAATTAAACCAGGAATTGAATATTTTCTATCTTATTTTCTAAAGCTTTTTATGTTGCCTTAAAAAAGTTTTCTAGAAGCTCAACAATAGTTTTCACTCAATTTTATAAGATAAATGCAAAAATCCATATAAAAAAGTTAACCGGTTAATCGACCTATTTGATTTGTTTTGACATTAAACGAAATAGAGGCGATTAATCTAGGAATTGGTTAATCGATTAACCGAATCGAAAACACTAATAGAAACGATTTTACTTAAGTTAATCTTAAAGAAATGGATTAATATTTATATTATTCTAAGGCTGCATTTACATTATGATCGAAATACCATGCGAATTGAAGAGATTTTGAGAGAGATTTCTTAAAGAAAAATTTACTGATTCCGTTTCATATTTACCCCTTGGGCTTATAAGAGCCTTCTTACGTAAAAAAAAATTTAATTTGAAAATTTCTAATATAAATTTGATTGGGAAATTTTTAAAATGAAAATCTTACAAATTCTTATCTAACAAGAAAACTACACAGTGGTGAATCCTCAGATTTGAATGAAACTTGGACCGATTCGTTGAGGGTATAGGTAAGGGTAAGGCTATTTTCTTTTATTTGGTAACGGTATTTTAGGAGTAACGATATTTCAGTTATTTCGGTAACGTGTTTTTTTAGCGATAACGGTATATAAGTTATTTTGGTATCAGTATTTTAGCGGTAAGGGGGTTTCAGGTTTTTCGGTAACGGTATTGAAAGCGTAAAGTTATTTTACATACGAACACATTTTTTAATTATTTATATTATTTTTTAATTATTTATCATGTTACGATATAAGACGGGTAGGTAAAGTTAAACAATACGACTTGAATTAATAAAAAATAAAGTTATTTTTTTTTAAACAAAACGCGAAAATGTCTCTAATTAACATATAATAATGTTTATTTAATTTAACCGTCTGTGCTTTTTTCAATTTTCGTAATATTTCTTCTTTAAAACGACTTTACGAAGAGCTTTTATAACCCATA
Organism: Delia radicum; assembly: GCA_021234595.1. NCBI lineage: Eukaryota > Metazoa > Arthropoda > Insecta > Diptera > Anthomyiidae > Delia > Delia radicum. The sequence goes on from CM037853.1 coordinate 68,624,739, forward strand.
TTTTAAATTTTTAAATTAAGTGGCGACCCTGGGCCCACAGAATAGGCAATATGGGTATCAACATATTTGTTTTCTCGAGTACTATAATACTGCCTACAATCTGAATTTGTTAAATTTTAAAGATATTTTCATACAAAAATTTTGTAATTTTGTACCCCACTTTTTAACCCTTAAATGTACGATTGCGCACCTAAAAAAATACGTGCCTAATATTTGTTTATCCTTAACAACATATCCAAGTTTCATTAAAATCGGCGTATTCACCACTGTGTAGTTTGCTTGTACACTCAAAACAATCAAGTTTACTATTTTCCAGCAAAATTTTTTGCTGAAATTGTGTTTTCAGCAAAAATTTTAGTTATACTTATTCAGCACTTTACTAACATTTTACTTATGCTTTACTAATTTATGTTGCTTACAAATTTAGCTGATAAGCACATTATTAGTGTGGACGACAACCAGATTGAATGATATACGCAGAATGAAGTAGATATCACGGCAGTCCAAGATGTAGTAGATACGAGGAAAATGATACTAAAAGTTCAACTCTTGTAATACACATACAAAAATCAACTATGGAATATTTTTGTATCTGTTTTTCACATATAAGACAAAACGACACCAACAATGTGTATACATACATTGTGGATTAAAAAAAACTTGAATTTTGTCACCGTCTGGTCAAAGTAATAATCTATTAAGTAAATTAAAGACCAAGTAAAATATTTAAATTTAGTAAAGATTAACTGTGTATTTGTAAACTAAATGTTTATAGTGATTTTCAGTGATATTCATTGATTTTTATTCATAGTGTGGTCAAACAAATATACGTTCAGGTAGACATACTAAAGCGAAAGACAATCTTAGGTAATTTTTAATGTTTAATTTTTCATATTGCAAAAAATATTTTTTTGCAATATGTTTTTTGTTTCATATCCAAAAATAATGCATTTGTCTTCCTTGAAAATATGCCATAATTTAGACAGCAATGTAAGTAGTTGAAAGATTAACATTAAACATTAATAAAATTGTTAATGTTAATTGCTTCTTTGTAATTTCAGATATTAAATTAATTCATGTCGTCAATGTGGGAGTATGAACATTTTTATATTTTGTAACTTATTGTAATACTACATTTATTATACAATCAAAAACTAGTAGTTTTTGAAAACTTGTAGATTTTGGTTTAAAATTTTCGGCTCTAAGGAGTGAGATCGAATAATTCCCGACACAAAATTTTTCAACACTTACAAATACATCGAAATTATGACAAAATCTAATTTTTTGATAAAATCTCAAAATGGAAAAACTTTACTCAGCGAATCCGATATACTGCCTATCATATAGTAGAAAACCCCTAAGTCCGGCCGAAGGCCGAGAAAAGCCACTAAACTGCCCATCACATAAGAAAAAAACCAATAGGCCTTTCCGAAGGCCGGTCACGCAGAAAAACTTTCCTCAGCGAAGCCGGGCTTTGGACGGACTGGAGGAGAAAGCCAATAATAAAGCCTTAAGCCAATACATTTTTTACTATCACCTTCACGCACTTATCCCTGGGTAATACCAACGATAGCAACTGAAAAGTAATATTTTCATGTAAAATTCATTATTTGAACAGTAAATTTTACAAAAAAAAAAAAAAAATAACCAAAAAAAAATAAATCTTCCTCCCTATTTTTGTACTTAAAATAGGCTACGTATCATGAATCATAAAAATAATATAATTTTTGAAATCTTTCATTTGAGTACGCACACTTTTTTGTTTTTACGCAAAACCGGTTTTTGCAGCCGGGGCTCCTGTGGAAGATAGAAAAAAAAAATTATCTTTTTTAATAATTTTTTTTTTTTTTTTGAGGAACGTTCCATAAAGTGCAGTTTTGCCTAATTTTTAAAATTTTTTTTGGGGCCGGGGCCCTGGGGACGATAGGAAAACATTTTCTTTCTTAATTCCAGAAATGGTCAGGATTTATTTATTTTATTTTTTTTTTTTTGAGGAACGTCCCATAAAGTGCAGTTCTGCCCAATTTTTAAAAAATTTTTGGGGCCGGGGACCCTGGGGAAGATAGAAAAAAATTTTCATTCTTAATTCCAGAAGGAGTCATGTTTTACTTATTTTTTTGAGGAACATCCCATAAAGTGCATTTTTGCCCAATTTTTAAAATTTTTTTCACTTGTATCTTCAAATTAAATTTGAATACATCTCAAAATTCATGCTAAGAAACTAACATTACAATAATTTTATTTGTTGTTGCTCATTTTTCCATTGAATGCCATTTAACCAAAATTAAAAGAAATCGAATTAAATAATTCATCTATACTACCCAATAATACTACTGACGACTGCTTGCAACAATTGCTATAAATATTTACCACATCATGGCTGTGCCTTCGTGTGTATCCTCGTTACATGTGTATTTATTAAGAGGATGTACAACAAACATTAGTAACAATTTAGCATTGGTATATTGTAACAGTGAATCCAAAAAGAAAGAAAAAAAAAAAGAAAATTACCACCAAAGATCCCAAAAGATCAAGATGTGAAAAAAGCAGAGTATTAAAGAAATCAGGAATAAAAATGCCACAAATTCATCCGAACACAAAATGAAAACTTAAGAAAAAAAAAAAATGTAATAAAATGCCAAAAGGCAACATAAAAAAAATAAAACATTTGCAACATTACAAACAAATGTAGAAGTAGACGAAAAAATCTGAGCAGTTTGTTGATAATGCAAAGAGGGTAACAACTACTTACCACCAAAAAAAAAAAAAAAATCGTACCAAAAGATTTGTACATAAAATGTTAAAGCCATGACAAGTAAAAACTGAAATAAGCTGTAATGAGATTTTGGTGGAACATTAACGATTTTGAAAAAGCCCTAATGGTTAAAGATCCTAAATTGTAAGACCATCTTAGAACTTAATTTTGAATTAAAATCCAAACGATAATGTGTACAAAAAGGTGGTAAAGGTTGTTTTTTATATGTTTTAAATTGGCAACACTTTTTAAATGGCGGCCATTTTGTCAGCTGTCAAGTCATTTATGTTTAGTTTGGTTTGGCATTTCAACATGAGTAGACTGACGCCTGAAAGACACTTCCAAATTGTGCAAATTTATGTTGAAAATAATGGTTCTGTTAGAAATACGTATCGCGCACTAATTTTGTGTAGCGATGAAGCTCACTTTTGGTTAAAAGGATACGTCAATAAACAAAACTGCCGTATTTGATCAAGTGTATGTTGAGACACCGTTACATAAAGAAAAACTGACTGTTTGGTGTGCTTTATGGGCTGGTGAAATCATTGGTCCGTACTTCTTTAAAAAACGATGCTGATCAGAACGTTACAGTCAATGGTGACCGCTATAGAGACATGATTACTGACTTATGTGAAGTCGCTAGTCTACGCCGATAAGCCCGAAACGATTGACCACTTGGAGGACAACATTCGCAGCGTTATTGCCAATATACATCCACAAATGTTGGAAAAAGCCATCGAAAATTGAACCTCTAGATTAGACTACGTCCGAGCCAGCCGTGGAGGTCATACGCCAGAAGACATATTTAAATTATAATGCCAGAAGAGTATCTTCCAAATAAAGTAAATTTCATGTCAATTTAAAAAAATGCATTTTTGTTTTATTACATTTCAAAGTTTTATACCTCTATAAAAACACCCTCTATTTAAATTTTAGATTTAAACAAAATCGTGGATTAAAACCTTAAATATGGCGGTCTGTGTTAATTCACCACCTATACCCAATAACGCTCTTCTTTTATTTTGAATCCTTATTTGAGTTCCAACCAACTGTAACATAAACTGATAATTTTATAGTTAATAGTGTAGGGTATTCAAAGTACTGGAGTAAATTTACTTTTAATGTACTAAATAGTCATAGTATTCAGGAAAACATTGCAACCAGACCTTTAAAGATATAATTATAGGATATAAAAGTATGCATACAATTAAACAATTTACTTAATAGAATTTTTAATGGAACTATTTAGAAGAATATAATTACTAGAGTCGTCCAAAAAGAGACAAAAGTTGGATTTTGCGATCTCCACAATGTTGCTTCTTAATGCAACTTTATGTCTAAATGCTCTATCTGCCAAGTTTCAGCTAAATTCGTTAAGATTTAGAAGTCGCAGTAAAAGTTAATTTTTAAGAATTAATAATTTATCTCCCCGGTTAAAATATAACATATATGCATCGAATTATGATCACGTATGGACTCATCCATGCTCATATATAAAGTGATTCTATGTACAACCATATAGGATTCATATGTAGTCATAAAAAGAGTTCATATGGCGCAAAAATAACCTTCCGATGTTTTTTTTTTATTATGTATTTATTATGTATAGCATTTTCTGATAGGAGGATTACTTTTGCGCCACCTTATATAAATGTTACCTCAATTTTCGTTAATGTACATTTATGGGCATGTACGGAAATGTATAGACATGTATGATAATATATGTAATTTTCGTTAATGTACACATATGAACATTTGTAATTCCTCATACGAACATATAAGAATGGTTTATGAACACATATGAATCATGTATGGATACATGTGGACATGTTTGAAGCATGTGTGTTCATGTATGGATCCATATATATCGATTTTTAACAGGGTTTGGAAGAAATTCATACAAATTTAGAAGAAATTCTTACAACATGAATCAGTTTGGCGGACCATTTGAAGACATGTAAGAAAGATTTAAGACAAATATAGTTAGACAATATAGTCAAGATTTAAGACAAATATAGTTAGAGAAGGAAACTGCTTTAACTACATAATACATCACGAGGTGTTCATAGTTAATTATATGATCTTGGATAGTGCCATTACAACAATCCTCGGAACTCCTAAGCAAGCACCAAAAATGTCCGTTTTTAGTCAAAATAAGCGAATCTGATAAACATCATAGTACTTCGAACATTAGAGAGATATATGGCTATTCGTTAAACAGTTATGCCAACCAATACACATGTATTGCGAATAAGGCCTAAAGGTTTTGACAAAAACGTCTGCATCAAACCAAACTTCTACACTCAAAAAAAAAAGTTAGTAAAGTCAGCAAAAATGTTTGCTAAGTCAGCAAACTTTTAGTCAGGTGCTTGCCTAAAAATTGGTAATGTGAGCAAAACTGGGCGAGCTGATTTTCAGCAAACTAAATAAGTAGATACAGCAAAAGTTTTGCTAGCATTTAGTTGATTAAAAATTAAAAAATCCTTGCTAAAGGTTAACAAAATTTTTGCTGAATATTAGTAGGCTGAAAAAAACTCAAAACATTTGTAGAACAAGTATACTTTAGTTAATTTATTTGCTGAAAATCATAAACATATTTATGTCATTCTTTTAAAAATTGACGATATAAATTAATGTAATATCTAAAAAAAATAGAAATAATTATATATAACATAAACAAAATTATTTATCAACTACTTACATTAAAGGAAGGCAAATGCCGTAGATAGTTCTGGAAACGAAAAAATAACAAAATATGACATATATAGCCCTTTTTCTGCAATAAGAAAAAGGGAGCATAAAAAACTACCTAAGGTATATTCCTTGTCTTTCGCTTTATGCTGTAAACCTGAACGTATATTTGTTTGCAATTTGACCACTACATTATTAATCTCTGTAAACATTTAGTTTACAAATACACATTATTTATTAAATTTAAATATTTTATTTTGTGTTTTATTTAATTAATAGACAACTACTTTCTTTTAATCCACAATTTAGTTTTATGTTTGAAAAACAGATACAAAAATCTTGAATGGTAGATTTTTTATATGTCTTACAAGAGGTGTATTCTTTAGTAATAATTTCCTCGTCTCTACTACATCTTGACATGCCGCAACATATAGTTTATTCTGTGTATATCTAGCACTATTTTTTACCAAACTAAATTAGTAAAACATTAGTAAAATATTAGTAAAACATTAGTTCAAAACATTTAAGTGCTGAGTAAGTGTAACTAAAATTTTAGCTGAAAACATAATTTTAGCAAAAAATGTTGCTGAAAAATAGTATACCTAATTTACAAGACGTTTTACTAACTTTTCTACTAAATTATTTTTTTAGTGTATGAAATATATAGTAATATTCCTAAAACGCGCACTTTTAGATAATGCCCATAAATTGTATCTTAAACTAAATGTTATTACAACTTTTTCTTGTTATACACTCAGAAAATAAGTTTGTAGAACAAATTTTCAATCGAATTTTATTATTTTTGTACTAATTTTTACTACAATATTTTATTTTAGTAAAATTTTTTCCAATCTCATATTACAAATTACTGAATTTTGTACTCATGCTGATTTTAGCATAATATTTTACTAATTTTGAAAACCAGTTGCTAGATTTTGCAACAATGTTGCAAATAAAATTTTTTATTAAAGAGTTAAAATTAAAAAAAAAAAAAAAAAAAAAAAAAAAAAAAGAATGTTCATCTATTAAGATAAGTGTAAAAGATGAAAAACGAAGTATTTTTATTTTGCTTATTTAATTTCTATCCTGTGAAGTTCTATTGTATGTACTAAAAATTTTGCTGATTTTAGCAAATTAATTTTAAATTGTACTTAACTGAAATTTTACTAAGAATTAGTAGCGGCTACTAATTTTTTCATTTTACTAATTACTGAATTTTTTACTTATTTTTGTTGCTGATTTAAGCTGATTTTAGTTAATTTATTTGCTGAAAATCCTAAAACATATTTTTGTGATTCTTTTAAAAATAATTTACTATAATAACGAAATATAAAAATTTTCAGTTTCCCACATTGACGACATGAATTCATTTAATATCTGAAAATGTATAGAAATAAATATATATAACATAACAAAAATTTCTTTCAACTACTTACATCAATGGTAGTCTAAATGATGCTTTCTTTTAAAGAACGCAACTGCCGAAGATAATTATAGAAACGAAACAAAAAATAACAAAAGCAAACGAAACGAAAAAACAACCCTTTTTTTGCAATAAGAAAAAGGAACCATAAAAATCTACCTAAGATGTGCGTCTTTGTCTTTCGCTTTACTCTGTCTACATGTCTGTATATGTTTGCTTGCAATTTGACCACACTAGAGTATTAATCTATTAACATTTATTATAGAAATACATATTAAATTTAAATATTTTCTTTTGTCTTTTATTTTATTAATAGACAATTATTTTCACAAGCCGGTGATAATGCAAAATTTAAGTTGTTTTAATCCTCAATTTTGTTTTATGTATGAAAAAGAGAATCAAAAGTCTTCCATGGTTGATTTTTTTATATGTCTTATTAGAGTTGTACTTTTTAGTATCATTTTCTCTTCTCTACTACATCTTGACATGCCGCGACATCTGCTTCATTCTGCGTATATCTTTCAATCTGGTTGTCGTCCACACTATTAATGTGCTTATCAGCACAATTTTTTTTAGCAAAATTAATTAGTAAAACATTAGTATATTAGTAAAGCATTAGTATAAAACAGTTAAGTGCTGAATAAGTATAACAAAAGTTTTAGATGAAAACACGATTTTAGCAAAAAAAATTGCTAAAAAATAGTATACCTGATTTACAAGACGTTTTACTAACTTTTGTACTAACTTATTTTTTTGAGTGTATTACGAAAACAGTGTAAAGGATTGAAAAACAAAGTATTTTTTTTTAATTTCCAAAGAGCTTTCACTTCCGTATATTATCAAAAATATTAGCTAGGCTGATACTAATATATCGATCTGGCTAAAGATCTCATCAGAACCCGAAGTTTTAGAAAAGCTAGATCCCCTAGAATACCCTCAATTTTGTTCCATTCTTCTTCGCAATCAAACACGTAGCTACGCCCTGCTGTTCAAAATTGAGCTTGGCATATCTCTACTTTCAAAAGTCGAATGGCGCAATATGAAGGTAATTATGGTTGAGGCAATATACAGTCGCAAGTTCAGATACAACTTTTAGAGACGCTTAAAAACATGTTAAGGAATGACGGAAACAACTAGAAAATCGGTACCCCGGGGTTCTTGGCGTCGCTGAAACTGTAATCTGGCATCAGAATAAAATTTATATTTTTGTATCGTAGAATTTTTTTTTTTGTTATCAATAGATTATTTTGCAGCTCTGAGATTACAAGTAGTGAAAATCATTTCACATAATGACTTTGAGTCAATGTTGCTTCTTCAACTTATTTCTTCGTTTTAGTAGCTTAGTTTTTGTTGCTGTTGTTGTTACTGTTGTTGTTGTTGCTATTATAAAGCTTAATGATAGTAAAGCGCACTATAATGTGCCATAAAAAATGTAAGCACAGAAATACTTACCTTTTGTTGTTGTAGTTGTAGTTGTTGCTGTTTTATTCATGCAACTACAAGAGATGCAAATGTTGTTGTAACTTAAAATATGGCGTTGATAATTTTTGTGCTTTTGTATAGAAAAAAAAAGAAAACAACAACAACAACATTAATGGTAACTTAGTAAATTACTACACAACTATTGGTAGCGGTAACAACTACAACAACAAACAACATCATGGAGGAAAAAAAAGTTCCAACAACAGAAATCCAACTTATGATGAGTAAAAATAAAGTTCAAGTTCGTTTAATGTTGCCTGTTGCAATTGTTAATGCCAAGATGAAACAATAACAAAAAACCAACTACAAAAAACTACGAATGGATGCGATTGCTTGCTTTACTTTGGGGCTAATAATGACTTTTTGATGCTCCTAATGAAGATCATGATCTTTATAAGGTGATGATGAATCATAAAAAGTAACAGAAACAGAAAAAAATTCCACCAATGGATTTTTTGTTATGAAACATAAAAACAACTATGGAAAGTTAATAAAAGTTTTATGGAAGCAGTTAATAGAATTAAATTAGTTTACTCCATAAATTAAGGATACATTTCCTACATTGTTTTATGACATAAATTAAAAATGTTCTATATTTTGTATAACCTTTATTTTAAAGCAAAACTATAATTTTATATAAAATACTAGCTGTATGTACCCGGCCTTGTCCGGGACTCAAACAATTTTTAAGAAACTGATATTGAAAACAAATTTTTGTTGCCTACATTAAGACTTAAAACAGATACAGATTTGTTCTCCAATGCCGTATCTTAATTATTACCCGCGCTCAGGAGCCACCGCTACGTGCACTCAAAAAAAAAAGTTTGTAAAGTCAGCAAAAAGTTTTGCTGAGTCAGCAACATTTTAGTCAGGAGGGTGCTTACAAAAAAAAAAATTGCTAAAGTCAGCAAAATCTTTTGCTGACAATCAGCGAGCTGATTTTTAGCAACAAAATTAGTAGATTCAGCAAAAGTTATGCTAACACTTAGTGGATTAGAAATTAAAAAACCCTTGCTAAGAAGTAATAAACAAACAAACCTCAAAAAATTTGTAGAAATATTATACTTTAGTTATTTGCTGAACATCATAAAACATATTTTTGTGATACTTTTAAAAATAATTCACAATATGTTACAAAATATAAAAATTTTTATACTCCCAAATTGACGACATGAATTAATGTAATATCTAAAGAAATAGAAATAATTATATATAACATAATCAAAATTATCTTTCACCAATTATTGTCTAAATGATGCTATATTTTAAAGGAACGCAAATACCGCAGATAATTATAGAAATTAAACGCAAAAATAACAAAATATAACATATACAACCATTTTTTTGCAATAAGAATAGGGAACCATAAAAATCTACCTAATATGTGTGTCTTTGTTTTTCGCTTAAGTCTATCTGCCTGCTCTATATATTTGTTTGCAATTTGACCACACTAGATTATTAATCTCTATTAATATAAACATTTAGTTTACAAATACACATTTAATCTTTATTAAATTTAAATATTTTGTCTTTTATTTAATAAATAGACAATTACTTTCACAAGCCGGTGACAACGCAAAATTTAAGTTGTTTTAATCCACAATTTTGTTTTATGTATGAAAAACAGCTACAAAAATCTTCCATGGTTGATTTTTTTATGTCTTACTAGAATTGTACTTTTTAGTATAATTTTCCTCGTCACTACCACATTTCGACATGCCACGACGTCTAATTCATTCTGCTTATATCTTTCAATCTGGTTGTCGTCCACACTATTGATGTGTACAATTTTTTTTAGCAAAATAAGTTAGTAAAACATTCGTAAAATATTAGTAACACATTAGTTCAAAACAGTAAAGTGCTGAATAAGTATAACTAAAATTTTAGTTGAAAACATAATTTTAGCAAAAAAATTGCTGAAAAATAGTATACCTGATTTACAAGACGTTTTACTAACTTTTCTACTAACTTGAGTGTTCCGCTCCCTGAGCCCCCGCCAGCGGTCGACGCCACCCCTATCGCCTCTACCCCACATGTAAACATTTTTTAATCAAAATATTATTTTAATTCATTTTAAAGTTCTAGTAATTCACATGACTATAGTTTCTAATGATTGTGCGCCCAGGTAGGCTAGTTGGTAGCGTGCTGGCTTATCAGTGCGGGGGTCGTGGGTTCGATTCGATGCACTGATCTGTTTTCGCTACAACGTGCTAAAGGCCATAGTAGCTAGTGCTCGGTTAGGGTAATAGTATATAATTTGTAATTATATTATTATTAATTAATAAAAAAAAAGTTTCTAATGATTATGAGAATTTTCTTTTAAAATTTTATAAAAAGTGAAAAAAATAACTAAATGTCATTATATGCATTTAGTCTTAAAATTAGTTACATTACTTAAAGAAATATAAAGGGGATCTTTTGGAGGGCGATCTTTTTAAAAATTTCAGCGGAATCTGGTGAAAAATAAAAATTTTGCTCAGGGAACATCCAATCTGGACTCCCATACATCTTTGTCAAATTTAAATGACATCTGTTGATAATCCATTGTGACCATGCATTTGTAAATTTAAAAATAGTTGGCCTTTAAATGGTAGTGGGATGATAACTATTTGGGGGCATCACCCAATTTGTAAAATTTATGAAAATTTTAACAAAATCCGTAAGAAAACCAAAATTTGTTAAGCAAATGTATGTTGGTGGGCTATGCAAATTTCTGACGCTATTCAGTATTTTAAAGCATTATGGGCAAATGTGACAAATGGAAAAATGTTTATTGGGCATATTAGATGCGAGTTTGAGCGGCAAACTTAAAGAAATGTCCATAATAATTTTTTCTAATTGTCAAGCAATGCATTCAATAAACGTTTTCAACATCAAAAATTCTCCAAATACCAAAAAAACGGACCAAATATCGTTTTTGGTCCAAGACTTCTGTCGGACAGTACAAATTTCACGTTTCAGGAAAAATCAATAAAAAAAATTGCATGGCAACTTTGCTCATGGTTAAATGTACAAAGTTTTAGTGAAATTCGTTAAAAAATCAAAATGTGTATAACAAACAACTTAAGCCTATATAAAAATTTTAGAAAAGTGGGCGTGGTCGATAAAAATATAATGCGACCTTTTCTGGAATATGGGAATCATATGAAGAAAACTCGAGCGAAATGCGTTAAAAAATAAAAAAAAAAATGATAGACCATCCAAAATAAAAAAAAAAAAATACAAAAAATGTGAGCGTTTAAGTAGGAGTGGTCAATTAAAAATGTGTGGCGATCTTGTCTCGGGTATCCTCATTTTAAACAAGTGTCAGTTTTAAGCCAGTTCCAGTGAGAACAACATGTTTTATTTACATTAAAATAATTTAAAAAAAAATTAAAAAAAAGTGGGCGTAAAAGCAGGCGTTGAAAACGAAAATTATATGATGACCTCGGCTGTGGTGTAAGAAACATGTGCACCAAGTTTTAGCAAAATCCACTGAAAAAAAAAATTAAATAACAAATTCATATTTTTATATAAAAAGTGGGCGTAAAAACGGGTGTTTACTTAATTTACTTTGTTAACTAGGGTCTCTACAGCAAACAATTTCTTATCTTGACTTGAAATCAGTACAATATTTAAAAAATTTGCTATATTAGATTAGTATTATATTGTTATAAATTAAAGTCAAACGATGTTCGTTGGTAAGCTCAGCACTTCAAAAAGGTTGCACCAATTTTGATAATTTTTTCTTTGAAATTTTAGTAATAGTCTAAATATGGTTCTAACTAAAATCGTGCAGAGAATTCTCTCTGTACATAATATTTTAAAATGCCAAATACCGACAAAAATCATTTTCTTGTCATCGGTCGGACACTACAAAATACTTAAAAAGGTTTAATTAGAAATCAGTGCTAAATGAAATAATATTTTGTGTTTAGTATTGGTCCGAAAGTTTCCGCTACAAAATTTTCGGGAATTTTGCAAATTTTTCACTTTCCAAATTTTTAAAAAACCCGAAAAGCCCAAACAGGTTGATATTAAATTTTTTTCTATCACATTTTCAAATTTCATAAAAATCGGAATATTTAGATTGGAGTGCTTTCCTTGTCAGTTATCTTATTTAGTAAAAAAACAATTGCTTTTTAAAAGTGCTGGGTTGAAAACGAAACATTGTGTCTCTAACTTAATATTATTTATTCACTTCAGGGCGACTTCGTTAATATTACACAGTCAACTTGATAACAAATACTGCACACAGAAAACAGTTTTGTAGTTGCAACCGAATTTTTTGCCACTATTACTAAATTTATTACTAAATTTAAATACTATTGTAACAACCGACATTTATTTACAAATTTCGAATTTACCTCTAGCCTAAACCCAATTAATTTTTTTTTTTTTTTTAAATTTCAACCTTGAATATTTTCTTGTTCTAAATTTAAATACCTGTCTAAAAATAGATTTGTATGTACAACAGAAATTTCAAAAATTATTTTATTAATAAAAAATTCTTATGCAGATAACTGGGCTCGAACCCCCGACCTTCTGCTCTAGCCTAAACCCAAGTTGTATATTCCAATTTCAAGCTTGAATGTTTTTTTTTTTTTTTATTTCAAGTTTAAATATGTATGTCTAAACACAGATTTGTATGTACAACAGAAATTCTCAATATTTATTAGAGCTACCAAAACTATAAAAAAATTAATATATTATTTTAAAATTATTTTATTAAAAAAACTTATTATGCCGCGAACTCGATTCGAAAAGAAAAATCTACGAATACGAACAAATTGTTCCGCGTAATACGATTTTCGTACTTTTTTTCTCGAAAGTACGGACATTCCCCCCCCCCCCCCCCCCCCCCACCACCTTTTCAACAAAAAAATCTATTAGAAAATGCAACTCTGTATTACGAAGATGAACTGTTTTTGCGATAAAAACGTTCAGAAATTGTTCGAAAGCTATTTTACTAGTGACAAGTGAAAAATATTAAAACTGTAAGTATTTACACATTAAAAAAAAAAATGATTAACAAATAAAGAAAACTTAATAATATTGTTTATTTATACAAAAATATTTATTAAATTACCCAATAAACATTTTATATTAAATGTAATAATATTTGTGTTTTCAATTTATAAAGCTCCAAAAAGAAATTTATACACAAATAAAAAACAATGTGAGGTAATGGTCGACTTCATGGTCAAGCATTCAGACTGAGATATTCCCTAATGTCGATCTTGTCCAATTTGATGTTGGTATCCTCCTTGTGCCAGGATGTTCAATGTGGCTGCTAATTTAAATAAAGGTGCAATGGCAGTCGATCTTTGAGCAGCTCTTAATTCAGCTTTTATGCTAGTAAAAACATATATAAATGCATAAAGCCGTTTGGTTACTTACCTCTTATCATTTAGACTCATAATATCGGATTTGTCCCTTACTATTTTTCTCTGGATTCTCAAAGGAATGGAATTATCGTCAACTTCATCAAACCACAAATAAACGCAATCCATTTTTATGTTTTAAAACGAAAAAACAATTTCTTTCTAGATTTCAAATTTTGTTTGTTTTGGGATTTTTTGTAATTTTGACATTTGATAATAGTGTTGCCTAGGCACGTAGGCAACCCGAAATGATTTGACAAATTTAAAAACTTAATACAATTCGTTAGGAAGCAACAATGTTATTTATATGTTTAATATAAAATATTTATTTTTGACTTGGATCATATAGGAAATGCCTGTTAGTTCTGTATGATGTGGTTCAAATCTTCAAAAACTGGAAATTTTGTTTATATTAAATTCATTTTCAATTAAACAGGAAAATTTACGATTTTGTTAAAACAAGGCATGAAGTATAGCCCCGATAGGCTCTCTGCGATCTTAAACAAAATCGGATATATGAAAAAGAACAAAAAATAGTGAATAATTTGTTCACCAATATTTAATATAATTCAAATAAGTGGCAGCCTGGGTCCACGACATAGTGCCAAAATTGCTTTCAAAATGTGTGCTTTCTCAAATAATTTTACGCTGTTTTTAAATAAGTCTAAATTTCCTAAACTTTAGACATATTTTCATACATGGGATTGGGCAGCTGAAAAATAAGTTTTTCATATTATTTTGCTCCTTTATCACCCATCCGAATTTTATTAAGTTCAAAGGGAACCCCTTGGAATTGCTTCCTTATAAGTGTCAGGCAATTTATATAGGATATTTACTTTTTAATTTGTCTGCAAAATCTGGAACTTTTGATTTCACGAATAAAAAAAAATAGTTTTTTGGACGGGTATAAATCTTTAATTTTCCGAGTTAAAACGTTTGCATAAAATAATACATTATTTTATATCCACTTATAAGTTTTTATCTGCCAGTGTATTTAACAGGAAATAATTATATAAATTCATATATAAAATTAATTTCGTCAAACAATTTTAATATGATGACAAAATAATATATATTTAGATCTTAAAGCATATTAAAAAAAAAACACAATTTAATTTTGGATAAAATGAATGCAGAGAAAATTTGTCAGTCATATTTTGGATATAAATATGTATTACATCAATACAATAGTACAATTAATTGAATTTTCATTTTGTGTATAATTTTATACACAAAATTCAACCCAATTTTTGTCTTTTGAATTGATTTCTTTCTGGTTCCCAAATTTCTACACCTTATACACAAAATATGTAGGAACCCTAAAAAAGGATTTGTTTCATTTGTAACATTAGGAGTTTTTAATTAAGTTTTAAATTTTTTTTAGTGTAAAAAGCTAAATTAAGTTACAACGTTTTTTCCGTGTTTGTTATTTAATGGTATAAGTTACTAAATTCCATAAAATCTTCATTTTCATCGTATCTCCATTTTCAAAGTTTTTTCTCAAACAATTTATTTTTTTAGGTAATTTCAAGAGAATTTTTTGAATAAATTAAAATTTCCATATGTAAAGGAATTTGCTACAAATTAAATAGTTGTAAAGTCTACAAGGATTAATAACGTTGAAACAAAACCCGTATTATACGGTAATTATTTCTGCAAATATTTCGGATTTTAATGAAGTTTCAAAATAAAAAACCGGATACAACTATAGCTTGTTTTGTATATATTAATATCAGTTCAGATAAAAATTTATACCGCTATATAAAACCAGATTAAATTGTATCGCGCCATTATTCGGATGTAATACAATCTGATATTATCAAATTAAGACTAAACTAATACAAACTTATATAATTATATGGGCCCATTTCTAGGATAAAACTGTATTAAGACTCATAATTAATTTCGTATAATTATATAGCTCATCATATTATTAATCGGGTTACTAAAAAAAGTTTCTGTATTTACTAGGGTTATAACTTTTGACTTTTTTAATTTTCAAATTTTAGCTCGCCTAGCCGTATATTAGTCCACAAAAATATAAATTTTATTTTCGCGGTTTTCAAAAGGGCATAATTCTATTTTGTTCAATTAAACTAAAAATTAATATTTAGCTGAAATTTTAACGTAATTATACAAAAACGATAAATATCAAACTTAAAGGACACAAACGTTTTCAAATTTGACGTGTTTCGCGGGTTTTGATAAAACAGATTAAAGCGTTGTTTCGCGATATAGACATCACAATTAGCAAAATAACGAACACAATAAGTAAAAAGTTATTTAAAATGTGTTGTGCAGTATTATTGGTCAACTAGTACAACTTTAATTTTAAAAACTTGAAAAAATATAAGAAAATGCACTTTATGCGAGAGCTTTCTGTTTCAAATTTACGAAACGATTTCTATTATTAATACAACTATTTCTATTATTGTCCGTTACTAGCTGATAAAAATTTAGCAAAAAAAAAAAGCTATAACCCTAATGTGCACATATTTTTAGAAATTTATCCGGGTTACAAAAAAAAATACATAATCAAAAAAAAAAAAAAACGAAAAAGCCCCCCCCGAAATAAATTCCAAGTTGTTTTCGAAAAATTTTGATTTGCGATTCGAGTTACGCGGTAACCCCCCTGGAGTCGAACCGGTGACCTTCTGCTTCTCAAGCAATGGCTTTACCTCCAGCCCACACCCAATTTGAATTTGTATTTTAAAATTTCTACCTTGAATATTTTTTTCTTTCAAGTTTAAATATGTAGTATGTCTAAAAATAGATTTGAATGAACAACAGAAATTGAGTTGCTAATCTTAATATTTTATAAGAGTTACCAAAACTATTAAAAAACTTTATATTATATTAAAATTGGTAATGAGAACTAATATTTTAAATAGAGTGATTGTTTTTGTTTTTTCAGGCGAAACTAATATTTAATTTTAAGTATTTTATTCAAATAATAAATTGAATGATGTGACTGTGTTTTGGTTATTTTTATATAATTTTATATAATTTTTAATAACTTACAATTAAAATTATTGAATAATGATTCAATTTTGTTGATTACAATAGAATTCTCTGTGTGTGTAATTTTTTTTAATGACAACATGTAGTATTTCTCGTGAGACCATACAAAATTTTCCCAAATTATAAAACTAAATTAAATCATAATCATATTTTGAAAACTTAAAAAAAAAAAAAAAACAACCCAAACAACATGTCAATGAACTTACCAATCATACAGACAAGACAATATAGTTAACTATTTCCAAAATAAAATAAAAAAAATAAAAATTAAACATTTTTAAAAACAATTAACATATGCTTAAAGCGAAAAACGGTGCAACAACCTAGATTTTTATGACCCACAGAAATAATAATAAAAAAACTCATCAACTTGTAAAAAGAAGTTAAAAGAAAAAAAAACTAACTAAAATTACATAAAAAATACATTCCACTTAAATCATTAGCAGGGACCAACCGACAGATACAATCACGCGAGAATCACATACAGCAACAACATAAAACGATTAAAGCCGTTAGAAAGATAAATTGAGTTTTAAACAAGAAAACCAGAAACTCAAAACACATAAAAAAGGGTTGCCACCCAAAAAGTAATTAAAAGTGAGAATTATTTAACAAAACAACCAAAAAGACATAATTACTAAACAGAGGAGTTAAAAATACATTCTTTATAAACATAAAACATTTTAATAAGTCATAAAAATAAATAGGATGTAATATATAAAAAAAATAATTACATTCTAAAATTTGTCACAAATATGCTTGTATGGGTTTTTTGTTAAAGTGATGAGTAAGCTCAAAAAAATAAGTTAGTAAAAGGTCTTTGTAAATCAAGTATACTATTTTTGAGCAAATTTTTTGCATACGTTGAGTGCGGGCAGAGGAAAATATCGCAGCTGTATCCGCCAGTGTTGTTGATGAACCTGAATTATTGATTCGGTTCCGTTCGCAGCAATTGGGCCTCGGTAACTCCACTACGTGGAAAATTTTTCGGAAGGATTTGGGTGTAAAATCTTTTAAAATACAGCTGGTGCAAGAATTGAAGCCACACAACATACCGCAACGGCTAAATTTTGTGTAAATGGGAGCTGGCAAAGTTGGATGAAGATCCACTTTTTTTATTGGAAAATTGTGTTCAGCGAAGAAGCTCATTTCTGGTTGAATGGATACGTGAACAAGCAAAATTGCCGTATTTGGTGAGAAGTTCCGACAGAAGCATTGCAAGAACTGCCTGCATCCCGAAAAATTCACTGTTTGGTGTGGATTATGGGCTGGTGGCATCATTGGACCGTACTTTTTCAAAGACGACGAAGGCAGGAACGTTTCTGTGAATGGAGAGCGCTACCGTGCTGATTACAAATTTTTTTTTGCCCAAAATGGAAGAGCTGGACTTGGGTGACATGTGGTTTCAACACGACGCTGCCACACAGCACGCGAAACAATGGCCCGACTGAGAGGCGAGTTTGGTGAACAGTTTATTTCAAGTTTGGGGTCGGTCAATTGGCCGCCTAGATCGTGCGATTTAACGCCTTTAGACTATTTTTTTGCGGTGCTATGTTAAGGCTCATGTCTATAGGAACAAGCCCGCAACGGTTGATGCATTGGAAACCAATATTGAAGAATTTATTCGTGAGATACCGGCCGATATGTTGGCGAGAGTATGCCAAAATTGTACCCAGTGTATGAACCATTTGAGGCGTAGACGCGGTCAATATTTACATGAAATCATCTTTAAATATTGAATTATATAGATCGTTCTATCGACTCAAAATAAATATTTCATACACTTCTCTAAATTTTATGTGTTTTTTTATTTTAATCAAATCCGAAAGCTCTAAAAAAATCACCCTTTAGTACATTTTGGATTAAACAAAACTAATGGCTGAAGTTAAACGACTAACATTACAAATGACATACCTTTTCTTGTATGACAAAAATTGATTTGAGGCGATCTCATAAAACGTATACAGTGTTGATGTGAAATGACTACAAATTTTTTAAAACACTTTCTGCTTTTATAAAAAGTCAACAATTTTTTATTTTTATTCTTAATTGAATTGAACAAATTGTTTTTGACTTATATCTCTACTTTTTTAAAAAGTGTGTTATAGAGAAAAAAAAAATTTGGTTATAAAAAGTAAGTAATGAAAATATTTCATAAAAACTATGAATTTTATTCATTAAACACATGAAACTTTTATAACGTTTATGTTAGCATTTATAAAAAAATGTCATATACTTTATGAAATTTTTTCATTGGGTCAATGACAACATTTATTAAACTTTGTTTTAATGAAACATGTTTCATTAATTCAATGAAAGATTTTTTTTTGTAAAGAGAAGCGACACTCTGGAAATTCTTCCTAATTGTTAATGTGTTGTTTTCTTTGGAAACGGGATCGAGGAGAAATGAAAGGCGCGGAAAGATGATAGGATTCAATCATGGAAACACTGTTATTGCGCGATATGATGAGTCTTAGAAGAGTTTGTCATCGCCAATTGATGGAGAGTTGGCGAAGTTATTGAAGGTTTTTTTTTTCATATCCCTAATTATTTTTCTTCAGTGGGGTTAATTGCTATATGGGAACACCAAAGGTGGACGCTGCGATACGTATGAGGGATAGAAAAGTCATACACATTATTTTTCTAAATTGATGTTGTCGCCGCCTGGGATCGAACCTGGGACCATCTGTGTAACAGTCCAACGCGCTAATCATTACACAAGAACGCCCACAAATTTTTCTATTTCTATCAGTGCACTTTTTAGCACCAATCGAACTCCAATTTTGTATTGTAAACAATTGTCTTTTTGATATTGTTTTCAGTCTTCCCATCACTGTTCTCGGCCACAAACAAATGTTATTGAGGTCCAAAAAAGTTATTATTGACACCATTAAGTTAATAGTTTAGATTAAAAAACTTAAAATGTGTCTCTTTTTATTCCATAGAGATGGGTTGTTACAAGCCAGACATGGGCGATGTTCACTAGTGAACATTTGAAATATCATTAATAACTTCAGACATACGCTCACACTTGTAGGCTTAAACGCTTTCTTAGAAAATTTGTAAAATGTTTTAAAAATGGGGATAAGTAACAACATCTGGGTATTTAATTACAGGGAAATTACGAAATTATACCAAATTACATGTAATTATACGTAAAAAAGTAGTTAGCCTGCAATTAAGTACACTAATATTGGTATTATATCCCATGTCTGGTATTGACAATATTGTACATTTTCCAAAGAATCGTTTAAGCCAACAAGTGTGAAAGTAGGTCTGAAATTAATAATTATATGACAAATTTTACAATTGAATGATTGTGAAATGTAATTGACGCCACCCATGTCTGCTACAAACCCCCTTTTATATTAGTTTTAATGATAGTGATAGTGAGTGATTTGCTAGATATATAATATATAATAATTGGTTGTATGTTAATGACCACTTTAAAATGCTCAATAATAATGCAAATGACAAATTATATTTCTCTATTTGAGGCTACCTGCACCTGATACTAAATACCCAAGAGTTTGATAGAAACAAACAAGATTGATGGCTAGGAAATCGTCAACAATGTATATTTAGTAGGGTGTCCCTTAAAATTAGATTTGTCATTACACCCTCAAGTTTTATTCCAAATGGTTCCAAATTAAAGAAATCTATTTTTTTTATTTTTTGGAAATCCAATTTTTCTTGGCAAATTTTGTAAATTTTTGATAAAATAATTAATTGTTGTAAAATGTCCTGGACAGGAATCGGCTCCATACACACAAACACAAATTATTACTTTATCAAAATATATATATTTTTATCTTCTCTTTAATAGCAACTGTTATATTTTTAAACAGCAATCAACATCTCCAAATTAGGAATTCTAATAAAATCTTTAAAATTTATTTACAAAAAACCAGGTTTTTTTTTAATCAAATTCCAGGCTAAAGTGGGTTAATGATAGACTTAGTCAAGTTTGAGTGAGCCCTTTTTCTAGTTCAACTGATCTAAATGAACTAGTTCGGTCTTCTAGTTCACTCGATCTTTTTGACAATTTCATGAAATCGTTAGATAGTTTGTTTGATACTTTTAATTATTCATATTAGACACATCTTTTTAACATTAACAAAAAATTGAGCTAGCAATATTAAAAAAAAAACATAAGTAAACTCAAAAGCAACATAAAGAAAATAAATAAAGGGTCCGCCATATAACTTTTTTTTTTTCAACTAGTGCTTATTTCGTGAATGGTAACACTTAGCTCATGTCTGATTTGACAGATAATTAGTTTTATCCTTCCGCTGAACGAATATGGTCCGTATGTTCGTTATCTTGTGAAAAAAGTGAAAGAAACTGGCATCCTCATCGATAAACCAAAGCGTGAAAAATCAAAAACAGTGCGTACACCCGAGAATATTGCTGCTGTGGCAGAAAGTGTGCGTGAAGCGCCATCAACATCAATTCACCGTCGTTCTCAACAATTGAACATTTCGGAGACATCATTGAGACGAATTTTGCATAAGGACCTTGGTATGACGCCATACAAAGTCCAATTGGTTCAGTAGTTCAAAAAAAAAAGTTATTTGCCGGTATTACTCAAATGACAACAAAGAACGAAAAGAGCGAAATATCTAAAAGAGCTGAAGATTGCGAACTAGTTCACTAGTTCAAAGTAATGACAAGTTCAATTGAACTAGGTAGTTCACGAACTACCCAACTCTAGTTAACAATATAAGATGAAGTCAGGGGCCGAATTACGGCATTCGTGATCGGGTGAAATCGTTCGAAAACAGTTTTTTTTATGAGTAACTACAAAAATACTAATAATGAGAACACAAAGTTTTACATTTATTTCTCATGAAGGACCAAACTACAATATCCCTGATCAAAAAATTTTTGTTTTGTCGAAAATAGAAATTTAATTTCGATTGAAAAATTACGATCAAGAATGCCGTAATTCAGCCCCAGAATTCCATATTTAAATTATTTTGAGAATATTTTTGAAAATTTCGAATTTGGGGAATTTTAATAAAATTCACTTTACAAAAAAAAAACAAAAAAAATTAACAACTTTCGTTCGAAGTTTGACACGGGTTACCGTTTTCCAACAAAATCAGTTTCTTCCCTTTGGTAGCCTTTGTAATATAACTGGGGGATGTAATAAACGATAATCGACAATTTGTTTTTAATGGGACATTCTAATATTAAGTTTAGTAAACAAAATCCAGTTGGAAATGTTTTCATTGTCATAATACCATAACACCATAGAATTTCAACTGGTGATCGCATAGAGATGACTAGAAAACTTGTACTAAGTTTCAAACACATGCTAGAATTAGATTAATCTAGTGACCGATCTAACAGTCACTTTAAAAAAGCCATTTACCACAAAAATTTGCAACAAGAAAAACTTCTGAAAACTGGTAAATGTGAGTATGATAGTCACAGTTGTTGTACGTATCTAATTTAACGGTGGTGTGGTAAATTTTTTGAAAGATCACTCATATTCTTCTTTATAAACAGGCTTTGCACATGTGCAACCATCTTTAAGAAAATCTTATGTTGGAAATTTTTTTCAAGTCTACGCAGCGGAGATAAAACTCGTGCTTGTTGGTTTAATCGTAAATCTCATCTTGGTCATCAGCTCTATTCTATTAATATTATTAATATTAACTCATGTTATTTATATTATTATCATTATTGATTTAATTGTTATGTTGCAGCTGAAGATTTACATAGTTTTTTTTTTGTTAACTAAACTGGTAATAAAATAATGTGGCAATGTTTACTACACAGAGAGTATTTTAATAATGATAAATTTAATAACCTATTGTAACTTTTCTTCATGAAGTAAACGAAAAATTTATGAAAGGCTTTGTACTTCTCATGAAACTTCTTCATTGAGTAAATGAAATTAATAAAATTAAATTTTTTTATTTCATTTTTTATGAAAACTTGCATTAATTTAATAAAAAGTGTCAATAAACGAGTTCCAGTGCAACTTCATTGTTTCAATACAAAAATTCATTAATATCATGCAGATAATACTCTCAGTGTACCCTGATAGAAATTTCTACGTAGTATTAATGAATTCTTTCATTAGTACAAAAATTTTTTCATAAAAGTCCCCACAGAAATGTTTCATTGAATTAATGAAAGATGTTTCATTAAATCATTGCCCCAATGAAAGTTTCATAAAGTGTATGAAATATTTTTCATTAATTCTAGCATAAAAGTTATGAAAGTTTCATGTTTAATGAAAAAAGTCAAAGTTTGTATGAAATATTCTCATAACTTTTTCTTACAAAACAAAAATAATACACTTTTTAAAGAGGTTGAGATATTAACCAAAAAGATTATTTTTCTTTAAATTTAAAAAAAAAAAAAACAAATAAAAACATCTGTTGACTTTTACAAAAGCACTTATGTTGGCTTACGATTTTTTTTTAAGAATTTTGTAGTCATTTCACATAAACGCGAAATAATTTGAGACCGTATCAAATCAATTTATTTCAAAGTTTTGGTTAATTCTGTTTAACAAAAAAATGTATGTCATTTGAAATATTAACTTCAGCAATTTTTTTTATTCCAAAATATACTATAAATATATAAACAAAATCACAATATTACACTAAACAAATTTTTTTTGGATCAAAAATGCAATCTTGAGGAAAATTTCTTTAATTTGAGTAACCACACTTATATGTTTCTACGAATACCGGTTTTTGGGCCCTGAGGAAAATAGAAAAAAATTTTCTTCTTTAATTCCAGAGGGTGTAATTTTTTTTCTTTTTAAGAACGCTCCTTAAACAGCCGAATATGACCCTATGCAAATTTTTTTGAACATGAAAAATATTTTGTATAAAGCGAAAAGGCTCAAAATAGCACGCATAATTAACGAAACGGGGTTTAAAACGGGTTGTTTTTGATTTTTGAAACAAACCCTGGTTTTTTGAATTCGACGGGTTTTCGGACACTAATAAGAGTCAAAAAATAAAAAAAATGTTCCTTGTATGCTTTAAGAGTCTTAACATTCTATAAGGAAGGTGGCACTTATAGAACTTTTAGTGTACATCCGTATTTTTATTCACAAATTTTTGCCCGATAGACCAATTTTGCTCATTTTCGCAAAATTTTCAGTGGAAAATTTGTATTAATATTAATAAGAAACAGCTAACTCTAAATGTATATATGAGTCATTCCATTTTAAACCGAACGATTTTTGACATCACGATTTTTGTTTCCTTTTAAATTTGGCATACGTATTCTTATTTCAAAAATATTTGACACGTATTTTTGGAAAAAATTAAATAAACATTTTTAAAGAAGTTTTTTTTGTTAAACAATTAAAAAAAAAAAAAACATGAAAAATGTTCCGCCATGTCGATATTTAAATTGCTGAAATTGCTAAATATCTATGTTGCCATTTTCTCAATGTTTTTTTTTATTAATTAATAATCATATAATTACAAATTATATACTATTACCCTAACCGAGCACTAGCTACTATGGCCTTCGGCGCGTTGTAGCGAAAACAGACCAATGCCTCTGGTGGGAATCGAACCCACGACCCCCGCACTGATAAGCCAGCACGCTACCAACTAGCCTACCGGGGCGCACTCAATGTTTTTATTTTAGTTTATAACTTTCGTTTGCATTTTTAACACTTTTAACCATACCTAAAAAAAACAATAATATCAAAGAGTATATACAAATATAGAAACTGAACTTCCCACGCCTCTCAGCAACAACATACAGAACTCGGGTAAGCACATGTAAGCATTTTTTTACACTAAAAAATAATTTCAACATGTTGATAACAAATTGTTGCTTAAAACACTCACTTTTATTTTGCTTATATTTTGATATTTTGTTATTTTCTATTTAAATTTAATGTATTCTAATTATATCTTGCTTATTTTATCGTTAAGATTTTAAATAAATAATCATTTTTATTAAATTATTATTCAAAAACGTTAAATTAATTTAAACTTTAAAATTTCTGCAACATGTTTTAATTTGCTCGGTGCGAGTTTATGAACAAATAAAAAGTTGGCAGATTGAGAGAGACTGAGCTGAATAGAAACCCAGTGATAATGTAGAAAATGTAGAAATGTAGACGCTACATTTCTGCTAAGTAAACACTGAAATTTTCAGAGTGGGACCGCCATGACTTCTATTTTTAAGCATTTTTCCAAATAATACCACAAAAATATATATTTTTTTACTTTGCTTGTTGAAAATATTTAAAATTATATAAATGTTTGTGCGCACTGTGGTGTAATGGTTAGCGCGTTGGGCTGTTACACAGATGGTCCCGGGTTCGATTCCCGGTGACGACAACATCAATTTAGAAAAATAATATATATGAGTTTTCTATCAAATAATGAATCAGGTCTATGAAACAAAAAGCTTCAATGAATTCGCCAACTCTACATCAGGTGGCGAGCAACAACTGTTCTAAGACTTATGTATCTACTATCGCAATTAGAGTGTTGCCATGTTTGAAGCCCTTCATCTTTCACCACCTTTCATCTCTCCACTATCCCCTTTCCAAAGAAAGCAACACATTAATTAATAGGAAGAATTTTCTGAGTGTTGCTTCTCTTTTGGAAAAAGTAAATTAGAAGACCATTAAAATTAGCCATAAAAATTGCGTCTGACAAATTTCAAAGCAAACAAAAGTCATAATGTTAAAAATTGTTCGGTTTGACATGGAACGACTCATATACTTAATCGCCAACACTGTTTAAGATTTCATTCATATATTCCCATCGATGTTATTGTAGTGTAAACTTTTGATCTGGATTGAGTACCACAACTGCTTTTATGCATTTATTTTGTTTTATTTATACATAGTCATATATCACACAGTGCTACAAAATGCAGGTTTTGGTTGAGCACATGAGAAAAAAAAAACGTCTCGGTCAGTTTCAACACTCATAGAAATAAACCTGCAAAGTAGCAAAAAAAGCTACTAAAAATTAGTTAAAAATTACATTGCAGAAAAAACTGCTAAAGTTAGCAGATTTTTTTTTTTTACTAAATATTAGTAATATTAGAATAGCAAAAAAAAAAGCTGTTGAATTTACAAATATTAACTTATATTCGAGCTGAATTTTAATTAATTGAAAGTAGCAAAATAATCTGCTAAAATTAGCAAAACATTTACCAATTTTTAGTAGACAAAAAAAAATAATTAAAAAATTTAAAGTTTTTTTCATTTTTGTTTTTAATGCAAATAAAACTCTGCCCTTATGAAATCAGCAATTTACAATTGTTTAACAAAAATATTTGTTGATTTTAGCAAAATAAACTGTTATTTGCATTCTTCTAAATTTTAGTTAATATTAAAGTTTCTGTTTGCTATTTTAAGTTTACACTCATTAAAAAGTTAGTGAAATCAGCAAAAAATTTGGCTGAGTCAGCAAAATTTTAGTCAGGAGGATGCTTGCAAAAAAATTGCTAATGTCAGCAAAATCTTTTGCTGAAAATCAGCGAGATGATTTTTTGCAACAAAATTATTAGATTTAGCAAAGGTTTTGATAACACTTAGTGGATCAGAAATTAAAAAACCATTGCCAAAAATTAATAAAATTTTTGCTAAATATCAGTTGACTGAAAACAACTCAAAAAATTTGTAGAAAAATTATACTTTGCTGAAAATCATAATAAAAATCAACATGTTTTTGTGGTTCTTTTAAATATAAAAATGTTCATGCTCCTACATTGACGACATGATTTAATATAATATCTATAAAAAAACAAAAAAAATTTCTTTCAACTCTCACGTCAATGGTCTAAATGATGCTGTCTTTTAAAGGAACGCAAATTCCGAAGATAATTATAGAAACGAAACGAGAAAATAACAAAATATAACATATACAACCCTTTTTTGCAAAAAAAAATTAAACATAAAAATCTACCTAAGATGTGAGTCTTTGTCTTTCGCTTTAGTCTGTCTACCTGCTGTATATTTGTTTGCAATTTGACATACTAGATTATTAATCTCTATAAACATTTGGTTTACAAATACACATTTAGTCTTTATTAAATTTAAATTTAAATATTTAATTTTGTATTTTATTTAATTAATAGACAATTACTTTCACAAGCCGGTGACAGCGCAAAATTAAAGTTGTTTCAAAACACAATCTTCCATGGTGGATTTTTATATACGTCTTACTAGAGTTATACTGTTTAGTATCATTTTCCTCTTCACTACTACGAGTTAACATGTTTTTACATGTTTTTAGAAAATAAATTGGTATAACATTAGTTCAAAACAGTTAAGTGCTAAATAAGTATAACTAAAATTTTAGCTGAAAACATAGTTTTAGCATAAAATGTGCTGAAAAATAGTATACCTGATTTACAAAACGTTTTACTAACTTTTCTACTAACTTATTTTTTTGAGTTTACAAATATTTAGTAAAAGTTTTTGCTATTTTCAATTAACTAAAATTGATATCGAATAAAACTAAAATTTTGTAAAGTTATCAGATTTATTTTTGCTCTTCTTATTTTATTAATATTGAGCAAAAAATCTGCTACAAGTTTATTTCTATGAGTGAACTACTATTGCTCTTAATTATCAATCAACCCACTTGTTTCTTTTCTATTTCCTTGTGTGTTAAACATTTTTTGTGTCTCTAAAATGTTGTTATTGATGATGATAATATTTTTTTTTATCAAAATATTTGTCCATTCGCTTAAAAAGCCATTCAAAACAGACAGATTTAAACCACAAATAGAAAATCTGCCTGATAATAATCCTCATCACAACTTTGAAAGTAAAAGACAGTCGCAATATGCAAACATAATTCCACTTGATGACAATAAAAGAAACCAATTTCAAAAATTTATTAGTTTTCTTTTTCGTTAATCTGCAATACTTTTTAAGTTTTGTTCTCTATTTAAAGAAATTCCATGTTGACTTTTCACAAAAAAACTTGGAATTGTTGTGTTATTTTGAAACAATTTATCTTTAAACAAATAACGATCTAAATTGTCCATTTGCTATATAAAGAAATGTGCAACTCGTAATTTACAGAAAGTGTTACACAGGTTTAATACTACATATACAACGTATTTGAGTTGGTCTACAATCTGTTCGATATATTTTGTTTCCTATTTTCTTTTTAAATTGTTTATATAACTGCTTAACAAATTAAATTTCATATAAAAAAAAACAAAGAACAAAGAACAGTAACAGAAATTACTACTTGTATCAGCAATTTCCATATGCAGCAGCAACAAATAAAGAAAACTTTAAGCATATTGTATCGGCTGGTAGCAATTTGCATTAACAAACATTAAAATGTTTCATAAATTCATTGAAAAAATAATAACAACAACAAAATCAATCAAAACATTATGTTGTTAAAACTGTAAATAATAGTTTTTATGTGGAAAATTGTTTGAATGAAATTCTTAGCAAAAATAAAACAAAACTGATTTTTATTACATTTCAGATAAAAGTTAATCGATATATATTGAAAAATGTTTGCAAACTATATTCGATTTGATTAATACTTGTTACTAATCATCTTATGGTTATCCGGAATATATCTTCAAACTACAATATTTCAAAAAGAATTTACATTTATCGTCAGCAATTATTTTTTCGAAAAATGACGCCCAACGGGATAAAACGAATTTGTTAAATGGCTCATTCTATATAAAATCACACACAGAGAAATAAAATACCAAAAAGCGTGTTTCAATGGTAACAACTTATAAATTCAGTTAGTACAACGATATATACACTTAGAATACTATGCAGGTAAAGACCACTGCAAATGTGGTTAAAAACAAATGAAATTTCACTTAAAGAAAGGACGACTTACACTTCAGTTAATTCATGTTCAAAAAATTACTATCAAGTGTATAAAAAATGAACCACATGTGAGTAAAAAAAAAATAAACAAATATTTACTTTGTTTATTTTTTTAAATAACAAAAAACTACTGTAAAAATTGAATGTAAAATCATAAAACAGTCATTTGATGTGGTTTGTTTTTTAAATTGAACTTCAAGGTTAGTAAAAAATTTAATTAGTTCTACAAATGACTGACATTTACATTAAAAATAAAGAAACTGTATCACAATCCAAATAACTACATATTTTTAAAGCACAAGTTCTCTGAGTGTACATTCGATTTCTGAATATTTTGGGTGTTGCAGCTAAAATTCAGTTAAGATAACTGAACTTTGTTGTGAAAACTAATGGTTAATAATCGAATTTGAGGCGAATTTGAGTAAGTTCGCAAATGTTAAAATTTTTCTCTGTGTTCATCAACAAATATCCAATTTTCGACCTCTAGCCCCTTCAATTTAAAAAAATTTGGTATGGAAAGTAAGTGTCATGTAAATATGTCATCTTACAAGTTTTGGGTTGTTAGCTCTAACGGTTGTGGAAATATCGCGTTGTACACACAAAAAATAAAAACCCATTTCAATTACGAAAATCACCGATTCAATAAAAAATTTGCTAACTCAATTATAAATTGATAGCTCTTTACTTGAATTATTTTTCAATTAAATAATAACTCATTTGATTAAAAAGTGATCAATATCGTTTACCTTACCAAAAACAGAAAAAAAAATTGTTGTTGTTGCCATACCAAATGTTTTTTAACAGCTTGAAAAAAAAAACATTGCATTTAAACCAGCATGAAATTCTCATTTAGTTAGAAGGTTTATATATACTTATGTGAACAAATTCACACAGAATTTAATTAATAATTTGTTCTTTCTATTGAAGCGTAGGGGTTGCAGAAATTAACCCTTGTGTTGAAATCAGAGTATATTTTGTTTGTTTAAAACTATTTTTAATTTATTTTTTGCATTTTCTTTCTTTAAAAAAAATTTAAAATTTTTATTAAACGAAATTAACCTTCAAAAATTACATTTTCAATTTTATGATAATGTTTTAGAATAAATAAATATTCAGATTTAAACAACTGAAACTAAATTATTGAAATTAATAAAGTAATAAACCTAATAAGAATTAATATCTAATCTAAATGAAATGAATTTAAAATATTTATTACTAGTACTAAACAAAAACATTTATATAAACATAAACTTAAATATTACAAAAAACAACAACAATGTGTTGATGTTTGCTTTTGAGCGATAATATAAAAAAATGTCAAGCAAGTTCCGAATTTGAGCAAGTATTTTATTGATTCAATTAATTTTTAATTGCAGCTTTTCAAATTTTCAACAAGCCGATTTAATTGAAAAAAGTAGTGAAATATTTTTTTTTGTGTACTTAAATTGTGGTGTTACAGGTTCAAATAATTCACTTCTTCACAATAAAATGCATTTTTTTTTAAATCCGTGGTTATATATTATGAATACTGATTTAAATAAAGTTTGTAACTGGTCTCGCGAAAATTTCTTGGACCTTAATCCTGCAAAATGTGAAGTTATGTTCTTTTCGGGACACATATACTGTCAACTTAATATTTTTTTTAAATGACGCTCCCCATTGTTAGTCGGTTAATAATTATAAAACGCTTGGCTTCTATATTGATAATAAACTAGATTTTTCCCGGCATATTAACTCCGTTATATCCAAGGTATCTTGGACATTACGAAGGTTATATAACATGAGTTGCTATTTGCCACCTATGGGAAAGCGGCGAGTAGGAGTAGCTCTTTGTCTTCCCTTTTTTTTATATGGTTTAGAGATGTATATCTGTACTTCTAGGGATAATATAGCGAGACTTAAAGTATATTTTTACAGGGTAGTCAGTTTACAGGGTAGTTACATACATGGAATGAGGTAATTCCGTATGAAGAGAGAAGATTTTCGCAAACTGTAACGCAATTCGAGAATACGTTTAAGATAAATATTTGAATAAATCTTGTCGCTAGTATTAAGTATTTGTGTTTTCAGTAGAAAGTTTTGTTTATTTTATTTATTATATTGAAAACTGATCCTTAAACTTGAATTTGGTATTCATGTTGCTGGTCATCGTTTTTGCTGTCTAGTTGTGTTTGTATAGAGATAATTTTGGGAAATAAATAATAATGAAATTGTTACATATTAAGTTCTTATAATTATGTACATATATACAAATTTATCAAAATATGTATCTTAAAATATCTTTGTCAAATTTTGTATAAAATACCAAATGCATTTGTGGTTTACAAAACAAAACAAGCACACACACAAATACACAAACAGACACAGCAATAACAAAAACACATATACATACAAACGTGTCGTTCACACACTTTTTTTTGAGTATCATATATTTTTTTTGTAAATAATTATGTATAGCTTTTTTTCTTTTTAATTTTCAAAAAAAAATTTATTATATTATAATTGCCGTGATAGGTGCAAAATGAATTAACATATTAATTGATTCAATAAATTTTTTAATTAAAACCCGTCTTTAGTTTTTTTCTGTGTAAGTTATCGACTTTTTAGTTAAATTTGTTCAAATTTTTATTTATAGGATACCGTAAGAGCTCCACATAGAGATTTGGATATGGCGTAGGGAACTAATTTATATTTAACATATATTTTTTCAAAATTTTAAAAACCCAGTTTTTTTAAATACAGCGTTTTGAACTGCGGTTTTTGAAAACAATGCATTTTGCCGTGGAGAAGTGAATAATTTGTGCGCTCTAGCAAAATTTAAAATAAATAAATTTAAGTAGCTTTAAATTAAGGTATAAATGACTCTCGTAACAAAAGTCATTAAAAAGATATTATATACGACTACTTTTTTAAAATTTCCAAATATTTTTCATATTTTGAAATACGATATTTCAAGATCCGCTGGGATTAGCTGTCCTAATATGATGTACATCTTCTGTACCAAGTTTGGTTGCAATAAGAAGGGGTGGAGGAAATCGAGTGGTTTATTTTTTATGTTGTCAGTCAAATGTTAATTCATTTCAGTTTTAAAAGTTTGTGTATATCATTTTTAGGTTATAAATCATGGTCTAATTATGACTTGACTTCTCACCGATTTTGTTTATCTTAAATATCAAACTTCTTACAATAATACTAAAAATGAAAGAAGTTTTCAATAAAACTGGATATTTCAATAAACACAAAATCTTGAAAGGAATTATCATTTCTATATTTTAAAATGGCGCCCAACGAAAGTCCCGATATGTATTATATTTTCTTTACCTTTCCCATTTTAAAAGTTTATAATAAATAAGACAGTGGTAAAAGATTAAAGTTAAAACGTTTAGATTCACATGAACTTAATAAAAGTTAATTAATTATAACACTCTTTCCTGAGAGTTCGAATTTCTACCAACAAATGATATTAAGTGTTCATAATAATAAAGTGACAAAAATCAATAAAATTCCCATGGATCATATGAAACCGGAGACAAACAAAAAAATATAAATTTTCTATGCGTACAAACGAAAATATAATCAGCCTAAAGGCAGGAATTTATTGATATTTTTTCAAATGAATTAATATCATGACCATCATCATCATCATTTTCCACACATAAATGACACATAAAACATGGTATCATAACTTTATACCACAAATCATTATCTAAACTAAGGAGTATTCGTGTGAATTTTTCTATTTTTATATTATTTTTTTTTGCATTTTAACCATGGCTGTAGATATTTGGTTAATCATCTTAAAAGTGGGTCAATAGTTTTATTATGTTGGTATGTTGTTGTTGTTGTTGTTGTTGTTGTTGTTAACAAAGACATTTAAAGTAAAAAAAAAAAATTATATTGATTGAAGAAAAGAGTTTCTATCGATTTTATTGAATTTGACATTTGATCGTCATCATTATCCTCATCAACACAAGCCACAAAAATAATGATCATCACTTTAATTTTAATCATACATACAGAAGGACAGACTAACATATATGTAGACATTATGGTGGCACTTATTGTTCAAACTCTGCGTGTCTTTGTCATTCATGAACCTTCAGATTTGAATTGTCATTCAGAATTGAAACTTCAGAATTGGTTCATTCCATTAAAGACGTTGGCACTTTCTGCTGGGTCGCTCTTTGTTATAGTAAATATTATTGGAATTGTTTAATTTTTCCACCTTTTTTACACGCTCTTAATTAACCCTCCGATGAGTGAGAAGGTCCATAGGGACCTTTTTGCCTTTTCAAACTGAAATTACTCCTACTTCGGCCACTACAAGGCTTTAAGGCTTCTTTTTAAGCAGAACGTTCTGTGATCGATGCCCTACTGCCATCTAGTAAAATTCACTTTAGTTAAATTCACAGTTTTTTTAACTTGTTAAAAAAAATGTCTAAAAAGTGTCAATTTACAATTTCTTTTTACCAACGCTATGTTTAAGTGACCGGTCCGTTTCATATTAAAAGCCAGACAAAATTTCCGTTCACAGCCATCTTGAGATATGTACTACACAAAAAAAGAAATAAAAACCCATTTCAATTACGAAAACCACCGATTCAATAACTTTAATTGCTGAAATTCCGCCAACAACGAAACTTGCTAATTCAATTATAAAATGATAGCCCTTTACGTAATTATTTTTCAATTAAATAATAACTCATTTGATTTAAAAAGTGATCACTATACCTCTCCAAAAAACCAAAAAAAAAATTATTGTTGACATACCAAATTTTTTTTTTTATATACATGTTGTTGCCATACCAAATGTTTTTTAACAGCTTGAATTTTATAACATTGAATTTAAACAGGCATGAAATTCTCATTTAGTTTGCAAATTTATTTATAATTATGTGAACAAATTCACACAGAAATTAGTTTTTTCTTTTTTTTTTGATTTTTCCTTTGCAGAAGTTAGCCCTTTTGTTGAAATCAGAGTATTTTTTGTTTGTTTAAAATATTTTTAAAATATTTTTTAATTTATTTTTTGTATTTTTTTTTTCTTTTGAAAAAAAAAAATTAAATTTTTATCAAACGAACTTAAACTTTTAAAATTACATTATAATTTTATGATAATGTTTTAAAATAAATAAATATTCAGATTTAAACAACTGAAACTAAATTATTGAAATTAATAAAGTAATAAACCTAATAAGAATTAATATCTAATCTAAATGAAATGAATTTAAAATATTTATTACTAGTACCACTAAACAAAAACATTTATAAAAACATAAACATAAATATTACAAAAACCAACAACAAT
Source organism: Delia radicum (assembly GCA_021234595.1). NCBI lineage: Eukaryota > Metazoa > Arthropoda > Insecta > Diptera > Anthomyiidae > Delia > Delia radicum. The sequence goes on from CM037853.1 coordinate 68,658,612, forward strand.
ATGTTGATGTTTTGCTTTTGAGCGATAATATAAAAAAAAATGTCAAGCAAGTTCCGAATTTGAGCAAATATTTAATTGATTCAATTAGTGTTTAATTGACAGCTTTTAAAATTTTCAACAAAACGATTTAATTGAAAAAATTGTGGAAATAGTTCTTAGTGTGTACGTGTCAGCGATTTCTTTGCCCTTAGGGTTAGTACAGTTTTGCATTCATATTTCTACGAAACAATAAATCTTTAGCTAGATTTTTCTCTGAAAGACAGCAATATATTTTCCGTGTTTATTGGCAATCATCATTGCAATAAAATTTTTTAGATGTGCTCACATATTATACCTAAAGAATGACTCTGAGGTCAACTTGGAAAGATATGCGGCCATACAAAATATTTGAAAAATCGCGAATATATAAAGGGTCCGCCATCTAACGTTTTTTTTTTCAACTAGTGCTTATTTTGTGAATGGTAACACTTAGCTCATGTCTGATTTGACATATAATTCGTTTTATCCTTCCGCTGAACGAATATGGTTGTGTATACGCTTGAACAACGCTGGGAAATATTGCGACATTACTTTGAAAATCATGGTAATGTTGCAGAATGTGTGCGAAAATTGCCATTTAACTTCGAAAATGAGCAAGGAGTGGCCGTTACAGTCAATGGCGATCGTTATCGGGCCATGTTGAACGAATTTTTGTTCACAAAAATTGAAGAGGATGATATTGGCAACATTTGGTTTCAACAGGACGGAACAGGAAACCATTGGTGAAATACAGCTGCACACAATCGATAATGTGCTTAAAAATTGGACCGATCGTGTCGGCTACTGCATGGCCAGCCGAGGCAGCCATTTGAATGAAATTATTTTCCATTATTAACCGGAAGGATTGTACTTTCAAATAAAAAAATTTGAGAAAATATTCAGTAGTTTTTTTTTAAACCATTTAAAAAAAATAAAAAGGTATTTGGCGGACCTTTTAGTATATTTCGCAACAGTTAACAACAACAAAGTACACTGAAATTTTTTTTTTAGATAAACTAGTTTATTGTGCATAGTTTAAGCAAATAAAACCGAAAAATTAAAATTTTGAGTTGAGTCACTTTTGAACTAGGTGTGCGATATATTCGCTATATGGAACTAAATTTTTTTTTTACAGTTATATTAGTTTTTTGTTTTTATATATATCGAGATTATTTTTATGTTATTTTCAATTTATAACGATCTTTCAACCTCCGCATATTTACAAAAAGAAAGCAAATCAAACATATTAGCTAGGTTGATACTAGTATTTCGATCTGGCTAAAGATCTCATCAGAACCCGAAGTTTTAGAAAAGCTAGAGCCTCTATAATAGGCAGAACTTTAACAAAAAACCTATTAATCATCAATTTTGCTCCATTCTTGTCTTCTTAGTAGTCAAGCACGTGGTTAGGTCTTTTCCTAACAAGCATCATGACGTTACTAAACTTTAAAGACCAAAAAAGTTTTTTTTTTTTGTCAAAATATTTCCCATTAATTGGCTCTTTTCAAAGAATTAACACTTATTCAGATCAATTGCTCATTAAGCCTTTATATTCGCTAAAACTGTAAAAGACGGTAAAAAACAACATAAAACGTGAAGCAATGATTTAAATATAAAGTTTTTTGCATTAAATATGAGCCATAAATATGAACACAGGTCTTGTTATTTTATTCCGTCAAAACAAAAGCAGTGATTACTTGCGAAAAGTTTTAAATGCAAAAAATTAAACGCCAAATTTTAAAGACATTTTTCTCCAAATATGTAACAATATTGTTTTTTATTTTTTTTTCATTTAATTTATTTATTACTGCAACTAGTTTAATAAAAACTAACAAGCAATTTATATCACATGCATACACTCAAAAAAAGTTAGTAAAGTCAGCAAAAAATGTTGCTGAGTCAGCAAAATTTTAGTCAGGAGGATGCTTTCAAAAAAATTGCTAATGTCAGCAAAATATTTTGCTGAAAATCAGCGAGCTGATTTTTAACAAAATTAGTAGATTCAACAAAAGTTTTGCTAAAGCTCAGTGGATTAGAAATTAAAAAACCCTTGTTAAAACTTAATAAAATGTTTGCTGAATACTGGCATACTGAAAAAAAAACAATTATACTTTAGTTAATTTATTTGCTGAAAATCATAAAACGTATTATTGTGATTCTTCTAAAAATAATTTACAATACATTACAAAAGATAAAAATGATCATACTCCCAAATTGACGACATGAATTAATGCAATATCTAAAAAAATAGAAATAATTATACAAGTTTGATATAATTTTTATTAAAAATAAAAATGATATTTTTCGACCTTTAATTGTGCAATGAAAATTATTTCAAGTTCGAGGCCATACCTGATATTTCTTTTTTTAGGATATTGTCCTAACAAATAATCAATAGAGTTTTTGTTTTCAAATTTATTAATTGACCACTTTCAGGAGTGTGTTGATAGATTATTTCGGGAATTTTCTAGGTTCTCATCATCAGAACTCGTTTTGAAAAAAGTGACAATCCCATGCAAAACATCAAACATTCATAAAACCTAGTTTTCCCACTAAATGAGAACTAATATATGAGCTCAAAGTTAAAGATTATCACCATTGATCAAAAATAAATTGAAAAATTGTTCGTTATATGCAAGCTTTACCTTTGGAGGATATACAATACACGCTTTTTGTTTTTATTATCCTTTTTATTATCACACTTGTTTTGTTTTGTACAAGTGTATTGTATATCTAGCAAATTTAGAACTTGCACATAACGAACAAGTTTTCAATTTATTTTTGATTAATGGTGATAATCTTTAACTTCGAGCTCATATATTAGTGCTCATTTAGTGGGAAGAGGCTAGAAACATATTTCAGCCTGATAGATGTATTAAAAAGTATTAATTGGTAGCTTTCGGAGAACGTCCATAGTAATCAGATCAAAACCAGGACATTTATTTTTTTTTTCAGCTCAGTACCATTGATCAAAAAATTAATTACGCCATTGAAATCAGCATGTCCGATGTATATATAATTAATGGTTAGATCTCGATTAATTTTTTCTATGGCATGCCGTGTAATTAGTGTCCAACCGCACTCATTGTTTTGGCCGAAGCAGTAACCGAAGCCGTAGCCGGACTTCGGCCAGATTTTCAATGTTCAATGGCCGAAGACGAACTTTTAAATTTACGTTTTAATGTAAATGAAATTCGTTTAATTTTGACAACGAAATTTGTTTAAAGTAAAACAAAAAATATTTAAACATAAACTCTTAAGAATAAGCAATGAGTTGAATTATTTAAACGTTGTCGTTTAGAAAAAAAATTGGAGTGCTTGAACTTTGTTATTTTTAATAAAATTATTAACGAATTTAATACAAATTCTTGTGTTTGCACTCGAAATTGAAGAATTTACTCTGAAAATGTACTCAATTTCTTCAAATACACTGAGTTTGTACAAAATTTGGGTAACATCACTTATTGTCCGAACTCCGAAGCAGAGTACTCGGTCGGACACTGCTAATGATTCCAAAATTTTTAATAAATTCTTAAAAATGGTGCGAAAACAATAACAAAATTGTGTACAAGTTTAATAAGAATTAAATTATTAAAACAAATATTGACCTTTAAGTGTGTGCAAAGGTTTCAATTTCAATTAATTAAACCACCACAAGAGGTCGTGATTAGGCTATAAAATTTATTGAAAATTCATACTGGAAAAAAGCACATTTTCCTGCCAAGTGTTTTTTGACAAGGAGTTAACAAAGAGGACTTTCAATCCGTTAAATATTATAAAAATAATAACGACCCTAATTGAAAAAAAAAACTAAATTATAATATTATAAACCGACTAACTTAACGTTTGATTAAATTTTTATTTCGCTTGATAGGTTTTTTTTCTTCTTTTTCTTCATTTATAACGATACTTTTACTGAAATTAGTTAAACTCTATGATTCTCATGATACTAACTATCACAGCCAGGGCTATGTACCATCCATACAATACACAAATGGAAATAACAGCTAAAGATCTTCCTTTTTGATTTGATGTTTTTTCATGATTTTATGATGAATTTGCGGTTAGTTTATAACTTTAACATTTTTAGTTTTAGCTGTTTCTGCTTAAGATTCATCTTCATTTTCTACCATTAACTTAACAGTAATTTAATTTTTTATTTTTTTTTCTACTGATTTATGAGGTGTTGATTTCACGTATCCAAATGAAATAAAATGCCATGAAAACTTATCTTCATTATAAATAGAGAAAATTTATCAAAGAAACTACAAAAAAAAAAAAAAAAACAGTAGAAATAAAAGAAAAACTAAGCATTGTTTTTACAAGGGCCTTGAAAATTTCCAATAAACCACAATGACATCAATTTTATAGCTTAGCAAAATTTCCATTAATTTGGCATACCAACATCATTATGAACATATATATATATTTTTTTTCAATTCGATAATTTATTATTTATTCTCCACTATTTTTTTCACATTTATTTTAATATCAAATCAATCAGTTTTGGTTAAAATTGATGTCATTGAAATTAGTCAAAAAAAAAAAAAAACCAGAAGGTAACACTTTTAAAAGAAAGTAGTTTTCCCAATTATTTAAAGATTTGACATAATTGTAAAGTATTGACAATTGGAGAATGTATTAGTAAAAGTTGCTTTGAAAACCATTACACCATTTACAAATCTTTTTATTATAATTTGCCAGTTAATGAAATATCATGTGAAACTAATTTTTCCCTAATTTGTTTTATTATCGATAATTTCTTAAGTACTATAAAATGTACTGTAACAGTAACTAAAGAGATTTTGATGTGAGAGATAAATTTAATTATAACCAAAAAGTCACATAATTAATACCAATCAATGTACAAGGAAACTACACTGTGGTGAATCCGCAGATTTGAATGAAACTTAGATATTTTGTAAGGGACAAAAAAATATTAGTCATGTAGTTGTTTACCCCCCAGTCTATATTTAATTTTTATTTTTTTACCATAGACCAACAGTCAGGGGATGCCCCCTACTAATGCAGTGCATTGTGTTGATATCAGGAAAATGGGTTGTGGAGAGGAAGAAAAAGGGAGTAGTGTGTGTATAGTGTGTTTGACTTGAATTTCTCTGAATTGTAAGTGTCAGGAAAAACGTCTGCGGGGGAGTTTCCACATATGGGTGGTTCAACTAGTTAAGAATTTTCTCCACTGTCGACCACAATAAGATGGGATAAGCGTGTGTTACAAACAAAAGCACGGCCCCATGGATAAGTTTAACAGTAAGGAGATCAGAGGGAGTGAAATAATTCTTTCACCGGTTAAGAATGCCAAGGCACTTGAATATCGTGATTTTTCCAACGGATATCACATTGGATTCTCATGCCCAAAACATCAAGAGATTCAGGTTCCTCAATATTGATTCCACCCATGTATACAGACGACATTAGGTCTTACGTTCATTAAAATCGACCCTATTCGCACTACCCCACTAAGAGATTGGAATTAGGTCTTCATTAGGATAGCCATTAATAATCTGAATTTTTCCCCCAACGTCTATAAGGTTTGGCAGGATTGGAAGTTAGAAAGAGAAAATCGCTTAGGAAGATAAGAAAGAGAGAAGGAGAAAGAACGAAACCTTGCATTTGAGTAAACTTCATCGGATGGGATATATAACAACTCTTCTAGTGCGATCTCTGAGAAAGCTCGATATAAATCGAGAGAATTCATTACTGACATCAAAAGCTTTTACACGTGTGCTTTATGCCACACAAGATGGAACGCCTTCGTGAAAAATGAACAAATCCGTGAATTGACCGACTCAAACACTGCGAAAGAAACGTCATCAGGTCACCCGTAGAAAGCCACACTGTCGATCATTAAGAAGCGAGTTTGATTCTAGATAATTAATAAGGCGGTAATTAACCATCCTCTCCATAACCTTCGAGAGCGCAGAGCAGATTACAATTGGGCGGTAATTGTCTTACTCGTACGCTATGATGTGCTAAAGAGGGTTGCCAATAGACGCGATTACGTCGAAGAGCATTATTTCAGTAACAGAAATAGAATATTTTAGGCATGTGATCTTTCGAGCTGGGGCAGTGTTTGATTGCTTTCTTTCAGAACTTAATTTAATGCGAATAATTCAGCCAAAAGGTTGGCTTTATCTACCGGGTCAGTGAATAATTGGTCAAATTTTAAAAGAGTTGGAATAAAGGAACTAGCATTATCCAGGCGGGGTTCCAGGGGGATGGAAAATCGAACATTTTCCTCCGCCCCACAAATCTTTTCCTGGGTCCGCATCTGTATTATCCCTTACTCTTATATCCAATGACCTAAAGGTCTTACTACCATGAGGAGCAGCAAGAACTTTAGCACGTAGACGCTGTTTGTGTATAAGCTTTTCACGTCTAAGTACTTTGACACATTCAGTTCTCGCCTGTTTCCGTAGCTGTTTAGTATTGTCGTGCTTATTCAGACACCAATTACCAATTACTGAATGCTTTCTCTCTGGATCTGACTGCATTTTTGCAAGTCTAGTTAAACCAGAGATGCCCAAGGTAGTAGTATTGGTGAGAGTGACGAAATAACACTGGAAGAAAACAATTTGCTATTCATTTTATTTAGTCTTCAACGAGATTGCGACGAAAGCACATGTGTGGCGGGTGTGATATATTTCGAAATAAAAATATTCTTCGAAGTGTTTATAAATTTTCCCTCAATTAATCAGTGTTCAATTAGCAATTAAAAGTAATGAAATCTTCTATGTTGATACTCTTATTGCAGTTACGCAATAAAAGTATATTTCTCAAACTAGAAGAATTCAGCTTATTGCGTTTTTTTGAGCAAATATAATTCAAATCTGAAAATATTTGTTCACAAAGATACGTTGAGGGAAATTAAGATATACACTTCAATGAAATCTTCTTTATTTCAGGATATATTGTACCATCCAGATTTTTCCAGAATTCTATATTGTTAAAATTATCCGGCAAATCTATTTCACTTCGAAGTATAATAAGTTCTGTTTGGATTGGAAATTCGTACTTTCATATATCGCATTTAAAAGGGTTTTGAAAAATATCCAGTAAATGCTGAATATTTTCATAATCCTTAAACCTGTCGTTAAAGTAATTAAAAAGCGTTTCTAATACTTCCAAAAGTTCCAACTTTTTCAAGATTTTTTCCTTGTCGTAAATAACAGAAGTTTTCGGAAATTCCAAAAAGTCTTCAGAATCAATTTGAGCTGCAAGTAAAAAAAGCTGAGTTTTAAAATCTGAAAGAATTTTAAACATATCCGAAATATTATTATCTTTTCCCTGCAGCTTCAAATTCAATTCATTCAAAATGTTACAAATGTCTGTTAAAAACGCCATGTGTAAAATAAATTGATACTCTTTTAAATATTCTTTCTGCAAGTGTAGTTTGTCTCTCCCACTCAACATGCTGATTTCCTATTGGTTGATTGACGATCAAACAAAGAGCGTAAGTATACGTGTGAGTTTAATTTGCTGATATCAGCCACTACTGGGCATCTCTGAGTTAAACCAACACTTATGTTTAGGTTTAGCCCAAATGAACTCTCAAGGAATAAACAAAATTATGCGTTCTACCATTTTCTCAGCGGCATCAGCATCGTCATCCAAGGAACATAGCTTACAGTTGAGTTGCCGATGAAATTCGTTAAGTTGAAACCAACGAGCCTTTTCATAAATAAAAACAGCGTTTTTTGGTTGCATGTGAAACGCTACGAAGCTGAGAGATAAATATAAAGATATAAATTGCAGCAAATGTCAAAATTATCCTATCTCTAGTTTGGACCACTCAATTGCGTACATATGTAAAGCCGGAAATATATATTGCAATAGTTATTTAGCAATTTAAGTTAATACTTATTGCAAAGATATTACTTCTAAATCAGTTGTAATTTTCGTTTGACGTTTAGAAAAAAATGCACAAAAACAAAATTTAAAAAAAAAATTATTTTGTTTGAAAATTTTTTATAAAATTTCATGAATAATAAAAATAAAAAACAAAAATAAACCTACTTTAGTTCATTTAAATGATATTTTCAAGTAATCGTAAAACAACTTTCCTCCTAATTTTTGTTTTTTAATATGAATACCCTTAACATTAGCTCGGCAATAAGCTATTTTATATCGTTGTTCTACCGACGTATTTTACTTATTGCTAATATATTTATCTTAGTTCTAGATAGAGGTTGTAATATTGCTAAATAACTACCCAGTAAAAAACGCTGCTTACCTGTAAGCAGGTTTGTAAGGGAGTAAGCCAAAAAGAATCCCTTATAAACCTGCTTACATATGCCATGATTTTTATATGGCGAATTCCCACTTGGAATCATTACTTTTGTACAAAATAAGAACGGTTTTTAGCGCTTATAAAATGCTGTGATTTCATGGCTTTTAGTAAAATCATATTTCATGTCTACATTATTACAATTAAAGGTAATAATATGAATATTATAAAATGCATTTTACACAAAATTCTACAGATAATAAATTGTTGTTGTTAAAATTTTGGACATATTAATACAATAATTATATTTATTTTTTTACCGCACCACGTGCTAGCTCTTCAGAAACAAATAAATGACTAATTATAATCACTCGGGAAAACAGGTACAGATCGTTTATAACCCACGAAATGAAACGTTCTGCATTACAACCTGTATCCTTGTAAGGGAATAGGATAAGCTGCTTACAACATGAATCCATGTAAAGGAAAGTAAGCTCAAAATTTTGTTTATTTATTTTTATACGATAATTATTCGTTTCTTTTGCTGCTTCTGAGGAAAATGTTATAGTAAGCACTTACATCAGAGCATTTGTTTTATCCAGCTTCTAAAAACACGAAATTTTTTTACTGGGTATTGCAAAATATATTGCCAGCAATAAATATGTTCGCAATTGAGTGGTCCAAACATAAATTGTAAAGAACGCGCTGTTAATTTTAATTTAAAATTTAAAGCGTAGATAAATGCTCATATTTTTTGTATCCCTAAACATAGTATTTGCCAGGAATATTTTTTTCCAAATTGTTATTACCTTTTTGTCCCCCTATAACGTAGCCATATATCAATAAAGGTTCGAGGGGCGGCCCCTGTCATTTAAGCAAAATTTCAACAATATTTTAAATACCCCTTGATAAAAAGTTCATCCCAGTAATTTTTTGTGGCTAATCATGAATTTTACTTGTTGTAAAGTTATAAAATGTTTTGCCATTTATTTCATGCTGCAATAGTTTTATTTTGATCCCTTTTGTAAGAAGCTACAGTTTTTTTTTTTTTAAGTTTATTAACCTAAAAGCAAAACAAAATTTTAAGAATTTCATAATCAAAAACTGGTTAGTTACTATTTTTATTCTACAAAGTGTATTGACATCCATGACGGAATAAAAATAAAAATACAAGCAAAATGAATATATAACAACTTGCAATATCATATATACAACATAGCTAGTTGGAAAAATATTGGCTACAAAATCGCCCACAAATTTTGAGAAAAAAACACCCAGCAAAACCACACATTACCAAATAATGGGTAAAGTAATGTATCGCCATAGGGCTTCACTCATTACAATACACCTTACTTCACTGATGAATTTTACAGGCAATGAGCCTAAAATTAATGGGTGGACCCATTACCTTGTGGGGGATAAAGTAACTGGTTATTTATATGGTTCCATGGTGGAAAAAAAGTGGAGTGTATATAAATAGATTTTCAAATACTTTTTTTTATTAAATAAAAAACGTAGTCACGCTGGTATTTGAACCAGGGGTCTCTGGCTGTTAACAATTAGTTAGGCGAGAACTCTACGAACTGAACTATTGATACATATAATATTTGATTGCTTAAAACGTAAATGAATTGTTGTGCTTAATGTTTTCGTTTGTGATATCAAAAATATACACCTTACCCTCATGTTTACAAAAGATCACAAAGTAATGTGTCTAAATATAGATTTTCAAAATGATATTTTAAACATTACTTTACGCTAATATTTCATGCATTATGCAATTCATGATGAATTGATCAGTCATTATTTTATGTTCTGAAGTAATGTAAAAAGCAATGAAGTATCATTACAAAATTTAAAAAACTGTCAAAATTTAAAAAATAAAACTATAAAAAAACAATCTACACAATCTGAAAATCGCCAACATTTTGGCGGTTTTATTTTCCAATTTGAGTAATTTTTCGACAAATTTTTCTTTAATTTTTGTCGATTTATTTTTTTCCATTCTTTCAATTTCGGTGATTTTTATAAATTAAAAACAATATTCAATTCAATTCAATTAAATATTTAATAGATATGATTACATTTTTTATTGAAACCAAATCAGCTAAATAGTTACAAATTATTTATATTTATACTACATTGTTTAATTTTAACCACAGATATTTTCATATGAATTTGATATTCATAACTATGATTATGCCTTTTACTTTTGTTAATTTTAGATAACCAAACAGGTGTTAATTGTATAAACAAATATTTTAATTGAAACTCGATTTTAGTTTTTTCTGTTTATTCAATTCCTATTAAGTTTTCTTAATAATTATCATATAACCCATGTTGGGTGCACTCTCATACAAAAAAATAAAAAAAAGCTTAAGGCGACAAATAACTGTATGTTTTGTCTATATGTACAATATACAAATATTGTTCCCCATACGAGACCAACAATCACGTTGACAACAATAAAGATATAAACAACATTCATAATGTTTTGATTGAAAACCAGAAGGAAAAGCACTGGCCAATTGTTTAACTGAATTGTATGGATGGCATAACATAACATCTTAAAAATACAAAAAAAAAAAGAAAAGAGAATATACATTCCGACCAGACCTGGGTGATGTCAATTACATTTTTGAATCATTCAGTTGTGAAATTTTGTAATCATCAATAATATTAGACCTACGCTCACACTTGTGAACTTAAACGCTTCCTGGGAGAAATTGTAAAACTTTTAATACCAGACATGGGGATTAGTAACAACTAGGGTTGTCACTCGAATAAAAATTATTCGGTTAATCGAGCGAACAAAAAGAAAATTCTAACAATTTAAACAACATCATTTTCGTATACCATATAATTCGAATAAATTTTGACGATTAATCGAATAATTGGATTAATTTAAAAGTTACTTCATTTAATAAAACTTTTTCGAAAATTTACTAATTTTGGGAAATAAACAATAATGGACAAAATGAAGACAAATAATTAACTGAAATTTTAAAGCTTTTATTAATCGTTTTCCAAGATTTACTATATGACTTTCAAGCAAGTAATATGAAGGAACCCAGCTAGAAAAATACGAACGGCAAAGCATTGGCCCAGTGCTTTCAACGGTGGTATGAGCGTTGGCAGAGCGTTGGATATCTGAAGATTTAAGTGCTTTGCCAACCCCAAAATGATAACACCGGGCAGGGCTTGGCCGTTTCTTTTTTAAAACGTTGGCAAAGCACTGGCAATAAGCGCTTTGCCAGTACCAAAACCAAAAACGACCAATAAAGTCCTACTTAGTAATTCACTTCAGTAAAGAGTTGTATTATTTCTTATTAAATGATTTCGGTAATTTGAACAGAAATAACAATAGGCTTGCTTCAACTAAGTTAATTACAAAATAACTGAATATTTTTTTTATCAAATTACTTTTGTGATAAGTTAGCACGATTTTTTACTACAATTTTACTTAAGAAAGAAATTTGAAAATAAATTTCTTAAGTAAAATTTTAGTACAAAACTATACTTTGTGATGACTATACTCCTATTATATTCTTAACTTCAAATCATAAATTGCAATTTAGTTTTGAATTTTTCCACTCTTGTTGTGAACAAGGGATGTGCCACTGTTTTTTATTAAGTTAACGGTTGTAAATTTTGTAAATAAGTACTGGCAATGCACTTTTTGCCAATGTTGGGAAAGCGTTCTAAGTCAGTACTGTGCCTGTGCTTTTTTATTATTACGGTTGTAAATTTTGTAAATGAAAGTACTGGCAAAGCACTTTTTCCGAACGTCGGCAGAGCGTTCTAAGCCAGAGCTGTGCCAGTGCTTTTATTATTTTTACTGTTGTAAATTTTGTTAATTAAGCACTGGCAAAGCAGAGTGTTGTAAATCAGTGCTTTGCCAGCACTTTATTTGTTGGATCATTGGCAAATAGTGCTCTGCCAGTGCTTGATTTTTCAGACCATTGGCAATTTCTGGCTGGGAAGTTACAAATAAAGTGATGCCGTTAAAATATAGCATAATTTTTTAAGTATAAAAAAAATTTTTTTTTTTTGAAGTATAAAAAATATTGCTATATTACAACGATAGCACATTAGCACTTAAACAATTTTCAAAACTGTAATATTTTTCATCACGAGATAATGCCAAATGGCGTATGATTGAGAAATATTTTGGTGTTACTATAGTCTAAAATGATTGCATTTGAGAATTGGTATTGTTGTCGTATTCAAATTGATGGCAAAATTCTTAAAATTTTGAGATGCTACCGTAAAATACTTTAAATATTTAAGTATTTTTCAATTTATTTTTATTCGTTATTCGTTTTGTTAATCGGAAAATTTTTAAAAATTAATCGATTGATTGTTCGATCAAAGACTGTTTGATCGTTTATTCGAACAAAATAAAAACCCGAATAAATGACAATTCTAGTAACATCATCTGGATATTTAATTACAGGGCAATTACTCAATTACATTCAATTGCATGGAATTTAGGCTTACCAGACGGTCTTGATTTGGCTTAATTTACAAGAACTTTTAATGCTCGTCAATAATCAGGAAAAAATTAGTTTTGTTAAGATTTTTTAAAGCCCAACGAAAAAAAAATTAATTTTTTTCAATGTTTTCCTTAAACAAAGTTTTGTAAAAATCAAATGAACATTTCATTGAAATATTATGGTAAAGCGTTTTCTTTTAGTGTTTTTTTTTTTACTTTTTTCTTTAAGAAAAGCAACACTGAAGAAATTAAATTTTAAGTGTTACTTTTTGGTTTTTTTTTTTTTTTTTTTTTTTTTTTTTTATTTATTTTTACTTAATTGTTTTAATATTTCTTGAATTGTTTTAGTCCTAAAAATCGCCATATACGGATCCATACATATGTACACATGATTCATGTATGTCCACATGCATCCATAAATGATTAATGTGTGTTAATAAAAGGTTCAGATATGTTCATATGTGGAATCATATGTTCATGTGTGCGCATTAACAAGAATTGAGGTAATATTTAAATATACAATCATACATTAACAACACTGTACATTAACAAAAATTGAGGTAATATTTACATGTATGATCACATATGAACTCCTATGGGCATATATGAATCCTAAATGGTGTTACATGGACATGTATGATCTCGAATGAATTTATATATGAGACTGAATGTGTTCATAAAGGGATGCATATATATGTTGATTTTTAACAGGGTTTATAAAATTGTTTTATACTTTTTATAAAAAAAATTATATTTTTATAAAAAAAAAATACAAATACAAACGTTTAGTTTATTTTAATTGTCAAGATTTTTTCTAAAATCAAAATTTTTTTTTGGTAAATGTCAGTCATTTTGCAAATTTGAATTTGCCAACCCTATTGTAATTAGACGTAATGAAGTAATTGACCTGTCTTTAAATACACAAATATTGTTATTATGTCCCATGTCTGGTAATGAACAAATTTTAAATTTTTAAAAGAAGCGTTTCATTCTACAGGTGGGAGTGAGCGTAGGTCGAAAATTATTAATGATATAGAAAGGGAATGATTGCAAAATGTAATTGACATCGCCCAGGTCTGATTCAGACAAAGTTAGATATAGTTACACGGTAGCAAATATATATATATATAAACGCTTTTGGTTACCGTCTGTCATTCTGTTGTAGCAAAACATTTAATTAAGTAACATGACAATAAAAACCGTAACATTTTATTATTACATTGTACTAAGTACTACCACTACTACTTACTCAACTACATATATACACACATACATTCAACTGTTGAACATTGTATTTATGAAAGAAGAAGAAGATGAAAAAACAACAATGATGAAGCTTATGAAATTCCATTAAACGCCAACATAACGTTTTAACCCTCTAACGTAAAAGGATAGAAAAAGACAGCCTCTTTTTTTAGGTTTTTGTCCAAATCCCATATGATTTTGTTTTCTACAGTTCAGGTGCTAACATTTCAATTAACCCCTGGTTTGCCATTAGGACACCAGTGGAATTTGTTATATCGACTTCGAGTGATATCTGCAATTTTCGTTGACATTAAAATCATTGGTTAAACCGTCCTATTAGATAAAAGGTCAAAAAATTACATCAAACGTATAAAAGTTCTTTAAATACATGAAGGTCTCATGTTGGGCGCCATTATTGAAAAGGGGGTATCACAGGATATATTGATCTGAGCTTGATAAAAACGAATATTAATGCAGCTGTGCTGATATTCAAATGACGTCATTGTTAAAAATCCTACAGTTGTAAAAAAAACGTATTCAAAACAGTATCTCAGTGGCAATTTTTAGAAAAAATCAGAAAACTGTGCAGGATGGTATTTATCACTGTGCTGGAGGGTATTTATCAGCATACCATTCGGTTTGCAATTCATCGAGAAAAATTCTAGATCATTTGATTACTTATTGATATTAAAAGGTGGTTGGTATTGAAAATGAGAAAAATCAGTTGAAAAGTGTTCAGAAGTTTTAAAAGAAAACGTCAAGTCAACTCGAATTTTTACTTCAAATCACAGTTATTTCAATTATGACGTCATTGTATAAGAAATGTAAATTTCACATTTAAAAACACTGGAAAACATATCGATAAAAAAGCAAAATATTTTTTTTACAAAATTTTTTTTTTTGCCTATTTTTAATTGAATTTGTCTAAAAATGTTCGGTTCAGCCGACTTTAATACTTCCACTTCTTTTAATAATGGGTCTATAACGGCGCCGGACATAGCCCCAAATTGGGTTTGGGGATTATGGCCGAAAATTTTTTGGACCTAATGCCCATGGGCATTATGACCAATTATTGTAAATATAATGGCCGAAGCACTGAGATTGGAAATAAGCCAAAGCCATTCGAATATTTCGGTTGTAGCTGTTGAAGTTTTTTGTAGTTATCACCGAATTTCCGTTAACGCAATCGAAATTCGATTCGGTCTAGGCAACCGAAAAATTCGATTAGCAACAAATACGGTAGCCACGACCGAGTCTGTTTTCTGCTTGTAGCAAAGTCGGCGTTGGAAATATTCCAGTGTAGAAAACTCCTAAGGCTAGATAAAAAAAAATATCTGTAACAAACTCAAACTGTTTTTGTTGGAAAATACTTTATCTTATGGATCGAAAAAATATTTGCCCATAATCCGCACTTCAAGATAAGATAATGACCGAAAAAATTTCAGACATATTCCTTAAACCAGAAATCGAGTTAATATCCGTGAGGGCAGTGTATCGACACTATCAAAGAAGTCTACTTGGATCATTTATTTCTACATAGGTTCATAACTTTCTAAAATTCTACTTGACCTTGCACCACGGGACTATCCTCCGTTTGTCAGTAGGACATACGCTTGTCGTGCTTAGAACTTTGTATCAGATAACATTTACTTGAGTTTCTAACAGAATGGTTTTTGATGTAATCAGTTCTCATATAGGGGTACATACTCAAATCGGTGACAGATATTATTCATATTTCCGATTTTGAAATTAATTGTTATGACCAAATCTTTTTTGCTCATAATCCCCAGTTAATAATATACACATTTCCCATAGGCATATAGACAGATTTTTAAAAAGGACAGTAAAGCTTTTTGGCTTAGCTGGTCTATGGTTGGGCTTAGCGATTCTCTACTCTCTGGTACTTACGAATTCGGCTTTGTTGAGAAAAGGTTTTCTGCACAGCGGCCTAATGTCCGAAGCCGTCTTGCTGCCTTCGTTGTTTGTAAATTGATCTTAACCTTTATTGGGTCTTTGAAGATTTAGAGATTGTTTGCGAAAATTGTCCGGCTATAGCCACCCAAACCAAAGTGATGGCTATGACTAATAAGATTTCGGTCATAATCTCGATTTAAAAATGGACAAATTCTTAATGGGCATTAAGACTGAGAACAGAAACGATTGTATACGTTAAAGGTTTTTTTATACTTTGCGGTATGTACGAATTCGGATACATTGAGGAAGAGTTATCTGCGGAGCACCCAAATGTCCAAAGCCTACTTTTCTATATAACGTTTTTTTTGCGACTTCGGCTGATACACATATTACACCGAGATAAGTAAACTTATACCCAGAGCTCGAGTTTTGGTTTCCAACACCCTCTTATCTAGTATACTAAAGGGTGGTCCACCCAAATCGCACGATGTTAATTATAAATAAATTAAAAAGTTTTCAGAGAATTATCTTAATATTTTTTATTATGATAGAAGGATCTATGACAATTATGTGTGAAACAAAATATCGGCCATATGCTCGTCACGGCTCCGGTGGCATATCTCTATCCGATAGTCCATATTTTAAATGACTCTGAGACATAATTGAGGTTCAATGTAGTTAATGTGACGAATTATCTCATCCTTTAGCTCTTGAATTGTTCTTCTTTTAAATATCCTCAAAGAAAGAAGCCCAACGGTGTCAAATCACATGATCGTGGCGGCCAATTAACATCGCCACGACGTGGGATAACACGGCCATTGAATTTCAACAACCATTCGGCGTATTGAAGACGCTTGAAATGGTCAGTAGGATTTAGGTCTGGAGTCAATTGAACCTTGTAATCGTGTAAATTCAAATCTTTATTAAAAATTTGCATCAGTGATGTTCGTGAGATGTACAATTGTTGGGCACGACGACGAGTCGAGGTTGACGGCTCTTCTGGCACACTATCGCGAACAATGTTTTCCGCAGAACGAACTGGGCTAGCATGCACAGGTGTTTTCACATTTCCCACAGACCCGGTTTGCTGAAATTTTCTCACAATTCTCCCGATTGTGGACACATTTGGTCGATTATGATGACCAAAAAAAATTACGAAGTGCACGAAATGCATTTTGATTTGAACGCCCATTTCGTAGAAGGCTTGAACAATCTTAACGCTCTGCTCAATTGTGTACCTCTCCATGGTTGAATTTGTCAGACACTGAGGCAAAGAAATGTCAAAATAAGTTGAGCAAAAAACTTGAAGTTAATTAACATCGTGCAGTGTGATTGAACCACCCTTTACATCCGTTTATTGTCGATTGTCCAGTGGATCGCACAGCGCATTACAGGGAAAATTCGTTTATGAGTCGGACTTGCCGTAAAGTCTTCGCTGAGAATTATTATCTTGATAAATTCAAGTCTAATGTCCATAAACACTACTCCCCTTTTCCTTCCTCTCATAACCAATTTGATTTATATCAACACAATGCACTGCATTTGTAGGGGCCTCTTCTGAAAAAAGCTTTCATGGGGACTAAGCCATTTTGTAAACATTGTTATTTATCCTACTTTCTATAAGGTCCGACAGATTTAGGTCATAATCTGCAAAATGGAAATTGGTAGCAAACAGAATATTACGAAACTGAGTTTCGCTAGAAATTTCGAGATAAATATTTTTAAACGAGAATTCTGGCTTGTAACACTTCCTTCGGTCAGCATTAAGAAGAAAAATTTTACGATATTGAATTGAATCTTTTGTCGCAAAAAACTGGGAAACTCATTCCCGTGACCGTAATATGAAACTACTAATGCTTGTCTGTTTTTCGGACACTTTTCAATATCTGAAAATTCCAGGCAATATACTTATCGGTCATCAAAAACAAACGATACAATTATGGGTTAAAAGTTCTAATATGAAAACAGGATTATTTCGTAGACTTCGTTTAGAATATTTGTTGAGTCATTTTTCTTTTTAAAAGAAACCGTACTGGGTTATAAGTAAACAAGTTGGTAAAGCTTATATCATCTCTAAAAGCATATTTTTGTTAAAAGTTAAATATCATTAAATTAATATGGTACAGATAAAGTAAAACATCGTGCAAACAAATCATATATTGCTGAGATAGAAGACAAAATCGAAAAAAAAAAATTAAAAATGTGTCCCCATTTTTCTGGATTAGACTAGAGTTTTTGTGGTTCAATATTGTAAAATTAAGAACTTATGTATGTCATTTTCACATCGACTTATATCACAATTTAATCATTACTACTTCTCTAACTATTATGTTCATAAAAACATTTCCTTTCAAATAACTTACAGCGACCTTGATGAGCATAAAACTGCATCATGTGAAAAAATAATCATTCATTATAAACTCATTCCTTTGAAATATTTAACATTATATTCAATTACAATTTCTCAAGGCGCCACATCTGAGTGTCTTGAGAAAAATAGAAATCTGCGTAAGACCTTAATTGCTCCCATTGTCCATTAACATATATACTTTTTCTGTACCCTTGATGACTGCAAATGAAATAAAACAAACAGACATTAAAATTAATTTACATTAACACAGCGCTACAAATTTGACCCCTAAAATGAAAAAAAAAAGAGTACCGACCATTGATTCTAAATATTTCGGTCACGCTGATTTTATTGGCGTACACCGTTATTTTTTTTTTACTTATGGGCCAGGTACTACGTAAATTTGCATTAAAGTCGAAAGACTTTCATTAACATTCGCTTATCACATTTGGCTAATAAATGTGCGTTATTAACAAGTAATTTTTCGATAATTTTTGAAAATTTTTGTAAATTTTAAAGCAATACGGGAAGATGGATTCTAAGATGGATTTTGACCCGAAAAATTATGATATGAAACATAAAAAGTTCCAGGCTACTAAAAAAATTATTCGTGGATTAAATTATTAACTTTGATGACCTTAACTCCAAAATCCAGAATTTATCAAATTAAAACTTCTTTAACTTCAGTAAAAGTATGGGTGTGAAATTTGGAGTTTTTCATTTTAAGGTTATCAAAGTGACCGTTAATAAACAATTTTTATATCGAATAAAATCTGAAAACAAATTTGTCAAACACTTATCTAAAATTAAAAAAAAAAATTATTTGGAACATTTGTTATTTTAAAAATAGAGAAAAGTAATTTGTCATTTTTGATTATTTGAAAATTTTTTGGATTTCTAATTTTCGAGCGCTCGTGTAGATTTTAGCTAATCTTTTTTGTCTTTAAAAATATTAACTTTGTTGTTTTCTTAGTGTTTTTAAAACCTTTTACAATTTTGGTTTCTTCACTCATAATAATCCATGCTGAAATACGAAAAAAACTTCAAAACAACGAAATCTTTTGTAAAATGAACAAAATTTCGTGTATTTTTCAAAAGTTTTTGTTACTTTGAAATTTTTGTTTGTATTTATATGCATGGATCATTATCAGTGTTTCTGTCTTCAGTTACAATTTTATTGCAGTATTTAAAATTTTTTCCCACCGAAATATATAATCTTCTATAAATCTAAAATTCCTACAAATTTTTACGTATTTTTGGTACACAAAATATCATCTGTTACAGCGCAACCAGAAATATGTTATTTCCTTTGCATCGTATTGAAAAATGAATGAGATATTTATCTTTTTTAGAACAATTGACGAATTCGGGCATTGATTTGTAATAGAATATTTTTGCATATTTTGCTCTTGTTTTTGCATATTTCGATAAAAATCATACGAGGGCGGATTAATAAGTCCGTGACTTTTTGAATGAAAAAAAGTTTTTTTTTGCAAAAAAAAAAATTATTTTTCAACATAATCTCCTTTTAGCTCAATACACTTAGTCCAACGTTTCTCCAATTTTTGTATCATTTCAAAAAAAAAGGATTTTTCGAGGTACATAAAATAGGCATTTGTTTGATCAATAATTTCATCGTTGGAGCTAAATCTCTTTCCACCGAGCCATTTCTTTAGGTTTGGAAATAGGAAATAGTCAATGGGGGCTTAATCCGGAGAATATGGCGGATGAGGTACCAATTCGTAGCGCAATTCATGGAAAATTGCCATTGAGACTGCACACGTGTGTACCCGTGCATTATTAATGAAAAAGAACTTTTTCTTGGCCATATGGGGTCGGTTTTTTAAATCCTCGTTAAATCGGTCCAATAATTTGGAATAATATTCGCCGTTTATTATTTTTCCCTTTTGAAGGTAATCGATGTGGATTATAACTGTTGCCATCCCCTTATTGGCCACGATTACGTTTATGGTCAATTGAGAGCAAACGCGGCACCCATCTTACAGACAGCTTTCTTAAACCCAACTGATCTTTTAAAATCGAAACCAGACTGCTATATGAAATGCCTATGGCATCAACAATCTCACGCACTTTTACTCTTCGATCGGCCAACACCATATCGTTTATTTTTCGACATTTTCGTGTGTATTGAGCTCAGTTGGCCGTGCAAAACGTTCAGAGTCATTTGTACTTGTTTGACCACAACGAAAGTCAGTGAACCACTTTTTTACCATTGAAATCGATGATACGGAATACCCATAGTATTTATCAAGCTTTTCCTTGGTTAGATTGACGGTTTTTTTTCGCAAAAAATAATGTTTAATAAGCACTCGAAATTTACTTTTTTCCATTAAAAAAAAATCCACGAGGTTGCATGTTTTGAACAGCTGTAGTCTATTAACAGGTGGAACTTGATGGGAACAGTGTTGCATTTCCTATAACTACACGGGAAGTTTGAAAAGTCACGGACTTATTGATCCGCCCTCGTATTTTTGATAAAAAAATCTTATTTTTGGAAAAAGAATCTTCTTTTAGTACTTTTTAGAACAAAAGCATATTTTTATAGCATATTTTAGCGATTTTTTTTAATTTAGGTTTGAGTTATCAAACAATTTTATTTTCAATAAAAAATGTTTTTTTTTTGATTTTTCAACACTGATTTCAGAAATTTTTGCAAATTTAAATTTCTTGTTTTAAGACTCTACCGATTGAGCTATAGTCAATCTTTAATCTCCTTTTTTTTGTTGGCAATTAAAATAAATTTCTCAAAGTTATACTTAACGAAAATGTGTGTTTTAATCGCAAATTTTCCGTTTAGGTTGCTTTGGTTATTATACATATTAAGATTGAATTTTGTCACTTCTGATGATACCATTTTGAAAAATAAACTATACTTTTTATGTTCCGAAAATCTTGTGGTACTTTGATTCAAGTAAACCTAATTTACAAATTTTTGTACTAAAATTATAAAAAAAAATATTTAAGACTTTTCAAACTTTTCAAACGTTTTCTTTACCATTTCGAAAGAAGATTTACATATCTTTGTATATCACCCTCCTCTCACTCCCCCCCCCCCCCCCCCCTGAATCCACGCCTGTACTAGATTTTACTATTTTTTTCCATAATTTATCATCCCATTTCGCAATCGACCAAAGCATTATTTTGCATAAGTAAAAACACAAATCTGACCAAATATTTCGTGTAAAAAAGAAAGTGCGGTTCATGGGAAAACCGCGAAATGTGCTTAAAATATATAGAGAGCATAACGAAAAAGGACGACCCATGAATTAATTTTTTTCTATAATACGAGTATGTATGTAGCTTAAAAAAAGGTGTGTAACAAAATTCAGCAAAAAAGTTTATATTTGCGAAAGTTATTTTAACAAACACTTTCATTACAGTGAATGTTTACAAAATATTTTCAAATGTTATTTTAAAAATCATACAAATATGTGGACATTTTCAAAATACAATTTGAAAATATTTTGTAGACATTGTAGACAATTTGTAATCGAATGTTAATGAAAATCTTTTATGTATTTACCATAAAAAACTATGATAAAATATCTTATTTTTAAAATTTTATGAATAAGACTTCGTTAAGACATGCAAAACTTTAATGTAAATTTGCGAAAAATCTGGCCCATAAGTGAAAAAAAACTTGAAACGCCATTAAAATCAGCGTGGCCAAAATATTAAGAATCAATTGTCGGTACTCTTGTTTTATTTTTCGAGTTGCGCGGTGTAATTATAAAAAAATATGTTTGTTTAGCATAGAACCGACCCTTTTTATTCTTCCTCTAACTTAGTATGTCACCATGAGCACCAGCCGCATTTTACCATACCACAATGACACATTGTCATTGCTTCCCCAGTTGATTGATGTCTAAAATTCTTAAATTCATAATTTTTCCCTCCTCTTTTTTTTGTCTTTATCACACTAAATGCTGGGGAAGCAGGAGAAAAAAATCTTGCTAGCCTTTAGCCAGGAATGGATGGTAGATAAATAAACAACAGAAATAAAACATTCAAATGTTGTTCATAAATTGCAATGAATGAATAGAGAAAAGGAAAAAAAGTTTACACAAAAGCGCATCATTTACATGACTCAACTTTCTTTCTTTTACATACATTTCATGTACTATTCATTATAAACATTTTATTTAAAAGAATTAAGTCATTAAATAATAAAATTTCTTTTACGATAGAGGAGTCCACATCTATTGGGTTCGTGGACACCGGATCATAGACGAACTGTCTGGACGAAGTGTTCGGTAGAATGACTGAATGACAATAGACGTTCGCGTAACACGTCGGTCCTTTAAACGGCATGTAGACTCCATTATTATGAGTAGGGCTGATGCGTTTTGGAGGGATACCGCAACGTGCATATTGTCGAAAGTTATATGATGTTCAACTAACCTGGGTCAAACGATCGTTTACTGTCCTTATACAGAAGCGATTGCAGACTTCTGATGGGGGTATTGATGGGTCACTTTTGGACTGCGGTTCCTGCCTAGAGAGCGGAAAAACTGACGAGTGATACGAGGGCGGATCAATAAGTCCGTGACTTTTTGAATGAAACACAGTTTTTTATGCAAAAAAAAAAATATTTTTCAACATAATCTCCTTTTAGCTCAATACATTTTGTCCAACGTTTCTACAATTTTTGTATCCCTTCCAAAAAATGGGATTTTTCGAGGTCCATAAAAAAGGCATTTGTTTGATCAGTAATTTCATCGTTGGAGCTAAATGTCTTTCCACCGAGCCATTTATTTAGGTTTGGAAATAGTATATAGCCCAATTCATGGAATTTTGCCATTGAGACTGCACACGTGTGCTCCCGTGCATTATTCTTGTCCATATGGTGTCGTTTTTTTTTTTTAGTCCTCGTTAAATCGGACCAATAAGTTGGCATAATATTCGCCGTTTATTGTTTTTCCCTTTTGAAGATAATCGATGTAGATTATCCCGCTTGCATCCCAAAAAACTTTTGTCATCACCTTATTGGCCGACAAACTTACCTTGGCCTTCTTGGAAGCCGGTTCACCTGGAGAAACCCATTGGTTAGACTGCTGCTTGGTCTCCGGAGTATTGTAATTGATCCATGTTTCGTCCACAGTTACAAAACGCCGCAAAAACTCATTCGAATTGCTGTTAAACAACTCCAAACAATCCTTTGAAGTTGTCACACGATTATGTTTATGGTCAATTGAGAGCAAACGCGGCACTCAAAAACCCAACTTATCATTTAAAATCGAAACCACACTGCCATATGAAATGCTTATGGCATCAACACTCACGCACTTTTACTCTTCGATCGGCCAACACCATATCGTGGATTTTTTCGACATTTTCGGGTGTATTGACCTCAATTGACCGTCCAAAACGTTCAGCGTCATTTGTAATTGTGCGTCCACAACGAAAGTCAGTAAACCACACTTTGTTTCCATTGAAATCGATGGTGCAGAGTCCCCATAGTATTTATCAAGCTTTCCTTGGTTTGATTGACTTTTTTTATTTCGCAAAAAATAATGTTTAATGAGCATTCGAAATTCACTTTTTTTCATTTTTTTAAAAAATCCATTAGGTTGTATGTTTTGAACAGCTGTTAAACGAAAAGTAAATTACAGAACTTGCTCAAAATTTGACAGTAGTCTATTAACAGGTGATACTTGATGGGAGCAGTGTTGCATTTCATATAACTACGAGGGAAGTTCGAAAAGTCACGGACTTATTGATCCGCCCTCGTAGTTGTAGGTTTTGTGTGTTAAACAGTGGAAAATATCATGTGTCACTGTCCAGATCTAGCAAGCTCCAGTTCAAAATGTGTAGGGTACTATCTGTTCCGAGATCTAGATGATATCTCTGTAATCAAAATTTTAAGACTTCTGTCATTTGCTGAGAGAGTGGGTAGCTCTGGCTACTAGCACTCACGTCTGACAAGAAGTGAAGGTAAACTTTTCTTGTCTGGTAACGCTAGGGATCTACCTTACCCTAACCCAACCTAACCTACTATTGCAACATACTAAGATACCCGTCGGAATTCAGTTTTTTACTCTACTAAGTATGTTTCTGCTAACGACTTTTTGATACAAGAACATTCATAGGTATACAATGAAATGTATGGGGATTTTCATTTGTTTTTGAATTCCAACGGAACTCGAGCGAATTCTTGTCTCATTTGGCCGAAAACTTACGTGGTTAAAATTTGAGCCAAATCGGATAGTGCTAAGCCGTGCACCTTTTAGGTCAAAGTTCAAATTTTGAAAATTCCGTAAATTGAACTATACTTAACTTAAAACGATGGGTTTTTTTGCGTGCGTTGATTTAAGTGGACAAAATTTGTGTTTCAAGTATCCTAAGTTATTTCTGAAATGTTTTCATTTTCATTGCAATTAAGTGTCCCATTTCATTACAATCCAACTGGCCCACTAAATTTTTTTTTTATGTTATAATGAAAAATAATGTTTTCGTCATAGTTATATGTAGTGTCCGACCGAACAGTTCGGCCAAAAAACTATATTTGTTCGGTTTTTTGGATACTTGGAATATCAAGTTAGTCAAAATTTGGCCAACAATTGTAAAAAAATCGATAATTTTAAGTCAATTAAAGTTTAAAGTTCAATATACAAAATTTGTGGATTTTTGAACTTTGACGTCAAAGATACATGGCTTAGAGTTGTGGTACAATAATCCGCTTGGGTTTGATCAAAAATCCAAAATTGATATTTCATTTCCACCCTAATATACATATTGCGAAGTTTTCCCTACAGTTAAAAGAGACTTTTGATTTTGAAAAAACTTTTTCCTTAGAAAAATTTAAGATTCGAAAGACTGAGAGAAATAAAAGGCAAATTGTGAAGACATTTGAAATTATTTTTCTTTACAGAGCTTTTACATTCAGACCGATTATATGTACAAAAACACCTCGATATTCTAAAAAGTAATTTCTATAAATATGTAAAATTCTGGTAGCTTTCTCTATCAGAAATATGCTCATTATGCAAACATCATCAGATTGCCTTGTATTCTGTAAAAAAAAAATTATAAAAATCGCAGTTTATGAGAAAAAAAAAAATAAAATCTGTCAATTCAGCATAACTTTTTTCTGAAATGTTTCACAGACATAACATACAGACAAACTGTATTTAATCTGAAGTCCTAATTTCCGAATAAAAATTGTTAAGTTGGGGTGGGTTCGACAAACATATCGTCTAGTCCATGGTGCCCGAACGATAAATTGGTCCATTGTGCCATTCCCCATAAAGAAAAGTAAATAATAGATAGAGAAATAAGAGTAATGAAATTAAGATTCAAAAAGGAAATGAATGAACCTGAGGACATCCTAATATAATTCACAAACAATCCAAAAGGCGCTGTCTGATCCTAGAGAAAATTTGACAGTAATAGTAACAAAATGTTGTGTCCTGTGCTCATTCTCCAGACATGACGCACACAATGGGTCATTGACAACACCTACCCTAGCCATATGACTTGCACATGCGCTGTTCCCCGTAATCAAGCCAGTAAGTCTACGACAATAGAGAAAAGAGGAACCATCACTTTTCCCACTTTCTGGGGCTTGAATAATGACAATGTGAATAGTTTCAACAATCCGGGTATTTTTCTACGAAGGAAACTTTCCTTGGACTACCATATCGAGAACAGGATTACTAAGGCGCACCTTTCGTGGGCAATTTGCAGAAGAACAGACTGCTTTAAAGGTCATCATGAAACAAACTGTCGTTTAAATTAACTGGTAAATTTGAGTCTGAGAATCACAAATAATTAGATATTTGCTTGAAAAATTAGTTTAAATACGGATGAAATTTGTTCTTGTGTTGAAATAAGTTATCCTATGACTTAAGCTAAATAACTGATTTAAACGAGAACAGCAGAAAAAATCGTTCAAATGAATTGAAACCCGTTGAACAGACTTTTGTACAAACTATTCTTTGTGAATGTACACCCAGAAAACAGTCTCAGTCCATTTTTTTGCCTATCGAATTCTAGCGGTAACGACAACTATCTTCATATTAAATTATATATTTAGTTGTGAAAGTTTTCTGATTCAATATTATATTCCACATAAATATTAGTACGTTCCACAAAACTTTATTGAAATTGAATTATTATTTTTTATTTTTCTGGTATTGAACCGTGGCATTCAGATTAATTGTCCTTTGTTATTCTGATTGCGCCACAATCACTTTTAAATTTCTTTGCGATATTTGCTGTTTAAACATTTAAATATTTAATTTCAATTAAAAAAACCATTTATGTTTGTCTTTTCCGAGATTTGAACTCGGAAGTTCGGAGTACAATCTTTACCCACTACACCACAAACACTTTTAAATGTTGAGCGTTAAATTTGAATTTAAATATTCGGTTAAGAAAACAGGCATAGTCTAAAATTCGTTTACCAATACCAATCATTAGTTGCGTCTGTAATCAATGCAATCCACAATTTGGTTGGTTCTACTGAAACCCTAATTTCATGGCATATTTGATTGTGAAAAAATTATTTTGAGTTACCACTTCTGATTATCGAAATTTTTTTAATAAATTCGATAGAATGTACCAATTTTCTTGTATTATCACTAAATAAATGGTTGCCTCTACAGCACGCAATTACTAACCGCACTTGATTATTTTTTTATTACCAGTACAGCTTTTTTCTTTCTTTATTAATCGATTAGAGGTAATTCCAAATAAAATAAATGTCAATGCTTTTGACCGAACTCCAACCAATCTGTTTTCTGGGTTAATGTATGTTGTCACATTCTTGACTGGTTTATCAGCAGGTAGTCCCTGTAGACCACCTCCCAATTAAATTGTATTCACATATGAACCTATCCAATGTAGTGTCTATGTCAAGCAAAGTCCCAACTGCTATGCCGAAATTGTGGAAGTCGAAACCGATTCAATGTTTGCCATCGAACTAGCAATTTCACTGTCCGGAGTACCGACATGACCCAGAACCTATAACATACGAACCCTATGACACATATAAACGTCAGATCTGGTTTCCTATAGAACATGAAACGATAATAGATTCAAGTGCCTAAAGCTCGGCCTAATTATCACAACACATACGGATTCAGGTGTCCATAAATCCGATATTGATTACCCAATGCGCCACATCAAAAGTAACCCATATAATAATAAAAAGTATCAGTATAATTAGTCCATCTGAATTGCCCCAGCTATCACTACTCTAAATGATTACTCAATGTTTTTTACCGGGTTCGATACGAGGTATAATGTTATCTAAAGACATTAGAAACATCGGAAAATGTTCCGAAATCATATCAACGACCATGGTCTGTGTTGCACTTCATATGTAATATTCCATTATTTCGGTGTCTAGATATGTAGTGTATATGAAGTTCCAAAGTAAAAACTCTCCGACAATGTTAGATAATCCGCAGTCCCTGAGACAGCAGATTTAATTTCCCTACAAAATTTTCTAAACGAAATTTTCGCATAAGCCTGGAATTCTCCATAAAAAGTGAGTTGACCACAAAGCACTAAATTTAAACAGTCAAGAAGATAAATAAAATTCATAAATAAAATTCATATTCATTTGATCACATTATGACGCGCTTTAATTGCAGTCAATACCAAATGCAGGTCAGAGATATTTGCCGCGGAGAATGTTGTTTTTTGAGTAAAGTGAAACAAGATCTTGAAGAGCCGACCACTCATAGGATATACCGCTTTGACACGCGCATTGTTTTCAATTTAGAGGGATATGTTTCGTTAAAGAGTTTTTAGTTTGGTTTTAAAACTTTACATTTCAAGGGCCAAGCCGACAAAAAATACTTCTCCGAGCGTCTATCATTATGTCTCCGCCACTCCTTTGCAATATAAAGTTCGCGTATTTTGGTCTGCAATGTCTACACTAAAACAAATGAACCCGATCTTACTTTTTCCGGTTTTTATGATGGTTTTAAAGAAACTGTATACAAATTGTTGTATATCATACGAAAGGTATTTTGAAGCTTTCATTTGGGGCAGAGGTAGAAAAGTTGTGTAAAAAATAATTTCCAAAAGTTTTAGCTGAATCAATAGTATAATCTAAATATTAAAGAGTTTTTAGCAAAATTTTTGCTTACAAATTTGAAGCCAATTTTATGTTTTATATCTAATTTTAACTAACAAAATTTTTCATTCAATTCATTCAATAAATTTTTGTTTATTTTTTCTATTTTCAGGTAAGTGCAGTATATTTTTGAAACGACATATGATTAAAATAATAATAATGAAATAATTGTGAGTAAACATATTTCTAAAGCTATGTCATACATTTTATTATCAAATTTGAATGAATTTGTACTTTTAAAGTTCTGTCATTCGTAGGCAATCAACGCTGTTGCTAATGCCTTCTTATTGCTCCCTTTTGCAATGGCGCAATGGAAGAGAGTTTGGTTTTTAGTAGAGATTTTTAATGTGATTTTCTATTGCAAGTTAACCAACACATTATTAAAGCGCCTTCATTGAAAATGGGCTCACCATGAAATTGCAAAAATACAAGTACATGCATTAAAAGTGTGTTTACCAATTTTTTTTATACCCTCCACAAATGAAACAAACAAAAATAATAATGAAAAAAAAAACATTGCAGAGGTGAAAAAAATGTTGAAAGGTTTAAAACTATTTTGGGTGCAAAGAAGCATTTTTTTGTGGTGAAATACATTTTTGAGGTAAAAAACTGTGTTTGTGGTGAAAAAATAGGCTCACCATGAAATTACAAAAAAACAAGTACATGCATTCACATTGGGCTTACCAATTTTTTATACCCTCCACAAATGAAACAAACAAAAAAAAATAATGGAAACAACTATTACAGAGGTGAAAAAAATGTTGAGGTGTAAAACTGTTTTGGCTGCAAAAAACATTTTTTTTGTAAAATACATTTTTGTGGTGAAAAATTGTTCTTTTTGGTAAAAAAAAAATGTTTGTGGTTAAAGCAAATTTGGAGGTGAAATAAAAATTTGAGGTGAATTTTAAATATTATTCACCCTTAGCGTCTAGTGGAAAAATATGACGTTATATTTTATACACCAGACGCTACTATGAAATTGTTAATATACAGTGTATTATATATACATAAATTTGTATGGAAAAGTTAAAGGTACCTTTATATTTTCACTCCTAACTTTTTAACCACAGGACCGATTTTGGCCATTTTCAATACCTAACTTTTCGTGAAAATGTGTATCAATCTAGGTAATCTATTGCGTTTTCAACAGACAGACGGACAGATAGACGGACATCGCTAAAACAGCTTAGAATTCAATACTGCTCAAAACTATATGTTATATATGGGGTTCGATGAGTTACAATCAGAGTAACAAACATATAAGGTGGCGCAATAATAACCTTCCGATGTTTTTTTTTTATTATGTATTTATTATGTATAGCATTATCTGATAGGAGGATTACTTTTGCGCCACCTTATATATGTATCCTCATATCGTATTTTTTGAGACTCCTATCGCAACCACTACCCTACGCAACCACTTGGTCCAAGTTTTACGTGGATCGAATTCAGAATTTTACTTAGGCCAGGGGTAGAGAAGTTGTGAATAGATGTACAAAATATTTTTTAAAAGTTTCAGCGCAATCGGAATCGAACTAAGACTGTCCCTGTTCGTCTAAAAATCTGAATTATTACTTACTAGCGAGAAAACCCGTTAAATTTGATAGGATAAAAAAGTTCCATGTGCAGACCATAAATTTTGTCCAATCAAAATTTCCCACTTTTGTGTTAATAAAAATTAGTGAATAAATATTCCAAATCAGTTGTATATGAAATATGTGTTAATTGCGCTTGTCTAAAAAGAACGTTAAATTCAAAAACTCAAACAATTCCCTAACTACATCTCACGCCATCTTATCGACTGTACAAAAGAATACATCACAGATTTAACAATACATACAATAAATGGAAAAATAGTGGAAATTGAAGTAACACATGATTTCTAAAAATAGAACAATGTTATGTTGTTTGTGTTGTACTTCTGCAATTATGTATGCAAGAGCAAAACACACCGTGTATTAAAAGCTAGTTTTCAGGAGCAGCAAAAATCTTTCTGACTTTAGGTCAGGGCGCTAAATCTCTGTCTGAAGTGTAGTACGAAGTGCTATTAGAAAGCAGTTTATCTTTACCATGGTCAGTGATTGCACAAAAATTTCATATAGACTTGCCCCCTGTTTTTATCAAGCGAATGGAATAATTCCTCCAGAGGAATACGTGTATTTTGTTGTCTGTTACAATAACAAAATACATGTATTCCTCTAGAGGATTTATTCCGTTCGCTTTATAAAAACAGGGCGTTAATCAAACAATAAAAAACATAACAAATACTGCAGTATATATCAGAATCACTGACGAAGGTTAAATACCAGAAACTGCAGTCTGTAAATACCGTTACCGAAAAATTGAAATATCGCTATCCTTTATATACCGTTACCGATATAACTAAAATACCAATATCCTTTAAATACCGTTACCGAAATAACTAAAATACCTTTATCGCTTAACTAACATAACCAAAATAATTGAAATAGCCTTAACCTTAAACTACCGTTACCGAAATAATTTCGCAAGATAAAAAAAAATAATTACTGTTAATAGATATATCTTCCCAAAGTTTGATCACGAACTGACCAGTCATTGGAATTCGGGCACCACGAAGCTTAAAAATATCGGTGTCCACTAACATTACCTGAATTATAAAATAATGTTTCCCTTAAAACACCGTTAGCGAAATAACTGTAAAGCCGTTACCCTTAAAATAACGTTACCGAAATAACGAAAATACCGTAACCAAATAAGTGAAATACCGATACCGAAATAAAAGAAATATCATTATCCCTAAAATACCGTTACCAAAATTAACGAAAATAGCGTTACCCTTACCGATACCCACATGGAATCGGTTACCATCCATGGTTGCATATTAATTATAGTATTAATTGCACTTGTCTAAAAAAGACGTTAAATTCAAAAACTCAAACAAAAATTTTGTTTTGTCAAAAAAATTATTTTTTTGTTTAAAAATTTAAGAATTTTAGAGGAAATTTGCAAGTCAAAGATCAGTTCCGATTTGGCTAAAACTTTTCTAAAGTATATTTTACAATTATCCGCAACTTATCTACCCTCTACTCGAGCCAAACATTTCTGCAAAGTGTAAATGCGTTCAACCCTAATCTACCCGCTTAAAGGTAACCAAAATAGTTCAAATAACTGCCTAACAAGGAAGCACTGCTGACGGGTTCCCTAATATTGCCATAACATTTGAATAGAATTTACTAAATAAATAAGAGTTAGTACCTTTTTAGCAGTCCAATTTCATGTTTAAGGTCAAAAATTTGCGGTAAAAAAATAACCCAATATCCCTTTTTTTGTGTTCTTTAAAAGCTTCTTTTGAAGAAACAATATACAAAATTGGTACACACAGAAAAATTAATCATTTGCCAACTGAAATTCGGTTACTACGACTAAAATTGGTTGAAATAATTAAATATTAGTTTCCACAACAAAGTTCGGTTAACACAACTGAATTTTAGTTGCAACACTCAAAATATTCAGAAATCACATTTGATTGTACAACCGTGATTAGCCACCAAAATACATTTTTCAATTCGGTTGGCACATTTTTTTTCGGTGTGTATTAAATGAAAATTACTTGAATAATAGAAAAATATAGTAATAAAGTTTCGAACAACTTTGAAGCAAATTTTTACCCTCCAAATATGCATTTGAGCAGGTATATTTCTTGCCAATTTTTTTATTACTTTTGTCACCTCTATCTTATATCTCAATTTCATCGAAATCTGGAGTAACGACCCAACAGAGTTGCTTTGTGAGTGCAATTACATTACCTTTTTGACCCATTAAATTTTCGGACCCAAAAATATTAGGAAATCCAAACAATGTACAGTAGTGTATCTTTAGATCGGCATTGACCGACAATTATTTTCTTAATTCTTTTCTTTTATTGTTGTAATTGTTGCTGTTGCAAGTAGGTACATATTGTAAATGTATAAATGCGATTGATGATGTTGACTGTGGCTGTTGTCATCTTTTAATTGTATTTTAATTTTACATTTAATTACAATCAAAGCTCAACATTTTTCATTTTCATTAATTGCTACTCAAGTGCAGCATCATTCGTCATCTTCAGAATTCGGTTGATAAAGATGTTGCTTGTTGCAAATTTATAGACAACATTAAAAAAATATATATATTTACGAAAAATGTTAAACGTTCATTTTAATGAATAACTTTTAAAAGTAGTAAAATGTATATTTTTCTCGTTGGTAAAGATTCACTTGCAACATTTTCTACTTAATGTATAATTTTTAATGTAATATTTACTTTATATTTTATATGTTTTTGTGGCATGTTGTACGCCGTATTAACATACCCCCATGGTGTGTTTTTTTTTTTTTTTTATAAAATAGTGTTTTTTTTCTTTCATGTTCTGTCCATATCATAGTAACATTCCAACTTAACCTTTGCGAAACTCTTTTATTATAGTATCTTGTTCTGTTTTTGACATTACAACCATGAAAAATTCATCATTTATGCTGTCACTTTTCCATGAAATTTTCAGTAAAATAGTTTTTACATGTTGTCCACTTTGGCAACTAACAAGTTTTTTTGTTTGTTTAAATAAATATGTAATAGAATATTCCTGGAACTGGTTTTAATATGAACAAAAAATTTAGACACACACATAATAAAGGGGGATTTTTTAGAAGCTTTCGGATTTGATTTTAACAAAAACACATAATATTTAGAGAAATGTATGAAATCTTTATTTGAGTCGATAAAACGATCTATATAATTTAATGTTTAACGATGATTTCATATAAATGTTGACCGCGGCTACGCCTCAAATGGTTCATACGCTGGGTCCAATTTTGGCGTAGTCTCTCCAACATATCGGCCGGTTTCTCACGAATAAATTCTTCAATATCGGCTTTCAGTGCGTCAACCGTTGCGGGCTTGTCCCTATAGATATGAGCCTTAACACAGCCCCACAAAAAATAGTCTAAAGGCGGTAAATTGCATGATCTAGCCGGCCAATTGACCGGCCCCAAACGTAAAACAAACTGTTCACCGAACTCGTCTCTTAATTGGTAATCTTAATACTGCAATTTAGCTTGTTCACGTATGCATTCAACCAGAAATGGAGTAACAGAGGCCCAACTGTTGCGAACGGCGCCGAATCGATAATTCACGGTCATCAACAACACGGGCGGATATAGCTGCGATATTTTCCTCTGCCGCACTCTACGTATGCGTGTTAGTGCTTTAATTTAAAATAATGTAAATTTGGTGCGAAATTTAGTCACAAGATTCCGAATAGCCGCCTCAGAAGGTCGCCCAAACTGACCATAAATTTGAAGAAGTGCACTATGCACTTTCTTGACCGAGCATGAATTTTGATAATAAAATTCAATAATCTGCAAGAGTTGTTCAATTGAATGTCGTTTCAGACCAAACTGAACAGGTTTAACATTAATGTGTAACACGAAAACAGCTGAGCTGCGAAAAACAGTGTTACCAAAAAGAAAGTTACTAAAAAATCACCCTTTATTTATGTATGATGTAGTGTGTTCAGTGGCCATGATATAATTATAATTAAAAATATTTAAATTTCCGGCAACTTTTGATGGGGAAATGGCAAACTATATGTTACAAATAAATGCAAATTCGACAAATACAAAGAACGAAAAAAATCGCAAAAAGTTTAACCTGTTAAAAGTTAGCCTACCCATTTGAAAATTATCATATATTATCATATATGAATTGTCATATATGTTCGGATTCGAAAATTGGGATATATGGCCATATATGGCTCCTACATGACCATATATTTTTGTCCATATGTGTTCATATTTCGAATATTTCTCATATCCCGATTAAAAAAGATTGATATGTAGTCATATCAATTTGTATGTGACGCTATAAGTAATCTTATTAGATTTCATCCGAAATATGGGATTATCTGTTTGTATGGCTTTAGATCAAAATTACGTTTGTTGGTATATTTCAAAAGTTGTTTCATTTGTGTGTAAAAAACTGCATTTAACTTTGTGATTTAGCTCTTAACTGTAAAGAGATATAAAGCGTGGTTTTTTATGAGCTTCTGGATTTGATTTAATATAAAAAACCACATAAAATTTAGAGAAATGTATGAAATTTTTATTTGAGTCGATAGAACGATCTATATAATTCAATGTTTAAAGATGAGGCGTCCAATTGACCGGCCCCAAACGTGAAATAAACTGTTCACCGAACTCGCCTCTCATTGTTTCGCGTGCTGTGTGGCATGTAGCACCGTCTTATTGAACCACATGTCACCCAAGTCCAGCTCTTCCCTTTTGGGCAAAAAAAAAAAATTGTAATCATCGGACGGTAGCGCTCGCCATTCACAGTAACGTTCCTGCCTTCATCGTCTTTGAAAAAGTACGGTCCAATGATGCCACCGGCCCATAATCCGCACCAAACAGTGCATTTTTCGTTATGCATTGGTAGTTCTTGCAATGATTCTGGCTACTCTTCACACCAAATACGGCAATTTTGCTTGTTCACGTATCCATTCAACCAGAAATGTGCTTCGTCGCTGAACACAATTTTCCGATAAAAAAGTGGATCTTCATCCAACTTTGCCAGCGCCCATTCAAACAAAATTTAGCCGTTGCGGTAGTTCGTGTGGCTTCAATTCTTGCACCCGCTGTATTTTAAAAGGCTTTACACCCAAGTCCTTCCGAAAAATTTTCCAAAATCCAAAATCGATAATTCAGGGTCATCAACGGATACAGCTGCGATATTTTCCTCTGTCCGCACTCTACGTATGCGTGTCATTGGCTTAATGTCCAATAATTTAAATTTGGTGTGAAATTTAGAAAGATTCCGAATAGCCGCCTCAGAAGGTCGCCCAAACTGACCAAAAATTGGAAAAAGTGCACGGTGCACTTTCTTAACCGAGCCTGAATATGCAAGCGTTGTTCGTTTGTAAGTCGATTCATGGTTAAATTATAGACCAAACTGAACATGTTTAACCGTAACATGTTACACGAAAACAGCTGAGCTGCCAAAAACAGTGTTGCCAAAAGAAAGTTGCTAAAAATTCACCCTATATATAAAATTACAGCATTTTTCAAATACTGTTCTCAAAACTTAATTCCATTAAACGGCTCAAAAGCCGTTTGGAGAAAACTGCGAAAGTTTAAAAATCGAAAAAAATTTCACCAGGCAGCGATATGAAAATTACCTTTTCACTGAATGTATCTTCCAAGTTTAGGAAGTCCATTTGGTGTTGTTTTGGATCTGAAAGTTAAGAACTATGAGCAAAAAAATTAAATGAATCAAAAAACATAACAAACCAGTTTTCAATTTATTTGTGATCAAGCTCATATGTATATTAGTTCTCATGTAGTGAGTAAACTAGTTTATATGTATGTTTGATGTTTGGCATGGGATTGTTTCAATGTATTTTGATCAATGGTGATAATCGTCAACTTCGAGCTCTTATT
Source organism: Delia radicum (assembly GCA_021234595.1). NCBI lineage: Eukaryota > Metazoa > Arthropoda > Insecta > Diptera > Anthomyiidae > Delia > Delia radicum. The sequence goes on from CM037853.1 coordinate 68,694,441, forward strand.
TTAGTTCTCATATAGTGGGATAACTAGGTTATATGAATGTTTGATGTTTGCATAGGATTGCCACTTCTTTCAAAACGTGTTCTGATGGTGGGAACCTAGAAAATTCCCAAAATAGATCTAACTACACCATCCTGAAAGGGTCAAATAATAAATTTGAAAACAAAAAACTCTATAGATTATTTGTTAGGACAATATCCTAATAAAGAAATATAGAGTATGGCCTCGAACTTTAATAATTTTCATTGCACAATTAAAGGTCGAAAAAAACATAATTTTTATTTTTAATAAAAATTATATCAAACTTGAATCAAAAAACTCTTGTAAGTTTCAAGTATTTTTTTTTAATTTTTCGACATTTAAGTTCTTTTTAATTGTTTTGGTGAAGACGCTTCTGGGGGAAACTTTTCACGTTAAAGCTTTTAGGTATAGTCAAGCTAAGCCTGTTCATTGTGCATCTCAATTCATAAAACCTTGAGAAATAAGAGGCATCGAAAGTCAGTTTCACTAGGTGAAGAAAATCTTTAAAGTAAGTAATATATTTTGTTAAAGCTAACATGTTTCTAGTTACAAATTTTCAAACAAATTTAACAATAAATAACTGTTTTATTTATAATGAAAATTTAATAAAGTCTCGGTGTCTTCCTGGTCCAAAACTATTTTCTTGTGTAGTTTATATTAAAAAAGGAAAAACATCACATTTTTCAGTAAGTTGATCAAACCATGAGTTCTTGTGGGTGTTGGATTATCATGAGGCTAAAGATGACCGCTGATCCTCACAAGATTTTTTTTTTGTTTTTCTCTAACATTTATTAACAATTAGTGTTTTCTCTTTATAATAATAACATTTTAATTATGTTCTCAAACCTGGAAATTAATAATTGAAGGTCTTATTGTAAAAACTTGATAAACAACATTTGATAAGCAATAAAGGTTGAAAAAATTAAAAAATATGAATTTTGTAGGACGATTATGCTCTAGGTACTTGTAATAAGTGTTTCAGCAAGACCTCTATCAAATATTAATCAATGGTTGTCTAGAAAACAGTGAAATTTTATAAAACATTAAATGTGGCTTATCAAGATTTTACAATAAGCCCTTTCATTTAATAAACTTAATTTGTAATAAATGACACTAGTAAAGTTAGTGCATTTTTTAAATTTATTTCTGTTATTCCTCGAAAGAAAAACTACTAATTTAATTGAATACAAAAGTTTATTTAAAAAAAAATAATAAAAAAACAAAATAAAACAATTCCCATGACAGTTATGTCTTGGTTTTAATTTTCCATCTCCCTTTTCGTTTGTCTTCAATATTTCAAATGAACGCAAGAATAAATGCCAACTTTAAAACCACTAAGGCCGAGTTGTTGGGATGCCAGTTAAACTTAGTTTAGTTAATCCGGTAACGAATTTTGTCTGTCATTTCCAACAAAAATTTGTCGAAACCACTTCATTTTGTTTAGAATTTTGATCTGTATCATAATAGAGCAAAATAAACCACATTTCAGAAATAGTACACAGTAGGGTGGGTCGATTTCAAAATCGCTCAACGTTCAAGGAAAATCGTATTCTAGGGATCAAAATAAGAAACTTTGCCGAAAGAACCATACCTCTAAAACGAATTCTGATGTCCCGACTTATGTTTTTTTCTTTTTGGAGTTTATTTTTCCCTTTAGAAATTTATTTAGTCAGAACATATGTAAATGAAAACATGAATTTAACTTAGTAATAGAGAGGAAACTAAAAAAAATTATTGTTTGAAGTCTTTTTTGCTTTCAAGTCTGGGCAATTTCGCACGGCTCTCTAATGTCGTTGCCATAACAGCCTCTACATTTCCCGGTATAACTCGTTTGGAAACGCTAGCTAGCAATTGAACGTGTCGTTCCGTTCCTTGTATGTGTGATGGAATTTGTGGATCATCTTGATTTAAATATTCTTTCAATGTATCGTACGGAATGCTTCGCGTGAATGGTGGTTTACGATATGCAGCTGTGCAATTTTATTACCTGCAATTGTGTCACAGTGATACCTTCATTTTTTAAAAGGGTTACGGTGCATCACAGTGATACCTTAATTGTTAAAATGGTCGCAAAAAAAAACGCGCATTTCTTAAGAAGGTGCCATAAAGAGTCCACAAAAAGGGTTGTAAAAACAACGTTCATTTTTTTTCTATTACTAAGTTAAATTAATTTTTTCATTTACATATGTTCTGACTAAATAAATTTCTAAAGAGAAAAATATCCTCCAAAAAAAAAACAGCCATTTCGCTGATTTTTTCAAGTAAAGTGCCAAAAATGGTGATTTTTTTACATGTTTGTATGGGGAACCCCCCAGGGGGGGGGGTTCCATGGGGTGTGCCACTGGCATGGGTGGGTCGGCCTTACAAAGTTAGTAGGGTCGGTCATACATTTGGACTCGATTGGGGCACTCTAAATGGGTCAAAGTGGAATTTTTCAAAATTTGACCCTACGGGTCAAAAGTCGGGACGTCAGAATTTGTTTTAGAAGTATGGTTCCTTCGGCAAAATTTCTTATTTTGATCCCTAGAATACGACTTTCCTTGAACGTTGAGCGATTTTTTTGCCTCCATACAAATCGACCCGGCCTAGTACACAGTGATATAAGTATATCACAACATTTTTGGAAATAATTCGACCATTTCTTACTTAGTACACAGCATCCTATTCTGAAATATCTTTTTATATAAAAGCGAGTTGTGTTAAACAAATTTTTTGATTTGTTTATACTTTTGCCGCCAGTCGCTTCTAAATAACAACTTTAACCCACAGTTAAAAATTGTGCACGCCTACAATTAGGTAGTGGAAGCGGTTGTACGAACTCCAATATATACCTAATTTATTGGATAAGTCTCTTCCAATCCCCGCTTTTAATGTAGACATGGTATATTTATAACTTCTTAACAGGAAATCTTCAAAAGTTACCCCCTATGAAAATATTTCTTATATTTACTGTCTTCAATGATGCCATTTATGAAAACAAAGACTCAGAATAAGAAATATTTGCATAAGAAGTAACATTTGAAGATTTTCTGTTAAGGAGTTATAAATATGCCATATAAGTGTTTGGTATCGTTGGAAAGAAAATTAAATGTAGATTACGACATTTTTAAAAAGAGTCCCAATTAGCATTATTAGTAGAACAAAAACTGGGGAAATTCTTATTGGAAGGTAAAAATTTAAATTTTTGTTAAAAGGCAAATTTTTAATATTCAATAACATATTTATTAATATACATTATCCAATGATGTTTTGGACTTAACCGAATTTATGATTTATGAATTGAAAGAGACTTACCCGATAATTTAGGTATATGTTGGAGTATCTACAACCGCTTCCGCTACCTAAGTGGAGGCGTGCATAATTTTTAACAGTGGGTTAAAGTTGATATTTGCCTTAAAAATGTCGCTGGAGGAAAAAGTATATACAAATCAAAATTTTTGTTAACACAACTCGCTTTTATATGAAAAGACCTCTCAGAATAGTATGCACACTTTATATGATCAGAAAGAAAATATTTATCTGGGGGTACACGATTGTTGATGTTTTTTGGGGGAAAAAAATGCAAACAATTAAATTTTTTTTGTTAAATTTCTACTTTAAACGAATGTAGTTTTGAGCGCAAAAAGATATTGCAATAATTTTTCTTTAATTAATCAAGAATTTATTTAGTTAAATAATCAATATTTTAAAAAATAAATTGGTCCCAATTTCGTACTGCTATTCGCAATAATAAACTGAACCTGAGTCGGACAAAATTTGGAATATCTCTGGAACTATTAGAGATAGCCCACAAATGTAAACATGTTTTTGGTTAGTCTCTTTTAACAGATTACAAATATTAGGAACAAAAAAATGGACAGCACTCAAAAATTTATATACAAAAAGTTTCATATTTTGGGTGGCCATATTGCCGCCCCCGGAAGTTTGGTATGTTCAAAATCAAAGCTCGATATTACGTCACTTATGCCTGTTCCAAAATTCATTGCAATCGGACTGCTAAATAAGAAATGGCCGAATTATTTCCAAAAATTATGTGACATATCTCACTGTTCAGTATGCCATTTAAAAACTTCGTTAATCTAAGTTTAAAGATAATCTACATACTAAAAACTCGGAAACGAGAAAAAAAAATTTTAAAAAAAAGGAAAAAATCTTGATAAATAATAAAATTTATGATTTTATGCAAAAAAAAAAGTAGAAAAAGCGTCAGATGTGGAAAAAAAATTAATTTACACTTTTCTTTATTTCGCACTACAGCATGAGTTTTACGTACGCGAAATATATGAAAGTCATATGCTGAAAGGGCTGGTTTAAGAAAGAACAACTACGATTCTATAGAAAATTATTAAACAAATGATGCCAGTACACTCAAAAAAAAACTATCCTAAAGTTAAAGAAATTTTCCTTAAATTAAAGAAAATTGGGTATGATTTAGCACTATTGCTAAAATTTCTTAAACGAAGTATACAATTTCCTTAAATTTAGGGAAAAAAATTAACTAGTTTTGTATTTAAAACAAGTACACAAATACTTTGATATTATGCAAGTTTCCTTCTAATGAGAATATTTTTTCTTAAAATTAAAGAAATTTTCTTTAACAGAATTTATATTAACGGCTTTATTTTTCCTTATTTTAAGTAAAGTGTAATCAACTTAAAGAACTTTAAACTTGAAATAAGTAAAAATTAATTCAGTTTTTATAAAAAAATCTTAAAAACAAAAAGACATTTTCTTCAACTTTGTTAATACAATCGTTAAATTAAGTAAAAGTTCTTTAATAATGTTCCAATTTTCGTTAATATTTCCTTAACTCAAAGCTCTTTTTAACGTGAAATAAGAAAGTTTTTACTTTTTTTAAGTATGTTTTTCTTATTTTTAATCAGAAATTTACTAGTTTTAAGGACATGATTACCTTGAATTTATTATTATTTTACTTTGTAATAGGAAAAGCCATCGTATAACTAAGTAAATTATTTACTTAAATTGAAGAAAGATATACTAATTTTAAAGATTTTTACTCAAATTAAGTATTAAGAATTCCTTAATTTGTTGTTACAGTCTCTTACTATTAAAGAAAATCGTGAATAAAATAGGTATATTTTTAGTTTGAAAAATCTTTATTTTTATGAATAAATTTCCTTAAATTATATTACATTTAATATCTTTAATTTTAATAACATTTTCTTAAATAAAGTATTTACATTGTATTTATAATTTTAATATTCACAAGACTATCGAATTCGTCGTATTTGTTATACGGCCTTATTTTTAAACATACAACTTTGGAAATATTTTACGCCATAGCACAAATACAACGTATGCAATAATCTTGTGAATTGGAGCAAAATTTTGAAATAAATATAAGAAAATTGTTAAAATATTTGTATTTTAAATTAAAAATAATTTAATGTTAAAAATTGAATTAAAAAAAGACAGAATGTGATATACAAGAATAAAATAATAAAAGTAAATATCCATTTTTTATTTTAAAAGTCAGATTTTGTTTCAGTTGAAAAATATAATTTATTGTATTTAAAAGTAGTATTTGTAATGAATATCGATTTAATGAAATGATATAAAATAATATTAATAATTGATATAAATTAAATAAAAAGTTGTAAACAAATATTTTGATTCAGTGGAAAAGTAATTTTATTTATGTACTAATTTTAAAGATATGGGAATGCAAAAAAATAATTTTATATTGATTTAATCAGAGATAAAAAATAATATTATTTGTAATAATATAATGTTCAAAATTGATATTTATTTTGCTTTAATTCCAAGTTAAAAAATATGTTATATATGAAAATAAAAATAATGGATTTTGAAATAAGAAATAAAAATATAATAATAATTGTGTATGAACAACAAATCATTTTTTTTTTGTACCAATGTGATTTAAAACACTACTTAAAATTGCAGTTTTTTCCTCATTTTTTAAATTTATTTTGTAGAAATATTCCTGAAAAAATAGCCATACAATTTTACAGTCGGCAGGATATTTTAAATGCAGTACGTGGAATATCTTGAAACCAATGTCAACACATTGTAAAATATTTTCAAATTTGTAAAAAACGTTGGCATAATATACAAAAAATTCCTTCACATCAAAAATGGATTTACCTATACAGCAAATAATTGGTTGAAGTGTCTCCTTGTTTTTGAAGAGAGTATCAGTAAGAATTTTTATTTTTGAGGTCAACTCTAAACTCGATGAGGCAACAAGTAAAAAAGCATTTCTAGAATCTTCTATGGAAGTTTTTGAATATTTCTTTTTTTTTTGGATTTACAGGATCAACTGAGCACTTTCTTGAAGTTGGTTTTAGTAACGAATGTATTATATATACAATCACACAGCTTTGAATGTCTAAAATATAAACAAAATATAATAAGTTTTAAGTGCGAAAAATATATTCAAAGTAAAACTACTATTTAATTCCTATAAATAATATATTAAACAAATAATACTTTTTTGATGGTTTTTATCATTATATTAAATTGATGATCTTAGAAGACAATTCACTTCAATTTACAAATAAGATATAATATTATGCAACTACTTTTTTTCTACACTACAATTACCGGAATTATATTTGGCCTCTTTAAATTTGTTCAGTATCTCCAAACTATGAGGATCTTTAACTTGTTTCTCTATTAAACATAGAATATCCTTAGAAAAGTCTTCCCACTTCTCAAACAACAATTTTGACGTATTTGGATAAAGTTTAGAAAAATCTGCATCAATCTAAAAAATATTTGTAGTTATAACAATTCATTTGAGACTAAAATGTGACCTAACTAATTTATGTCCAAACGACTGTTGCAACAGTGGCCACTCATCAAATATTTCAGCCAATGTCGTTTGACCTCTACTAAATGATGATCTTAAATCATATGTACTATTCCATTTTTCTAGAACCTCATCGAATGGGTCTATATTATTTTTAAGCCAATCTTTGGTGGAAATTTGATTTTCGTCTGAATATATTAAAAATATTCAAAATTAAAATTGTTATATACATAGTTTGTCATGACCAAAGAAATTTTTAGTACCTGGTAAACAAATTTCTGTATTAAAACTTATTTCATTAATGTTTTTAGTTTTAGATTTAAAACTAGGTTCACAAAGTCCCTCTTTTCTAAGCTTCCCAATAGAATTGTGGTATTTTGCATACAAACTCCCTTTAGGTTTTTTGCCTTTTATGGGAATGTAATACATATCCTGTGAATATAATAATTTTTTATATATGTAAATTGAAACAATTCTTTGATATAATAATTTAAAAATAACTCACTTTATTTTCATTTATAAAAGATTTTGAAATTTTGTCTGCCAATGTTTCAAACGATTTTGGAGTTGGATTTATTTGTTTTTCAATTAGATACTCTACCATGCACTTAGCAAGTAATTTTCTGTACTTATCATCAAGCGCATTATTTATTTCATAAAAGGTCAAAATTTGTTTTCCAACACAAGAGGATTTTAAAATGCCTTCAATAGAAATCTAGTATTTTTAATAATTAATATCTAGCTCTTTTGATTATGTATTTAAATTCTTTAAAAATAGCTTAAAATTTTAATTCTTTAAGATGAAAATGAGATTTTAATGGATATATAATTTGTTGTTATAAAACATTTTTACTTCCGAATTTTGTAAGTCGTTCAAACGCATTCACATTAATTAGTATGTAAGTCACGTCTCAAACGACTTGCAGAATCAGGCCATTATTTTCAAATACAATTTTCAGAATGTCAACCAAACTTATAAAGCAAACGGAGTTAATTGAGTTTATTTAATTAATTCTTATGATTGTTATTATTATTTTATATTAAATGTATGTTTAAGCAGTATTTATAAAAGAAATGCAAGCATATACACATTTTTAAGCGTTTAAAAGGGCTTTAACAGTTTTTACTTTTAAGTTAACATGAAGGAGATAAAATTTTTTTGCAAACTCAACTGCATTTTTGCATATTCAAAATTATCTCATCTTCGAAGTTAAAAGAAACAATTTTTAAAGAACTTTATTTTTCCTAACCTCTTCTAAGCTGTTTTCTTCAAATACATCCAATAAATTAGATGCAGTGTTCATGTCTGCTGCAACAGGTTGATTTTGTGAAACATATACATCTATATTCTGATAAAAAAATATAAAATTAAATAAAGTTATATACAAACAAAAGTGTTTACTTGTTCTTTTTGCCAATTTTTCAAGCTATACTCAAAAACCACTCTTGGACCATAAAGTTCTTTGGGAATTATAACGTCTAAATGATGGCAGTTTAAACATTTTAAGCTCTCCGTGTTTATTTGGCAATCTAAGGTTTTTGAAATAATGATTACACATTATTATTTGTGGAGTAACGTCCAGTAACCCAAAAACGTTTATCAATATTAAATTTAAATATAAAGTGTGTTTCGCTTTAAAATTTTGGGTTGTTAAATTAAAAGTTTTTTAATGTACCGTATTTTTGTGATTTTTAATTTAAAATTAAATAAATAGATAAGGGTAGTCAACGTATAAATCTAACTGAAATATGTTAAAAATTTATTTAGAATTGAAAAATTTTGTTGATTTAAGTTTATTCAACTAAATTAAAAATTTGATACAATTAATAAACTGTATATAATATAATTCTTTTGCAATAAGATAATAAAATTAAGCCGTACTTAAGGTTATACCGAAACGTAATAAGTTGTGACAAAGTCAGATTCTTTTCAAGGACAATTGATGAATACTCCTAGAGAGTATTTTAGAGAAGGGATCCTTCTGTGACATAACGCGCTATGGCAAGTGCACCGAGGTTCCATTAGGCTTCCCAATTATCCAATCAAAGAATATTATTGCAAAAATTCAAAATTTTGTAGCTTTATTTCATAGTTTTGTAAAAGGGAAATCAAAAATTTCATAAAATTGTACAGTCAGAAACATATTTGCTTTAAGTTATGTTTAGTTTTGGTCGATATATGCATGAGTAACAAACATTTGACGTTTTTTAATATTCAAGTATTTTAATTATTTAATATTATTTTTCTACCAACACAAAGTCAACATTACTCAAACATTACTTTAGTCAAATTTATTTCTAGCTTAAGCTGTTTAAGAAAGACTTAAAAACTGTACAAAACAAATAAACATAGAATTTTTTAACTTTCCTACATAAAAAGTATAAAATAAAGTTATTTCATTCTGCATTCAGGACAATAACCAACATTATTTCGTAAAAGCGCATGCATTTAATTTTTTTTATCTTATTGCGAAAACAATTTCAATATTCTTTAATAAATTTATTATTTTCCACTGAATATACAATTTTTTTCATTTCAAATAAACTAATGTAACTATTAACAAAATTTGTTGATTCCCAAGACATTTATACAAAAAATATTATAATTGCAAAAATACTACATTAAAACTATTGAATATTGAGTTAATAGCATTAACAAAAATCTATACATCCCAAAACTTTTAAAAAGCAATTCAAACTTATTAACTTACCAACAAAAATTTGAAAAAACTGTGAACCTTTCAGTGACTGTAAAAGTTGAAAAAAATCTAATTCCGAATCCATTTGCTGAAAATATTTAAATTTATTATTGGTCATAGTAATTTTAAAATAAATTTTTTTGTCTTTGTAAATTTAGAAAATGAAGAGTTTAATAAGTTATAATTAAAATACTTCAGCAAATTTTCAGGAAAATGTACTTTTTAAGAAAAGTGATTGTTCATTTCTGTTCAGAACAGTTAAGTGAACTAGTTCGTTCTTTTTGTTCACTTGTTCAGTGAACAAGAACTGATTAATGTTCGTGAACAATATGAACGAAAGAATAAGAACTTGTTCACATAGTTCAATTTAATGAATAGTTCAATTGAACTAGTTCGTTCGTGAACGACACAACTCTAGTACACACACACACACACATGGTTTTTCAATGGATACACACATTTTTTGAGTAATGTTAACAAAAAAAAATTATCGATGCATTTTTTAGTCAACACTTCTACATTTCACTCAAACAAAAAAAGCACATTAACAAATTTATAAATTTTACTTATGTTATTCCCTAATTAAAAAAATTATATAAATTAATAATGAAAATTTACTTACCGATTAATTGAATTTATTTACCACTTTTCACCTTTTTTTATTTTATTGTATAATTTTTTTAATTTCAACTTCCGCACGTTGTTATTGTCCGATAATTTGTTTGCAACTAAACGCGACTGAAGAGAATTTCTTTTCATAAGTGTGCGTCTTTTTTTTTTGTGATTTTGTCGAAACCACATATCTTTGTTGCAAGTATATGATTAATATAGTTAAAGTTATATTTATTTAATGCTTATGATCTTTACATAATTTTAAGGCTTAACATGTTATATTTAAAGCATACTTCTTTAATTCAAGTATACGTTTCATAAAAAAAGTAAAATTGAGAATTTATTCGCTTGCTAAGTTTTTTCTCACACACATGTACTAGTTTGTATATGATCAAGTATAAAAGACATTGCGCCAAGTACGTGATAGTTATATTTAAAGATATATTTCTTTAAAATGAAGATTAGTTTTTTAAAATTAAATCATTGTGGCTTTCAAGTTAATAAAGTGCTTTGGATTTAAGATTGTTATGATTTCTCTTTTTCGATTAATACATATTGTTGCCTTTTACTTGTTATAAGTATGGTGAATCATTATTTTAAAGAATTGGTTATTTAAAACAAGTAATTTTTACTCAGTTTTAAGACATCTTACTTTGAGTTTCTATTTAATTATTTTTATTTTTTTTTTTTAAGGAAAATATCTTTAATTTAATAACACTTTATACTTAAAAATATATTAAGAAATTTTTTAGTAAACATAGGTATATCTCTCTTAGTTTGTGTGAAAAGTTTATACTTGGCATAAAGAAGTAGAAACATTTTTCCATAAACATTTTTCTTTACTTATTTTTAGTATGTTCAATCTTAAAAGTAAAGAAGTTGTCATTAAAAACAAGAAATTTTTCCACAGGTTAAAGCTATATTACCTTGAGTTTCTGTTTGAAATTTTTTTTAAATTTATTTAAGAAAATTTTCTTTAAATTTATGTCACTTTTATCTCAAAATTGAATTAAGATATGGTATATTTTATTTAAATAAAGTTTTCCTTATGTTAAAGAAATTTTTTCTTGATATGAATAAAACTATGAACTTGGTTTAAAGAAGACCAAAACCTTTGCCAAAAATTGAAGAAATTTTTGTCTTTAATCGTGTTTTTCCATACTATTTTATTTTTATTTGTTTTAAGTATGTTAAGTCGTTATGGTAAAGAATTTTTCATTAAGACAAGTAATTTTCTACACAGCTTATAGAATTTCTTACTTAATTCAAATAAATAATATAAAAGAAACAACATATACTCTTTTAAGGTAAAAGAAGTTTAAAAATTAGTAAAATTTTCTTAACATTAAAGAAATTTTCTGTTTTTCAAGGAATTTTTACTCAAATTAAGGAAAAAAATTTTTACTTAATTTAAGTAAAATAATTTCTTTATTTTTAGGATACTTTTTTTTTCAGTGTAGGAATTTGTAAATTGAAAAATTTTGTAAATAATTGAATTAAACAATTTGACAGAAACATAAATATTTTTCGGTCGTAAAACGTATCCCATAACCAAATATTAGACAAACGCGCAATGTTAAGCTAAAACTAAAATTCAAAATTTTTAAAAATCTTTAATGTTTTAAATTTATTTGCACATCATTTTTAATATATAAATTCAATATATAAAAACATTGTTTGCAATCGCCTTGGTTTCAGATAAGGTCCATTTTATCAAAATGTCACTCCCACCGTCATATTGGTTTTATTAAGTGTGGTTAAAATTTGTGTCCATTTCCCTTTATCTTCCTTTGTTTTCGAGTAGAGATGGGCAATTGAGTGAATTTTGACACACACACACTCGTTCATGCTCACGAGAAAAATATCCCACTTACAATCACTCATGCAGATTTTGTTTTTCTACTCACACTAGAAATATTAGCAATCAACGTAGAAACTTTGACAGCATATAATTCCTAGACGGTTGGCGATATTTAAAAAATTTTAATTTTGATCAAATATTTATGAAAATATATGAAAAATTATTTGTTTTAAATTACCCAATTTTTAAAATTTTTTGGAAAAATATTTCTGTTTCGACCTGTTCTGTTTTTTAAATTGCCATATGGCAGCCCTGACGATAAAATATTTATAAGTTTAGTAGTGTTTTTCTAAAAACCATCCATTATCTATGTTTTGAGGGACAACGAAACAAATTTTAAAGTATTTTGAACTTTATGTATTTGAAAAATTCATCGTCAGATCTGCCAGATTTTCAAAAATTATATGCAATCGATGAACTTATTGCTAGCATAGAAATATATTTTCATATCCTTTCATAAACATAACAATTAAAAATAGAAAAGCTTAGGCATTTGTATATTTAAAAAAAAAAATGTTAAAAGTTTCATCAAAATAGGCCAAAAGTTGATTTTTTAAAATAATTATTTGGCAACTCTGGAGAACGGTGTTCCATTAGTTTTTGTATTTACGATTGCACTTAAGATGTGGAGTTATTTTAGTTTATTATCTTTATCCAGTAAAAAATATAGCTGTTTAAAAGTACTGGGTCGAAAAATGAACACTGTGTTTGCGGATTAGAAAATTAACCTATTTGCGACTTAAACATTTTCTAATGCTTATCGATTCAGTGCCAAATTTGCGACAAAATTTGATAGAAAGATGGCATGTTTCTTGAATGATTTTTTTTCAATAATTAAATTTTTATTAGTGATGTTTTTTCATAGAGACACAAAAAAATAGTGATTTGAAAATAATTGTGGATTGAATAAACTGGCAAATTTTTATGAAACTATTTTTAATGAAACTTTTCCTTTTGTTAGGCGTATAAAGTATTTAATAAGTATAATGAAATGTTTCATAAAATTTTATGAAAACGACAATTGAAAATCAGAAAAATACAATTGCCAACCGAATTGAAAAGAGTTTTTTTGTGGCCCGCTAAAAATAGAAATATATACATATATGATATGATTATGTCAAATCTGACTTTGAATGGTTTCACATTACAGCTTATATTATCCCACCCAGCATTTTTTGAAAATTTTAATCATATTCGAGTCTTTTATGATACTTCTGCGCGACTAAAAAGCTGGAATATGCTCTCATTTTCTGATCATAAATGATACATTTGTCGGTAGAAAATGGTACCCTAGCCGCGACTCTTCTTGATGACTCATTTATGATACTGTTTTTTTGTTAGTTTTGGGTCATTTTATAGTCTTTTTCGAATCGTTTTATTTTCATTTATGAGTCTTCTTCGAATAAGCTACGAGTCTTTTTTGAGTCACTTATCATTATGTTAAGGAGTCTTTTTAGAGCCACTTATCAGTCTGTTTGGGAGTCTTTTTTGAGTCCCTTATCAGTCTGTTTCGGAGTATTTTGTCTAGTCATTTGAAAATATACAGTGACTCACATCTTATTTCGTGTGTTAAACTTTAGAGAACATATTTGTTTATATTTTTAACATTAACTTAAATATTTATTCAAAATGGGCATTTTTTTAAAGATTTGATTTTTTTTCAAGTTTTTTCTTGTAAATATAATAAAAAATAATATATCTTTAAAAAAATACCCATTTGGACTTAATATTTAAGTTAATGTTAAAAATATTAACAAATATGTTCTTAACAGTTTAACACACGAAATAAGCTGTGAGTCACTTTTTATTTTCTTAAAAGAAATAAAAGAATAATATTCAATTTATATTAAGATTTATTTTTAATAAAAAACTAATACATAAAGTAAGTATTTTTTTAAATTAACACAAATATAAGACTACACCTAACATAACACAAAAACTATTGTCATTTCGACAGGAAACAAAAACTTAAAAATAAAATTTGTACATTTTCATTCATTCATTACATCATTGCTTACACTTCAATGAAACTTTTATAACTAGACAAATATCCAACTTGTTGACATTTACTCAAGAATACGCAAAAATTATCCCGTTAATCTTAAGAAAAAAAAACAGCAAACAAGCAGTGTTTAATCATCTCTTTGCTCCAAATACGATAGCAAAACAAACAAAACTAATCACATTTAAAACACCTGCATTATTTATTTGCGATCAAGCAGTTTTCAATCTTCTAGATGAGCAAATTGTGATCTTATTTAACGAAAAAAATAATTATATTTTAAACACCTAGAAGATTGATTTGCGAGTGCTATATAATTTGTTGTTGCGTTTCAAAACAAGCACTTTTTACTCATAAGCGCGAAACATTTTCGAGTCCCTTTTTAACCGTGTAAGTGACTAATCAGTTATTGATCACCAAAAGTACTCGAAAAAGACTCGTTTTGGTGATTTATCAAAAAACAATCTTCCAATTGCTAGGCGGGATTATATACAAATACATCTTATAATTTTTATTGAGAATTTTTTTATGGTTCTTAATATAATTATATGTCTCCAAATCTTACTACAACAACTACATAAGCCACATAATAATAATCGAAATATATGTAGTGATCTATATGATTATATATGGTCCCATGCTAAGTCGTAGTAAACTATATATGACTTCATGAAAACAATTTTCATTATAATTTTATATAGCTTTATATATAATACCAAACATATTTTGGTAAAGTTCAAGATCAAATGGATTTAACTGCTAGTTAAGACATATGGCTTCACATATAACCATATTAATTTTATAACGAAATTATTTTCAAGTGTTTCTTTTATATAATTTCAAATAAAAAATTGCTACTTTTTATAAAACAAAACCACTTAATTATATATTTTTGAAACACTAATTTTTTTCTGGTTAATTTTGTGTTTCATTTAAAAAATTTTTGTCTTTAAAATTGTCGATTTCGAGAAATTTGAATTTTCAACTTAAATAAGCAAATTTAAATAAACATTACTTAACAAAGCATAACTTCAAACCACAAAGAGCATATCGGCTAAAATTATATAAAACCGGATCTATTTATATCTAAGTAGATATAACTTACTGTCCCAGCTATGAACAAATCGCGGATAAAATTGTATCAAATTATATCTCACTTCATATAATTAGATACATGTAGATGACCCATTTTTCGGATAAATTTGTATGTGTTTATATATGGGAACTTATCAAATTAGATATAATTATATCAAAATTTTTACCCGAGGGCTGACAATCATATTCAAATGCGTGGCAACTCAAAATTTAGTTGTATTAAACAAATTTTGCTGTGAAAACCAATTTTTAGTTGTAATAATCCAATTTAATCGTTTATAGAAATAACTCAAAATCTCAAAACTAAAGTTAAAATTTTTATTGAAAAAATTTGGAAAAATGTTCATTGATTTAATAAATTTTTTTTTTATGAAATTATGAAAAAGTCATAAAAAGATTTAATAAAAAAAATAATAGTATTAATGAATTTTCGTTAGTTAATGAAATTATTCATTGAATCTATGAATCCATTTTAATAAAATCAATTCATTAATACTATGAACGAAAACGTGCGAGACCAATGTCTAAAATAGCATATTTTTAAGATAATTTTAAAATATCTGTAAATAATTACAGACATTATTATACTCAAATGATGGGTCGAAGCTATAAAAAAAATTTTACATCAAAAGCTCCGTTTTCGAAAAATATACAATAAAAAAAATAAAAATCGCAGCAATCGCAAAACTATTATAATGTGCTAACATTTTTGGCAAGATTCGAATTGTAGTTAAATAATAATTTGTTGGTGTTACAGCTAGGTTTGTGCCTTTCACTCAATTCTTTCATTCGCATCTATATACAACTTAAACATAAATTATTAATTTGAAAAAAAAAATAAAATCGAACAAAAATCTGTCTTTCAAACTTAAACGCATTTGCTGAAGCAATTTTTTAATGGCGACGAAAAAGTAATATAATTTTTCTTTATGTTTTTTCAATGCATAGACTGTTATGCCATATTATTCTTGATATTTGCAAAAAACTGCTAAAAGCTATGTCCCAAATGTTTTCTTAAAGTCGAACTTACAAAATCGAAAGAAAATAAAGTGAAACACCTCAATTGTATAATAATTCAGAAGATCCTTTTGGTTTTAATCAAAATTAGTGAAATAACATAATTCGAATTATACGAGTTACTCGAGTAATTTTAAAATATTACTCAAATAATCGAGTAAATTAAAAACGTTAAAATCGAGTTACTTGAAGAAAATCAAACCTGTGTAATTTGAATACCCCACTATATACTCAGAATATGAATTAAAAATGTAATATCCAAAAATGTCTGTTTCTATACCCTCCACCCTCTACTACCATACAGATGTCCAAAAAAATTCGTTTCCAAATTTTTATATCAAACATTTTTTTAGAGCAAGCGTTTTAAACACAATTTTTTATGAGTATTGGTTTGTTTTGTTGAATCTTATTTAATAGATTTTTAACATAAAAAATTTTAAATATTTATTAAAAATTCTCGCACAAATTGCGGTTTTGAAAAATGGGTAACATTCCCCTGAATACCGTCCCGGGAGTAGTCATTTGGTATTCCGAAATTTTGTCAAATTTTCGTTTTTCGCTAAAATTTTATTGGAAACAAGAGATTTTGCGTTTGTGGGTTAAACTGATTTACCAGCAGTTTAACAAATTTTTTACTAACTAATTATATCGAGTGTATTAATCAATCAAATTTCCTACCGTTCTGCATATTTAATGGTGATTTTGCTATGGCTGCCACTGTAAGTTTAACAAGAAAAATTTAGAATGTAATTAACTTCTATTGGGGAAAAGTCACATGCACTAAAACTTTGGAACATTTATAAGTATGTAAAAGTGATGCCAACTTGGTGCTTTTGGCACTATGGCCCAAAACGGGGAAATTTTACTTTTGGTGCCAAATTGTAAGAAAGCACTAAATTGATGCTTTTGCAATATTTCGCTGGTGCATTTAGTGCTTATTCGCATTTTTTGTGTATTACTCTAAATTTTTGGTGAAAAAATCTTGAAAATAATAAACAAAATCGTATATTTTGGGTGGAGAAATGTTAAAAATGTACACAACAACATAAAACTTTATCAATGGCTTAATTTTAATGGTTATAACAAGTTTACTCCTGACCTTTTTTTTTCATATTTATTAGATTAATCATGTGTAAATTGCATTTATAGTAATTAAATGTGCTAAAGTCCCAAAAACTTATTTATCAAATTGTGAAAAGCAATCTGATGTAGGCGTGTCCCTATCCGGATTTCATTCCTGCCCAAGGAAATCTTCAGGGGACTTTGTTATTAGAATTTCTAGAGATATTTGTTATGTTAAATCACAAACTCAATGAGAATTTCTTGTCCTCGTCTAGGAGCGAGATTCAAAATTTAAAATATCAAAGAAAAAACAAAAACAACAACAAAAAATTGTCACAATTGGCTTTGTCATCTTCCAAATACGACTCTGTTTTTTTGACAGACCTAGCAATGTAGTGACGTTTATTCAAGTAAATCAACAATAGAAAATCATATGTTTTCTATTAGTGTCAGTTACATTTAAATTTGCACAAGCACCTGCATATTTGTTATTTAAATTTATTTTCATCGGGATAAACATTAATTGCATTTATAGTAATTAAATGTGCTAAAGTCCCAAAACTTATTTATCAAATTGTGAAAAGCAATCTGATGTAGGCGTGTCCCTATCCGGATTTCATTCCTGCCCAAGGAAATCTTCAGGGGACTTTGTTATTAGAATTTCTAGAGATATTTGTTATGTTAAATCACAAACTCAATGAGAATTTCTTGTCCTCGTCTAGGAGCGAGATTCAAAATTTAAAATATCAAAGAAAAAACAAAAACAACAACAAAAAATTGTCACAATTCGCTTTGTCATCTTCCAAATACTACTCTGTTTTTTTGACAGACCTAGCAATATAGTGACGTTTATTGATTAGATTCTAGAACTTCTCAAAAAAAAAATTTATGAAAAAAGTGCCATGTGCTTTTTTACTCCTTTTTTTAACCGAAAAATACAATTTTTTCGCGTTTTAAGAATTTTGTTGCGCTTTTTACTCTCAAAAAGTTGACAACACTGGTATGCAATAGCTAAAGAATACGAATGAATGCATGAAAAAGATTAAATCGAATTCAAAAGATAAAAGATTTTATAAAACCTAAAGCAGAAGTTGGCAAGGGAGCGACAAATGAATGATGTTGAGGTCGTGTAGAAAGGTTGTAAAATGCATAGACTTGAAACAAACCAACGAAAATTGTGTATTTTAAAAGGTAATTAAGAACGTGGGTATAAAAAAAAAAATAAAACTAAAATACAGACATAGACACTAAACATGCCATCTAAACAAAAAAAAAATAGCTTTTGTAAAGTTTTAACTCTATAATGAACATGGCTGCCAAAAAGGTATTTAAATGAAATTTTTGTAAAGTTTGGTGCACACGATCAATATTATTGATAAATTTTTTAAATTCAACCAATCCGAACAAGGTAAAGGGTGTTTTTTATGGAGGTATAGAAATTTGAAATGGAATAAAACAAAGATGGCTTTTTTAAATTGACATGAAATTTACTTCATTCGAAAGATAATCTTCTGACATTATAATTTAAATATGACTTCTGGCATATGACCGCCACGGCTGGCTCGGACGTAGTCTACTATGGAGGTCCAATTTTCGATGAATTTTTCCAACATTTGTAGCCGTACATTGGCAATAACGCAGCGAATGTTGTCCTCCAAGTGGTCAATCGTTTCGGGCTTATCGGTGTATACTAGCAACTTCTCATATCCATACAGAAAATAGTCCAGCGGCGTTAAATCGCATGATCTTGGGAGGCCAGTTCACGAGTCCGAAACGTGAAACTATGCGATTACCAAACGTTTCCTTTAATAAATCAATTGTGGCACGAGCTGTGAGATGTGACATGTTGCGCCATATTTAAAATTAATTGCTCTGATGGACGATTATGTTGAACATAAAATAGACGCCGCGCACTACGTCCATAATTATTTTGAACAGAACCATGATTTTCATAATAAATTTGCACAATTTGAAAGCGTTTTTCAAATGTCAGTCTATTCATGTTGAAATGCCAAACTAAACACTTGACAGCTGACAAAATGGCCGCCAGCTAAAAAAGTGTTGCCAACTTAAAGTTCTATACCTGTATAAAAAACACCGTTTATTTAAAAATAAAATGTTCTGATTGATTGATTTTTGATAGAAGGATTAATAATATTATCTACAAATATTTTTTTTTAAACTTCAATTGATTAAATTTATATTTATTAACATTTTTAATTAAATTTAATTTTGTATGAAATATGTTAGAAAATGCGGAGGGGACAGAAAAACCGTTCGTTATATAAAAAGTATGTTATAACCGTTGTTCGTTATAAACGAACTCCTCTGTAATGTGAAGCGTTTATGAAACACGAGGGATTTATAAAAATTCATGAAACTTTCGTAAAAATTTATAAAACTGCATCATCCTATTTCTGAAACATTTAGGAAAAATTTCATAAAAGTTTATGAAACTTCTACATCAGAAGCCTGCCCTTTTATGAAACAGCTTCATAATATTTATGAAAAGATACTTTGGATGAAAGTCAATGAAGTTTTTCATCATATTTATGAAAAACTTTTTCCGCGAGTTTACTAAAAATTTGTTTGATATTAAAAATAATAGACAATTAAATTTTGAATATACTCATAGAAATAAATGTGTAAAAATAGCAAGAAAAGCTAGTAAAAATTAGTTAAAAATGACATAGCAGAAAACTATGCTAAAATTAGCATATTTTTGTTTTTGCTAAATATAAATAAAATAAAACCATCAAAAATTAAACTGTTAACTTTAAAAAAAACTTTAGTTATATTCGAGTAGAATTATAGCAATGTACTCTGCTTAAATTAGCAAAAACTTTCGCTAAATATTTGTAGACTAGAAACAGCAAAAAAAAACCGTGAAATCAAACACTTTTCATTTTAAATTTGGTAGAAGGCAAATATATTTTGCTAAAATTTTGGTAAAAAGTTGTACATTGCTGATTTCAGAAGGACAGAATTTTATTCGCATTAAAAAAAATCTGAAAAAAACTTGCAATATTTCAAATTTTGTAATGTTTGTTTTGTCTACTAATATTTAGCAAATTTGTTTTTCTGATTTTAGCAGATTTATTTGTTATTTTTAATCCTATAAAATTTAGCTCAAATATAACCAAATATTTGTAGATTCAACAGATTCATTTTTGCTTTTTCTATCTCACTAATATTTAGCAAAAAAATATCTGCTAATGTTAGCAGTTTTTCCTGCTACGTAATTTTTAGCTAATTTTTGGTAATTTTAGCAAGCATTTTCACTATTTTTTTCTATTGATATTGATATGATTAAAATCTTAATTGAAACTAAATCAATTAAGTATAAACAGATTATTTTAATTGCTACTACAATTTCCTTAATTCACCAAATACAATTAAACTTTTAATTGAAGTAAAAAAATATTTTAATTGAAACACGATTATAATTATTTCTGTGTATCAGGGAAATGATAAAAATTTAACTCGGTTAATAAGAACAATTGAACTATTAATATATAAAATTAAATAATTAATCTAATCTCTTATTTGATATTTTAGGTTAATAATTTTTTCTATGTAGTATTAATCATTTAAGGGTTAACTTAAGATAGTCAGACTCTGTGAAAATTTGTATATTTAAACAACGCCAAAGTCAAGAAAATGTAATGAAAAATATGCGAAAATAAAGGTTGTTTTCTTATAATTGTATCAAAGTTGAAGTTTGTATTTGAATGTGAGTAAATAAACTTGGAAATTTATCTTTTTACCACCACCACAGACTACAACACTAAAGTCGAATACTACACACCATCCAAGATAGACAAAGATCATGAAAAAGAAGCTAAAGGAAAATATCGGTTTTTTGTTTGTTAAAAAAAAAAAATCAGGTCAAGAAAAACACTTTCATTTATAAACTTTTCTATAAAAGACATGAAATATAAAATCAACTTCTACAATAATGATGATGATTACATAGTTAGATGATGATTTAAATAATGATCGTAATAAATAAACAATTTGAAAAAAGTTTTCTTCACTTAAACATTGACGAATTTGTTTGAGGTTTTATATTATTTTGACACCATCTTACAAGGAAACTACACAGTGGTGAATCTGCAGAATTTAATGAAAATTGTATATGTTTTTGAGTACAAGAAAATGTTAGACACGTGTTTTTGTTTTAGGTGCGCAATCACACGTTTAGGGTAAAAAATTACAAAGTTTTTGTATGAAAACGTCTTTACAATTTACGAAATTCAAATTTCTTTGTACGCAGTATTGAAGTACTATAGAAAAAGAAAATTTATTATATAATTTTTATACCCATATTGCTTATGCTTTGGTCTCAGGGCTGCCACTTTTTTGAAATATTTTAAATATGGGTTATAAAAGCTCTTTGTGAAAAGTCGTGTCGGAAAGAACGAAGCTTAGACACACTAATATTAAACAAGCATTATTATATGTTAATTCGAGCTTAAACCAATAACAACTTTCCATTCAAATGCGGTATTCCAAAAAACAGTTTTTTAAATAACAAGAATGTTCGGACATGTTTTATATACCAGTGGATGCGTCTTCAAAATACCTTTCATTTGATAACCCCATTTTCATATAGTTTGATAACTTATAAAGGGCGTTTTTTTATAGAGGTATAGAACTTTGAAATGGAATAAAACAAAGATGAATTTATTAAATTGACATGAAATTTGATTTATTAGAAAGATAATCTTCTGGCATTATAATTTTAATATGACTTCTGGCATATGACCGCCACGGCTGGCTCGGACGTAGTCTAATCTGGGCGTCGAATTTTCGATGACTTTTTCCAACATTTGTGGCCGTATATTGGCAATAACGCGGCAAATATTGTCCTCCAAGTGGTCAATCGTTTCCGTTTCAATGATTCCACCAGCCCATAAAGCACACCAAACAGTCAGTTTTTCTGGATGTAACGGTGTCTCAACATACACTTGAGGATTATCATTACTCCAAACTCTGCAGTTTTGTTTATTGACGTATCCATTTAACCAAAAGTAAGCTTCATCGCTAAACAAAATTCGCTTATGAAAATCGGGATCAACGGCAAGCTTGTTTTGGGCCCATTCACCTAATCTACTCCTTGCTAGGTGATCGTATGGCTTCAATTGTTGCACGAGTTGGATTTTGTAAGCACGCAAACCAAGATCTTTCCACAAAATCTTCCATAAAGTGGATGGACACATATCCAATTCCTCTGCACGATGGCGAATAGACTGATTGGGGTCTTCCTCTACACAACGCTCCACTAAGCCTTCGTGGATGCATATTATCATTTAGAGTAAACATGGTGCGAAAACGTTCCATAGTTAATCAAATTAATTGCACCGATGGACCATAATGTTGACCATAAAATGGGCCTAGTGCGAGATACGTATTTCGAACGGAACCATGATTTTCAAGATAAATTTGCACAATTTTTAAGCGTTGTTCAGGCGTCAGTCCATTCATGTTAAAATGCCAAACTAAACTAAACAGAAATCACTTGACAGCTGACAAAATGTCCGCCATTTAAAAAAGTGTTGCCAACTTAAAGTTATATACCGGTATAAAAAAAAAACACCCTTTATAAGCTATATATTTAAAAAACTTCAAATTGTGTAATTTTTGACACCGCGTTTTAACCCCCTAAACTTTAAATTACGCAACCAAAAAAAAAAGATCTAATATTTTTTTTGTTCATTCAAAGCTGAGGATACACCTCTGTGTAATTTCCTTGTTAGACAAATGTTCAGAAGTAATAAGTGAAGAGGAGACCCTTATTCGACAAAACCAAACAATCTCTAATTGAGTAGAAAATTAATATTTCACATCAAAATATTTATTTTTTAATTAAATTTTCTCTTTTTATTGCCACTACTTTGTATATTAGGTTTTTTTTTTTTCATTTTAATAATAATAAATTTTTTTTCTTTTTTAGTAAAAGTGTAAATAAACTTTATTAGTTAAGTTCATGAAGCGAAAAGTTAAAACAACATGCAAATTTAGTTTCTTTAATCATCTCCTAGCCAATCAACCACAACTCAGTAGGAGAATATTTACCATTTTTTT
This sequence comes from Delia radicum, assembly GCA_021234595.1. NCBI lineage: Eukaryota > Metazoa > Arthropoda > Insecta > Diptera > Anthomyiidae > Delia > Delia radicum. The sequence continues at coordinate 68,717,687 of CM037853.1, forward strand.
TTTATTGGGTCAATCCAAACAACACTCAGGGAAAATAGTTTCATCATATTGATGAAATTGTTTCAAATATGATGAAGAGCTTCATAAAAATGTATGACAAATGTTTCATAGGTCTTCATCATTTCATAAAAAAAAAACTTTGTGAAAATAAATTTTTCCTTTTTAGGGAAAAATACTGAAGTTCACAGAAACCATAAAATCAAATGTTTGTATTTGAGTTGAAATATAAAAAATATCATTTGCAACTAAATTTTTTAAAAACTTAAAATCTACGATAAATTATTTAAAAATCTAAAACATCAATTAAATATTATTTGAGTTGTTTTTAATTTTAAATGGAATTAATATAATACAAAATTTCGGAATTTTAGTTGATATTTTTTAAAAAGAAAATTATATTTTCAAAATTTCGTTGTAACTTGAGTCGCAAGTTAGAAAGGTGTAATTGGATTAGTAAAAAAGTGTAAGTGTATTGAGTTTTGCGAACTTGTACTTGCATGTGTCAACGGGTGGTAAAAGTTATATCTTAAAGCCGAACTTTATAAAAACGAAATAATACAAAGTAACAAACATTTTAATTGTATATTATTTTAAAAGATCGTTTTAATTTCAAATTAATTACATAACGTATTTACGTATTTTTTTTTAAGTTTTATGAAATACATTTCGGATCTTGAGATTTTTTATTAATTGTGTGTTTTTTTATGTGTTTTTAAGGAAAAACTAATAAAATAAAATTATTGAAATTATTCGAGTTACTCGATTAATTTTAAAATCTTACTCGATTAATCGAGTAAGTTAAAACCCTCCAAATCGAGTTACTCGTTTACTCGAACAAAATCAAACCCGAGTAATTTGAATACCCTATTAGATACTACATTCTTGTCCACATTTAGATCGAAGATGTAAACAAAACTTTATGTTTATATAAGGATCATACAGTAGACTTGGAGACAAATTTAGGTTTTAAAGAAAATCCTTAGCATAACAAAAAACAGATAATGAACTTTTATAACTTTTTGATCAACAAATTCTTATGTGCGATTCACACTACCGTGTTAAACTAAATATTTGTGGATATTGCCAAAAAATTATTGTTCTTGTTTCCGGCGAAAGAAAAAATACCATTTTTGAAAATTTTATTAATTTTTTTGTTGCAAATGCTAATTAACAGCACTCGAAACGTTTAACCTAAACATCTCAATTTTATTGATTCTCCAAAATTGGTTCTCCTGGAAATATTTATTTGGGTGTAAAAATACTACGTCTCCCAAAAAATTAGGATACTTGGATATCGGGAAGACGAGGATACTTGGATATCGGGAAGAAGACCTTGAAGTTTAAAACTAATTATAAGGGCAAAATATTACTTTTTGTACATTTTCTTAAAACTTTTGATATTTTAAAACGAATTTTAATAAAAAAAACTTTAAAGATGAATTTTCTTTGTAAAAACCGGCCGAGTTATTACAATTTCTTCCGGCAACTGATGTGTTGCAGACCACTTAATCTAGAAATTCGAGCCCAAAATTCGAAATTTATTAAAATTATCTATTACAGAAACATTTTTGTATTCTATAATTTCCAGGAAACTCAGATAAGAAGTATTTTTCATTTTCTGTTTTGCTAAGTCGTGTTAAACTAAAAAGTTCAAAATTTTTAAACATTGGTTTCAAATCACCAATTTAAAAGCCTGCAAAACTTGTAGAAATAATTTTTTTACTTTGGCTAGGGCAGCACTATTATTTCAGCGGATTTCGAGAAAACAGCGATTTTAGTCAGTTTGGCTTTTAAAGTATCCCACTTTTAAATTGGAAATTCTTGAAAAAAAATCGCTTTTTTATAAATATTCCCGAATACATAAATATTTTTGTTATTTTGACAAACTTTCTGTTTTAAGACCTTTTGTGTAAAAGAAGAATATGTAAGCTTTCATATGAGCTAGGATTTGTACAAATCGGATACGGGGCTCAAAAGTAAGAGTAATTTAAACATGAGCTATTTCCCCAATTTTTGCTGCACAATCAAACTAAGAGTCGAGCTACTACATAACATACACCGAAATTTGTAAAACTAAAATAGTCTGTGTTTTTAAATGATGATGTGTTTAAATGTAGTTTCGTGTTTTATATTTTTAATGTTATATGTTAAATGTAATATTTTTGTATTTTAATGTAATATTAAAAAATTACGAAATCCCCAGAAGAAGTCGACAAAAAATCGAAGAAACGTCGGGAAAAATTGTAATAAAAATGAAGTTTTAATTAAAAAAACAAAATTTAGGTCTTATTAGCTAAATAAATAATAAAAAAACATTACAAAATTGTCCAAATAACAACTATAAAAATAATTTTTTTTGTGTGTAAATTGTCTTTAACCGTCTTATAATGACGATCGTAACTAATTATTAGAATTATTTACTAAAGAATTCCTTTCGAGTTTATTTACCGGAATGAGAAGAAAAAACATTTTTATTGAAAAATTAAACGATCACAATGGAATTTACCAGACTGCAGCAGTTTCGCTTCATTCAAGGACTGCCAGTGCACAATGGTAAAATGTGACCAAAACTAAAACAACAAATTTTTTGATTTTTTTAGAAATTTGAATGCCAAACGAAAATTTATATTCCAAGTAAAAAGAAGCAGTTACCTTTGTTATTGTAAATGGGATATATTAAATTATATGATACATCAATGTTGCAACTTTTCTAATATCGATTTCATAATTTACAAATTTAGTTTTCAAACTATGACAACAAAGTAGGCTGTGGTAATCCTTTTGAGTTTACAGTTTTATAAAATTATTTCTATACAAAAATAGTTTTGTTTTTAGTCATTGCATGACGATTTTAAATGTTTCGACTACGTATTTCCATGATTTATATAATCCTAAAAATTGTCTTTTTAAGAAATAAAAAAATTAAGAAATAAAAAAAATTTCAATAAGCTGCAAAAAGTTCTTGAGAGTTCATGGAGTTTGATAATGCTTACCCAGCTAAAAATATTGCTTAACTAGAAGCAGTTCTGGAAGGCATTATTTTATAACCGACCACTTCCGAAACAATTCCAGAAGGCATGATTTTTGTTTGCAATATCCCACTTGGTATGTCCTCTTTTTAGCAGGTAAAAAGTGCTTTTTTCATGTGGTCAAAAAAGCAATAAATGCATGCCTTCGTAGTAATTGCAAAGCGCTTTTTTTGTGTATTTACAATATAAATGCTTCATTGTATGCATTCTTTACTATTTCATTGTATGCATTATTTACTGCTTCAAAAGAATGCCTTTAGGAAAAAAAAAAAAAAAAAAATTGCTTTATAATTGCGTAATTGTATGCAAGACAGTTAAGCGCTTTCTTGGAAGCATACAAATGTAGTTACTGCTTACCAAACCGAGGATGTTTTTTACTGGATAATGTCATTAGTGTGTACTATACATTTGAGCAGCCTTTTTGCCAGTTATTTAACTGGAAGCTTTTTTGCGACTTCATGTACTTATTGCAAATGAATTATTTGTAAAGGAAAAAGTACCAACAAATACCCATATAATGCACTATATACATTCCGAATTTGGGGCAAAACATTTTTTCGCATATTTAAAATAAAATTTCATCAAAATCGGTCCATGTACTAAGACAATATATCTGCAAATGTGTAAATTATAAAAGTTGAAATAAAGAAAAGTAATGAACGTTTTTCGCTACAATTTATAAACACTATTAATTTTCAAATCAGACTAGATCAGTTTCTGCCTTTTTATGGACTTGCGTCATCAGTGATTTCCCTCCATTTAAATTGTATTATTATTATTTGTGTCTTCTAATTGTCAGATTGTCTCTATATGATAATTTTTTTTTTAACAACCTGCCGGCTGTAAGAATCAAACCTGCGCTTCTTCTTGCATTACAAACGTAACAATACCAAGTCATGACCGTTTAGCGATCACACCCAAGGATGGCCTCGAATATAATGCAGCTAAATTGCAGTTTTCTTTCCAATTAGCTTTTCTGTTATTGTATATTATACTCAGAAGTGACCAATACTAACAAACACAAATATTCTATTTTATATTTTTGTTTATTTTTCAAATCTCCTCCGTCTCTATTTCACAAAGCTACAAGATTGACGTATGGTTGTTACGTTGAAGTGTAGCCAATTTTGCGTTTATGTTGAGACATCGCCACAGGGCAAATTTTTTATAATGCATTTTAGTACAGTGCTATTTTAACGTCATATAAACAGTAGCAATTAATTTTTAATTAATATGCATTTGGCAAAATTTAACTTTTTTATTGAACTACAAACAGTAAACTACACAATATTCTGAGTATAGTTATACACCAATTGCTCTTTTTTCGGAGATAAAGGCGGATTAATAAAATCGGACTTTTTAAACAAATATCGGGACAGTGAAAATTATTCAAGTTCGAGGCCATACTCTATATTTCTTTATTAAGATATTGTCCTTACAATAAAGTTTTTTGTTTTCAAATTTATTAATTGACCACTTTCAGGAATGTGTTGATAGATCTATTTCGGAAATTTTCTAGGTTCCCATCATCAGAACACGTTTTGAAAGAAGTGACAATCCCATGCAAACATCAAACATTCATATGACCTAGTTTTCCCACTAAATGAGAACCAATATATGAGCTCGAAGTTAAAGATGACCACCATTGATCAAAAATAAATTGAAAACTTGTTCGTTATGTGCAAGCTTTACCTTTGATAGATAAACAATACACGCTTTTTGTTTGTATTCTCCTTTTTATTTTACACTTGTTTTGTTTTTATTTAAAAACAAGATGTAAAGGGTAAACTAAGTAAACTAAGACCGTATCGCGACTATATTTCCCTGCTGAACGGTTATTGCAGATAATGATTTTTTTCCAGAGACCGAAAATAACAGTTATCCCGAAAACTTTAACTCAAAAACTCTCTATGTTAGAGTCAACGGAGACGTATACTATTATATACCAATAGTATACGTATTGAAGTGATCTTTCAGAATCTATTGTGATCTTAAGGAAACGATCTCAACTCCACAGTTAAGGGTTATTTTTCAAAGAAAAAATAAAAGATCGGATGAAACTCTTAAGAAGAGAGTTTTATTTCACCTTCATTAAATAAAACTCTTTTGAGGAGTTTTATTTTTCCGTCTGAAATAAAACTCTTTCGAGGAGTTTTATTTTTCCCGTCAGAAAATAAAGCTCATTTGAGGAGTTTTATTTTGAAACTCATTTAAGGAGTTTTATTTATCCGTCTAAAATAAAACTCGTGTTGTTTTTTTCTTCTTTTTTTATTGACTTTATTTGCTATTATGTGTGTAGTAATTTTTTTATTTAATTTAACGAACATAACTTTTTCCAAATTTTCTGCCGAAAGATTTGAACGCAGGTCGCTCAATACCAATTTAAGAGCAGAGAATGTTCTTTCAACGCTTACCTGGGTTGTAGGTACACACTGTATAGTTTTTTTCCAATGTATACAAGTACGGATAGTGTATTCTTTAAGCCTCCCAGAACTCAAAAATAGGTTTATCAATCGATAAGGGCCTTGCAGAAAAATTGTAAATTTCATAGAAAGCTTTTTTTTATCCTCATTATCACTTCCTTTGCTTTCTTGTTCCATATCTACATATATAAGAAATAAAACAACAACCATTTAATAATAGGAATCAAACAATAACAAATTAAAAACACACATGTTTTCATTTTAATGACGATTTTTTCAATTGCAATGCAAGTGATTAGATTACACTGCCTTACAAATTGTAATGATCTGGCAAACGGCAAGCTTCGAGTGGCAATTTACATAAAATGGGTTTTATTCTCTGACGGAAAAAAATAAAACTCCTCAAATGAGTTTTAAAATAAAACTCCTCAAATGAGTTTTATTTTAGACGGAAAAAATAAAACTCCTCAAAAGAGTTTTATTTAATGAAGGCGAAATAAAACTCTATTCTTAAGAGTTTCATCCGTTCTTTTATTTTATGTTGAAAAATAACTGTTTTGGATGTTTTTTTTTTCTTTTTAAGCCACAAAATAACTGTTATAAAGGAACTTTTTGATATCACTTATAACCGTTACGGTCCCTGTTTTTTTCAATAATCAATATCCCATTAAACATAGTTAACCCTCCGATGAGTGAGAAGGTCCCTAGGGACCTTTTTGCCTTTTCAAACTGTTACCCCTCCAAAGTTACTCTGTATTCCAAGACTATTTTGTTGCGCATCTTTTGGAAAAAATCAAGCCGATCGGATCATTACTTTAGGAGTTATTGAGGTTTTAGTGAGAATAGTACGCGGACGTGTGAATGTACTGAATTTCACTAATAAATGCATGTTTTTGGGCATCATTATAATTTTTTTATTGTTTCAACACATAATTTACTTGTTCTGAACACAAAGACCTAAACTCAAAGACATTAGGGAAGATGATAAAAACAAAAAATTAAAAAAATTGAAAAAAATATTTTGTATGTAGAATTTAGTTATAAACAATAAAAACAAAAAAAAAAAATCAAAAAAAATTTTTTATATGAAAAAAACATGATTTACAAAAAAGGTCCGTAGGGACCATTTCACACGGCCGTGAAGTTCAGAACTGTCACTCATCGGAGGGTTAAACAAAAATATAAAGTGTTATTGCATTATCATATTTTTTATAATTCGTTAAAAATGTGTACACTGTAGGGTACAAGAGTAGTGAAAGGGTTCAAGTTTCTATAATATATTTCTCTAAGTGCATGTAGTAGTCAAGAAGTTTGTTTTAAAATACACGATTCATGCGTGTGACACTTTGACACAGTTTTTTTTTTTTTTTTGTCAATGTACCATTTTCTAGAACATGGATTTAAGTTAAATAATCCAACATCGCTGAAAGTGTGACATATCAAAATTAAACCACAAGGGACGTCAATTGTCTTACGCTAAACTATGAATAAAAACCACAAATTTGTTATTTAAAAAAAAAAAATAAAAATAAACGAGTGATGGATGTTAATCAAAAACAAACATTTAAGGATATTACCAAGAAATAAAAATAAGCCAATTGCATTTAACAATTTAAAATGGAAAGAAGAAGAAGATGATTGCAAATATGCTGTAGAATGAAATTGGCTAAAGTGCTATAATTTTGTATTGTAAGACTAGCCATTAAAAAATTTGTTTAACTTTACTTAAATAAACATGAACTAAGTAAATAAATTCATTGTTTGCAAAAAAAAAAAAAATATAAAGACTTTCTTAAAAAAATAAAAAAAAAAATAAAAAAAAAATAAATTTATTTAATGATATCGTTAACTTTAACAACGATCTCATTATATTTGTTACTTTTATTTTTTATTTGTTTTCATTTTTTTTTTTGGCGAATAGTTTTGGTGGGTTTATAAAGACATTTTGTTTAAAATTTATTTCTTTGGTTTTTTGTCAATAAAAACTATGTACGTCACGAATATTCGGTTACTATTCGGTATTCCCCAGAAAAATATAGTGCTTACCCAGAAGCACTTCCGGAAGGCATTATTTAATGACGTAGCGCTACCAAAGCAAATCTAGAAGGCATGTATGTCTCTGAATTATTGGGTAAAATGAAAATAGCTTAGAAATCTGTCTTTTTTAAATAAAAAAAAAATTGAGAAAATCAAGTTTTTCACAAAATGTTTTTCTTTAAAATGTCAAACACGCCTGTTTATACTCTCATAATAATCCATACATAAAAATACGAAATTATTGTCAAAACTACAAAAACTTTCGTAAAATGTACAAAGTTTCGTTTATTTTACAAAAAATTTGGATATTTTGAAATCTTTTCGTAATTTTACGCATGGATTATTATCAGTGTATCGATTTCAGGTGATTTTTTCAAACTCAAAAATATTATAGTCCAGTTTAATATTGCCAATATAAAATGCAACATATTACGATAAAATTTAGCATACACAGAAAAAATTATGGGCCAAAAATATCTAATTAATCGATTGTTTAAATATCAATGGCAATTTAATTGATTCAATTAAAAAATTTATTGAATTTTCTAATATATCCATACAGTGTTGACAACATGTAAACAAAATTTTTAAAAAATTTTTCCTTCACTTACAATGTAAAGGACAAAATATGATTACATTTGAAAATAACTGCCAGTCAAATTTTCAACTTAATTAGTTGAACTGGCAACTGTGGTAATAATTAACAGAACTAAACATAGCTTTATAGAAAAACAAGTTCGCAGTAAATTTCGTCATACTCAAACTAAGTCACGGTATGTTTTTAACTTAACTAGTTGAGTTAAATAGATGATGTTTACAATTTAACGCTTTAAGGCACGAAGAATGTTGATGAAGGCCGTTGCGGGCTAGAAAGTTAACTCCATTCATGCAGGTGTCAAATATCTTTTTTTCTAATGTTTTTTCTGTTAATTAAAGTAAATTATCACAAATAAAATTATAATTTTTCTGTTAATATGGAAAAAATATTCATAATCTTTAACCGAACTAACCAACATCTCACACATAATTTATAGATCAACAATAAAAATTCACTAATTTTGCAAACTATTTTTTTTTTAAATTTATTTTCATCGGGATAAACATTAATTGCATTTATAGTAATTAAATGTGCTAAAGTCCCAAAACTTATTTAACAAATTGTGAAAAGCAATCTGATGTAGGCGTGTCCCTATCCGGATTTCATTCCTGCCTAAGGAAATCTTCAGGGGACTTTGTTATTAGAATTTCTAGAGATATTTGTTATGTTAAATCATTTTTATTTTATTTAGATTAAATAATCAAACAAATGTTTAATTTATATCAATATATTATTTAATTTGTAAATAAAAAGAAAAACAATCGCAAATGATTAACTTTCAATAAGTTGAATAGTTTACTGATTTCAGATACACGCAAAATCCTAATTATTTCACTAGAGTTTGCAACACTCTTTTTGTTGAGATATTCGTGTATGCACGAAAACTTAATTTAGTTTCGTGTTTTATCTGTGGTATATAAGTGCACATGTGGATTTAAATAAACCTTATCGAAAAAGGACAATTAAACTATTATTTTTGTCAATAATTAAGTTTTCAATAAGTATAAGTGTCATTAAACTATCATTTTAAAGTTGTGTGTGATTTTTTAAGAAAGCAATTAAATTACAAGAAAAAGTTCAAGACAAGACAAGCAAAACAAAAATTTTGTCTTTACTTTTATTTGTTTTCTTATAATTCATTTTTATATTAAAAAGCTTTAATTTTATTATAAATAAAATGTCAATTTACAAACCTACATTTCTTTTTTGATTTAATGGGGCAAAAATAAAGAAATACGAGTTTTCAATTAAAACTACCATTGTTTTCTTCTCAAGTTTCAATTAAAGTTTTAATCAATTTAACTAAACTTTTTAATTGAGGTTGTAAAGAAAAACAATAACTCTTTTAATTGATATTATTATTATTTTAATTGAAAGAGTATTAATAAACTGTCTGCAAATTTTTTTAGTTAATACTATCATTTCAGTCGTAGGTGCAAAATCAATTAAAATATCAATTGATTCAATAAAATGTTTAATTGAAACCCGTTTTTAGTTTTTTCTGTGTATAGATAATTTGTGAGAATAAAATGTATATGAAAATGAAAAAATTAACTGTACGGCAAATATTTGTGACATCTCTAATAACTACAGAACTATTTTTTTGTTAAATACCAAGTAATGTTTAAAAACTGTTTGTTGAGATTGATTTTTAATGAAACATGCCTTTTAATCTTGGGGTTTTATTTTGGACTAAAGCCAAACCTAAGAAAATTGATAAATTTTTGAAAAATCCATATAAAAATTTAACCGGTTAAACAACCTAATTTTTACCGATTGTTCGGGTCGAATAAGTGAGTTTTAAATTATTTGTGTTCGACATTACACGAAATAGAGGCGATTAATCGAGAAAACGAATTGGTAACACTAACTAAAACATAGTTGACGTTGTAATATAACTAATTTAAAATTTCCGGGAACAAATGAAAGTTTTAAACAAATAAAACATCATGATTATTGTTAATACAAGACCATCGAAAAAGATTAAAAAATATGTAAAAAAAAAATTCAAAATCACACTTAAGAATCGGCAAAAGTTATTGTATTTATAAAATAGAAAGTTATGAGGTCTGCTAATATTTTTTTTTTTCTTTCTTCAACTAATGAATGCTTAGCCTTTGAATATCATCTAAACAAAACGAACTACAACAAAAAAAAAAAAAATAAAAAAAACGTTAAGATTAATCTAAGCATATAAACAATAATAAAAAACATAAATACTTGAAACAAATTGTTACAACGCAAGAGAAATGCTAAACACACCCTAAAGGGGCGATTAAATAAAAAAGTGAAAAAACAAAAATTATTCGCTTTTTCTTTGCAGATGAAATTAAGTTTGAATTATATGTGATCAGATGAGTTTCTTATATTCATATTTTTTTTTTAACAAAAAATCTTTAAGCTCCTTTGCTTGATGTCATCTAAAAAGAAGTTATACTAATTGCAAAACAAATTATATATGACAACTCAATATCGATTTGAAGATATCTGCTGATTTTACTAAAATTTAGCAAAAGTTGTTGCTAAACTGATTAAGTCGTAGATCCGCTGGACATTTTTCAAACAAACTTTCCAGATATATAGAACAATGATATATAGATATATAGAACAATGCTTGGCAAAGGTGTACTTTGTATATATACCTTTTATAAATATCTTTTATTTTAGAGATTTTAAAGTGTTATGAGCTTTTCTAACTTTAAAGATGCTAAATAGCATGGTCCATTTTTAATACATTTTTTAAGTTTATTTATATAAAATTAAGTAAGTTAATTATTTTTATTTAACATTTTGAATTATTTTTTTTTTTAATTTTTGTTTCTTATTGTTTTATTGCTAAAAAAAACATAAGCGTACAATTTTTATTTTTAATCAATACTAAATTTGAGTTTTTGTATGTGGTATAAAAATTAAGTCTTACATAAAACTATAAAATTATGTCTTTCTACATCAAATTAGATATGCTGATATAGGGTCAAAATTCGGATAAAATTTTATATATTTTAATATTTTTTTATCATATCCGATATTAATAAAGGGTGTCCCAAGAAGAGCGCAATTTTTAAATTTTAAATAAAACACAGATATTTAAAAAAAAAATCGTGAAACTTTATTATGTCGTAAAGTAGACAGAATGAGGTTATGTATGGAACAATATATCGTGCAGATGGCCGCCGCGGCTTTGCTGGCATGCACGCGATCTTTTAATGAAATTTTCAATGACCGTTTTGCATGAATGCTGCGGTATTTCATTAATGCAGCGTCCAATTTCCTCTTTTAAGGCTTGAGTCGTCGTCGGCTTATTCGCGTAAACCATCGACTTAAAAAAACCCCAAAGAAAAAAATCTAATGGTGTTAAATCGCACGATCTAGGCGGCCAATTCTGAAATAACACGACCGGGAAATGACTGATAACACGACCGGAAAATGACTGATACAGCAATTTAATTGTTTCTCTGGCTGTATGACATGTGGCGCCGTCTTGTTGGAACCACATGCCCTCCACATTCATTTCTTCAATTCTAGGCAAGAAAAAACTGGTTATCATTTCACGATACCGAACACCATTCACTGTTTGCGCTTGACCTGCCTCATTTTCATAAAAAAAGGCCCAATGATTCCTCCAGCCCAAAAACCACACCACACAGTGACACGTTGAGGATGCATTTGCTTCTCGTGAATCACTCGAGGATTTTTCTCACCCCAAATGCGACAATTCTGCCTATTGAAGAAGCCATCAAGATGAAAATGGGCCTCGTCACTGAAGATGATTTTTGCGAACTGTAGCCGCAAAACTTTCACCATTTTGGTAAAACAATTTCACAATGAGAATGCGTTGTTCATTCGTGAAGCGCTCCATTTTTACTAACCTCGTACCTTCTACTAGCAAACAATAACAATTGTTCAAATGTCAAACAATGACACTTCGAATGTTGCCAGATTTAAAAATTGCGTTCTTCTTGGGACACCCTTTATAATAAACCATTTTTTGGATCTCCCGTGATATCAAATGAGATATCATTATATATGACACCATATAATTTTTTTTTACTCGGGATGTTAAAACTTGATTAGATTCCAAAAACAGATTAAAAATCTAAATTTAAAGCTTAACAACTTTTATACGTTATACGAATATTTCGTTATGTTATTTTAAGTTATTTCTTTAGATTTTTTTAGGGTTATTGTTATTTTACGTTATTTCGTTTGGTTATTTTAGACTTAGCGTTATCTTACGTAATGCTTAAGTATATTTTACAGATGATAACAATATATATCACACCTAAATTAATGAATTAAGAACCAAAATCACTAAAACATTTAAAAATTTTTATTTTTTGTATTGAATTCAATTTAGCTACATATCCCAGCAAAACTTTGGTAATGGGTGCGATAAAGTAATGCATTACCTTGTAATGTGTACTCCTTACCTGTATCATTATTTTCCAACAAGAAGTAATGAGTTACCGACAATTGAACACTCATGGATTACCTTGTAATGACCCTGGCGTCGTACTTAACTGGAAACTGTAATCTCAGATACCATTTGCACAGGAAGGGTCAATCGGACACGGATATGTGTAGGTTTTGTGAGATGGTGTCTGAGACCTCGGAGCATGTTCTCTGCGAATGTCCCAGGCTTTGTGATAGGAGACTTAGGTTTCTAGGTGATCGCTTCATTTCGCCCTCCGACATCGCGAACATTTTGCCTAATAGGATAATTGGCTTTATAGGTAGCTTGAATCTGTAGGTAACTTTAGGCAGCACAAAAGAAATACATTGGTCGCTGTGCATAGTGCCTTCTGATCTAATCTAATCTAGACTTTAGATCGCACATTTCAGTAACCTTGTAATGAGACCTCATTACATTTTACATTACTTCAAAACATAAAATAATGACTTACTGATCATCAATTACATAGTGCATTAATTATAAACGTAAAGTAATTATTAATATATATTTTTGAAAATCTATTTATAGACACATTACTTTGTGATTTTTTGTAAGCATAATGGTAAGGTGTATATTTTTGATATCACGAACGAAAACACGAAGCACAACAACTCATCTACATTTTAAGCAATAAAATATTGTATGTATCGATAGCTCAGTTGGTAGAGTTCTCGCCTAACTAATTGTTAAATACCAGAGACCCCAGGTTCAAATATCAGCATGACCATGTTATTTATTTAATAAAAAAAAAAGTTATTTATTTAATTAAAAACATATCTGTAAAAAAAATTTTTATGCATTTTTTTTATGAAAATCTATTTATAGACACATTACTTTTTCCCACCATGTAACCATATAAGTAACCAGTTAATTTACCCCCTACAAGGTAATGAGTTACTTTGAGGCTCATCGCCTGTATAATTCATCAGTGAAGTAACGTGTAAAGTAATGCATGAAGCCCTATGGCGATACATTACTTTACCCATGATTTGGTAATGTGTGGTTTAGCTGGGATATATAAGTATCATTCATTCCATGAGAAATCGCCACAAATCTGACCAATTTAAAACAAGAAGACTATGAAGCCTGCATACAATTTGTGTGTTGTAAGCGGTAAACTCTATTAGCACACAATTGTAGTCAAATAGGATGGAACTGATCTTCTTTTTAGTTCTATGAAAATTTAACTTAGAGAAGTTTTAATTGATTTTTTAATCTTTTTTTTATTTTTTATTATTGATTTCCCATACCTCCAACTTCAACCCCCCCCCCCCCCCCCATACCATTTGCTTCTTTTTTATGACTAATCCTAATGCAGTGTATTGTGTTGATATTACGAAAATTTGTTTTTGTCACAGAAAAATTAAAGTTCTAATTTTTATATAAAATTATGCATTTTGCAAAAATGTTTTTAAAATCGTAGGGTGTAAAAGTGCAAATGCATGGTAAAATTGCAAGAACAGTAAAAATGCATTTTTTGAAAGAACAGTTTATTTTTGGATTGCAGTTCGTAAAAGAAGACAATCACAGCTTTCAGAAGCTTTTTTAATTTTTAAAGTAGTCAGTTTAGAAACTGTACACTCAACAAGAAAAAAAAAATAGTAGAAAAGTTAGTAAAACATCTTGTAAATCAAGTATACTAATTTTCAGCAAATTTTTTACTGAAATTGTGTTTTCAACATAAATTTTAGTTATAATTTTTCAGCATTTAACTGTTTTGAACCAATGTTTTACTAATATTTTACAAATGTTTTGCTAATTTATGTTGCTAAAGCGTTTGTAATGATAAGCACATTTATAGTGTGGATGACAATCTTATTAAAAGATATACGCAGAATGAAGTATATACTTATGTCGTGGCATGTCAATATGTAGAGATGAGGAAAATTATACTAAAAAATACAACTCTTGTAAGATAAATAAAAAATCAACAATAGAAGATTTTTGTATCTGTTTTTCATACATAAAGAAAAAGGACTCCAACAATGTGTATACATATAAATTGTAAACTTAATTTTTTTTTTGTCAGCGGCTTGTCAAAAGTAATTGACTATTAATTAAATTAAAGACAAAATAAAATATTTAAATTTTATAAATATTAAATGTGTATTTGTAAACTAAATGTTTATAGTGCTTATCAGGGACAGGAGTTTCATGCACTTAAAAAGTGTCTTTTAGGCGCCTATAATAAGCATGAAAATCTTAAAATATGCACTAAAAATTTCAAAAATATGCACCTAAAATTTAAAAAAAAAAAACCAAATATATAAAGTTTCTTAGCAAAATAACAAAAAAGTAAATTTAACTAATCGCAAACAAATTTTTAAGATTTTCAGCAAAAAATTTAACTAAAGTATAATTTTTGTACAAATAGTTTGAGTTTTTTGTTTCAGTCTACTAGTATTCAGCAAAAATTTTATTAACTTTTAGCAAGGATTTTTTAATTTTGAATCAACTTAATGTTAGCAAAACTTTTGCTGAATGTACTAACTTTTTTGCTAAAAATCAGCACCCTCCTGACTAAAAGTTTGCTGATTAAGCAAAATTTTTTGCTGACTTTACTAACTTTTTTTTTTTTGAATGTAGTTCTTTAAAGTTCACTAGTTTTTAATTTTGATTAAAGTTTTTGAAAAATAAAAACGTGAATGAAATCGCGAATTTTCAAACGGAATTGGGTTTATAGCTCCATAGTCATCATGTTCACAATATAAAGAAATTCGAATGACATGAGGTCAAAAACGCAAATTTTTAATGATTTTTCCTTGAATGACCGTTTGTATGATTGTATTAATTTATTTATAATTAACAAAATTAACCCTTATGAACTTTTTTTTTTGATAATTTTAAACTAATGATGTTTTTAAGATAAATAAATAATGTATATCGTTCGGATATTTTAAGGTTATCCGTATTTTAGAAATATTTCGTTAGGGTATTTTATATTTATCGAAAGTTTAAGTTATTTCGTTAGGTTATTTTAATGTTATCGGTATTTTGAGCTATTTCGTTAGTGTTATTTTAAGGTTAAAAATAGTTCCTTAAAACGGTATTGAATTGTTATCGGTATTTTTGGGGTTAGTGTTTGCAAACTATAATTTAAAGCGAAATATGAAAAAATATACATTTATAGCAAAATATGCAACAAATATGCGCAAACAATTTGATGCAATTTTAACGCAAACTCTTTGATTCACAAAGATATTTTGTTTACCCTGTTGTCAGACTTAAGGAAAAAATCATGCATTTGTATGAACTTCCGGTCCCTGATCATCATACCTATTTCATATTATATTTTGGTGAATTTCGCATACTTATTTTTTTGTTTTTTTGTGATTTTTCAATGAAAGTTTTTTAATTTTATTTTCTTCATTATTTTCATTAATCAGTTTTAATGCTTTTAAAGTAGCATTTCTTTATGATACATTGTGGTTAAAATGTCTGAGACTATTGGCTATAATCTCTGAAGAGTGTTTTTTTCTTTTCTTTGTTATGCTTTTAAAATTGATTTAAGTTATTAAGATCGTCTCGAGTTAAATTCATTGGATGATTAAAAGTGTTGGATTGTTAATTTTGATTTTTGCAATTTTGGGTATTGTTTTCGATTTCAATATGTTTTTTATTTTTTTTTTATTATTATGCAAATGAGAAGCAATTAAAATTAATAAACATATAAAACTTTCGATTTTATAAGCATTTTTATTATTAATAATGTTGATAGTGTCTGGAAATTTATAGTTAAATTTCTAAATATTAAGCTAATATAATTAAAAAAAAAAATAAATCGATTGAGGCATTTATTTATTTTTTTTTAGATTATATTGGTTTGGTTAATTATTTCCCATTTATCTCTGCAATTTATCCCTGGCTTTATTTCAGGAAAAAATTTGAAATGAATTTCTCTTTTTAGCAAGATATTTTTTATTAATGTACACTCAAAATAGTTTGTAGTTTGAATTAACTGAAAATATAATTTAAAATAAATGATTGATCACTGATCAAATGTTTCTTGTTATTAATTTGTAAATATTGTTTAAATAAATAACCAATCTGTAAGAATAAATGAATATTAAGTTAAAATTAAATGTTCAAATTTCAACTACAGATCAGTAAAAATAAAAGATATATTCAATTACAGAAGTCGCTCGGTTATATGAACTAATTCAAACAGAGCCTGTTCACTAAATGGAGAAGTTCACATAATCGAGAGAATATAAAATAAGTAATTCAAATGATTTTTATTACATAAAGTTTTTATTTTTAATAAGTTTTTTAATTATTAATGTAATTTTTAATAATTTTTTGTACTTTTTTTGCTTCAAGAGATTTTTGTAGTGCCTTGTCCTCAAAAGGCAAAAGACAATCACTCAAAACTCAACAACTCAACATTCAAAACATTAAAAAACATCAACTGTTGCAGGTTCTTCACTTATTTCGGGGAAAAACATAATTCTAATAAGACAAACATTTAAAAAAAATCAACGGTTGAAAGCTGTTCACATAATAGAGATAGGCTGTGTTCACTAGGGTAATAACTTTTTGCATTTTTTGCAAATATCAAATCTCCCCAGACAAAATCGTGTAGGGCATGGACAAATATTAAGAACTGCGTTTTTAGTCTTTCGCTATCGTTGAAAAAGGTTGCGCACCAAACGCGTTAAAGTTTTGAATCAAACAAAGTTAAAAAAAAAAGTTTTTTTTGATGCCTCAACGTCTGACCATCACATCTATATAATTAAGGCATGCTGTTTCAATAGTAAAGTCCGCTTTCGAATTTCTTTCAAATTTGTTTACTTACATATGTATAAACCATATTTTAAAAAAATTGTTATTAAAAAAAATTTAAAAAAAATATATTAAAGGCATTTTAGAAATCGCTGTCGGTGCGTAATGCTTTTTAACAAATTGAACTGAAATAGTTTTTTTTTATCATTAATACAATATTTGCCATTAGAAAACCCCTGGGGAGAATGTTGTCCAAAAAAAGTTATCACCCTAGTGTTCACTCTTTAGAACACCCTGTTTTTTTTTTTTGTTGACTATTCTTGAAGTTTACATAACTGGATACATATTCATATAACCGAGCGACTACTGTATTTTAAATTACACTAGTTTACACCGAAAATGTACACTTGATGAGAGGTGATTTTCCTTATGTATTTTCTCCCGCTGAATTCGAAAATTAAGGTTAAATTTTTTTTATAGAAAAGTTTTTGAGATATTATAATTTTTTAATTTTTTCGACCTTTTTCACTTGACAGATCATATCTCGAGCTAGAAATGTCCAATTGGGTCGTTCTTGGTACCCAAATGCAAGGTATTGAGATGACGAACAAATATGGTAAAGCGGTTCAAAATATATCGATGAAAATAGGTCACATTTTCAAAAAAAAAATCACATTTTACAGTGATTCTGTGCCGACGGAAAATTACAAATAGTTTAAAAAAACGTCTGGTTTCTCTTCATGTACGTAAACTTGATACTTTTACGTAAGAACTAAGACCAACCAGAAGAAAATCGACCGAAAAATGACAAAGTTATAAGCAATTGAGTGAATAAATCCAAATCTCATATTTTCCGAATATTTTATTTTTTTTCGACAATTTATTGGGTTTAAACACTTACAATACATTCTTGACATTTTTGTATGTTAGAATTAGTTGGGGCTCGTGCTTTGTCTTCGGTTGCTTTTAGGATCCGTTTCTCTAGTGAGAAACCATACATAGTCTTCCAACATTGCTTCATCCTGAAATGCTTGATAGCGCCGCTCACTGGTCTTAATTTGTTGGTGATATCTCTCGCCGTGTTCGTCACTTACGTCACCAAGATTGTCCGGAAATAAATTCAAATGCGAATGCAAGAAACGAATTTTTAGAGACATATTTACACCTATAAGAAATAAATAAAATGGTAAAAACAATACAATAGAAAACAACCAGGAATGAAATTAAATAATGGCATTCCGTACCCATCTTGTTGTAGTTCTTCAGCAATTCGGTAATAATTCCCTCGTAGTTAGGGCTTTTATTGTTCCCAAGAAAATTGGTAACAACCCGCTGAAATGAATTCCAGGCCTCGTTTTCAACGGGTATTAAATATTTTGGAAAATCTGTGCTTTTTATCCATTTCTTTATGTGTGGACCATCGAATTACGCCTTCCTTGATTTTTGCTAAAGAAAGCTGCGGGAAAACGGAAAGCTGGGTACCAAGAACGACCCAATCGGACATTTCTAGCTCGATATATGATTTGTAGTGTCCGACCGAACAGTTCGGCCATAAAATGCATTTGGTCTGTATTCGGTATTTTAAAGCATTATGGACAAATTTGGCGGATGGAAAAACGTTTATTGGGCTGATTAGATGCTATTTTGAGTGTTAAATTTGAAGAAAAGCCTGTAGTTAAGCAATGAATTCACTGTTCGGCCTCAGAAAGTTCGGCCAAATTGAAAATAGTTCGGCGGCCGAACTTTTAACTTTATAGCTAAACTTCGGCTTTTCTCTTAAATTTTATACACAAAATTGAATTAAATCGGCTCAACAAACATGTTTCCAATACCAAAATTTGTCATCATTGCCTCTAGATATCAAAAAACCGACAAAATATAGGTTTTTGTCCGAACTGTTCGGTCGGACAGTAATGATTTGTCAAGTGAAAAAGGTCGAAAAAATTAAAAAATTACAATATCTCAAAAACGGTTCTATAAAAAAAAATGTAACCTTGATTTTCGAATTCAGCGGGAGAAAATACATAAGGAAATCTATTTCTCATCAAATGTACATGAAAAAAATTTCATTTTGTAAACTAGTGTTATTATTTATTTTTTTTGTTTTTTTTTCTACCAAATGCAGACATACACACTACATACACTTCTTGTATGAATGGCGGTAGTATTTGTTTAAACTTTTTCAATTTCTTGTAATTTGAATTGAAATAATTTTGTATATAATACTGCGCAACAAGAAAAATCAGCCTCAATGGTTCCAATTGGAACTGAAAGTGTACCATTGAATAAACAAACTTGCCAAAGGCTTTTGCTACGTTAGATCGAATTTCTTTTTATGGCCTCTTGAATTTGGGATATTTTTGACCATTGTTTCACTATGAGCGAAAATTAGAATAAAATAAAAATACATCCGTTGGGATGTAATTTTGTGGACATATTATTCCAATGAACTCAATGTCAGAAAATATATTTTTTCATAGTAGGCGAGATAGGCGTGGTCAAATATATAGAAATCATCGATTTTTGGTAGACATACATTTATTGTCTTCTTCGGAACAATTTCAAATAATTCTAGGACAAATGCATTAGAAAGTCTATGTTTATGTTGTTTTGGCCCAAATTTTTCCTCGTCTCAGTGAAAGCAAACCGAAATTAGGTAAAACAGGAATACCCAATGAAAAATTGTTATTCAAAAAATAAAGATCCTTAATTATATTTTATTGCGTGCAAGCGTTTTGAGTGGCCCAGACATAAGAACACAGCTCCTATTAACTTCGAAAAGATCTTGTAGTTCATAGTTTAAAGTAGTTTTTTTTTTTTGTTACATTTGAACAGAATAGAAAATCTGAGTTTATTATTGCAAAAATCTTTTGAAACAAATATTTTTTTTAATAAAACTATTTTTTTTTTAAAAAAAGCTAAAAATTATATATATTGAAAATCGATTCTAATCTTTTGCAAAATATTCAGAATAAATTCCGAAACTAAATTCTACATATAATAGACCTTCAGATGCAATTGATCGAAAATTCCTGGAATTGTTATGCATGTGCACCAAAAATTTAAGATTTCTTTATATTTGACCACGCCTATGTCACCTACCATTTGTTAAAAGACTTCCGAAACTAAATTCTACATATAATAGACCTTCATGTGCAATTGATCGAAAATTCTTGAAATTGTTATGCATGTCCACCAAAAATTTAAGATTTCTTTATATTTGACCACGCCTATGTCGCCTACTATTTGTTAAAATATATGCAAAAATGTATTTTTTGACATTGGGTTCAATGGAAAAATAAGTACACACAATTACATTCCAGTAAATATATTATTGTTTTATTTTGATTTTTGCTCATAAATGGTCAAAAATACCCCAACTTCAATAGGCCATAAAAACGAAATTCGCACTAATTTTGGAAAAAACTTTGGCTATTTTATTTATCCAATAGTCAACTCTCATTTCGCACATGACCCAAAATTTGTTCCACTATGTAATCAAACCATTAAAAAAAAAACAGACTGGAATTTTGTGAATATATTTTTTTTTTTTTGATGCAGGCAACAAATAAAAATTTAAATTTTTAAACGAAAATAATAAATGAAACTAAAAAAAAATCGGTAAAAGATAGTAAATTATTTTGAACAAATGTATAAAAAAGTTGAATAAAATATTTATTAAAAATATATATGCGGATTTCTTTATTTTTAACTCAACTGAAAACTTTTCTATTAAACTACAAACAGTGAACTCCATAATATTCTGAGTGTATTGCTTGATAGATTACTAGTATTAATTAAGTAAAATATTCATCTTTTTTTACACTTAATCAACTGTGAATAGTACTGATTAGTAAGGTATGTTTCATACTGTCTGACCGAACTTACGAAGTCGTAGTCGAACTTTGGGCAGATTTTCAATGTACGGCCGAAGCCGTAGCCGAAGTTCTAAATTTACTTTTTAACTTGAATAGAACGTGAAATTCGGTTAATTTTGACAACAAAATTTGTTTAAAGTAAAACAAAAAAATATTGAAACATGAATAAATATCAAAAAAAAAAAAAAAAGCTAATTTACAATTTTATTTAAAAAATAGTAAATAATGAGTTAATTATTCTTTTGAACAAAATGGGTATGCTTAAGCTTTGTTATTTTTAATAAAATATATAACAAATTTAATACAAATTCTTGTGTTTGTACTCGAAATTAAAGAATATATTCTGAAAATGTACTCAATTTCTTCAAATACACGGAGTTCGGCCAAGTTCCGCCGAAATTAGGTCGACGGCCGAACTTGGCCAAACATCACTTTTTCGCCGAACTCCGAAGCTGAATATTCGGTCGGACACTAAATTTACTATTTCATACTTTCTAACATAGTCTTTTAGCAGGGCTGGCAGGCAAGCCCTCTTAAATACCATTATTGATTTCAACCCCTTTCAACTGACTATCGTTATCCCTAAAGTACCGTTACCGAAATACCATTATCCGTAAAATACCGGTACCAATGTAACTAAATTAGCGTTATCCTTAAAATACCGTTACCGATACAAAAAAATGGCTGCAAATATATCAGCCATTTACAAAAAAATGGCTTGAAATATATCAGTTTTCTCAACTATCGCTGAAAATATATAAATTTTACCAAAGTTTGATCATTGGAATTCGAGCATAATGGGGCCAAAAATATTGGTGCTCATTGACATTACCTGAAAAACTAAAATAACGTTACCCTTAATAGACCGTTACCGAAATAACATAAAAACCTTTATCCCAGAAACAACATTACCGAAATAACTAAAATACCGAGACCGCTAACATACCGTTACTAAAATGAGTAAAATGCCGTTAACGCTAGAAAACCGTTACGAAATAACTGAAATATCATTACCACTACAATACCGTTTCCGAAATAACCGAAAATAGCGTTACCCTTACCGATACCCACATCGAATCGGTTACCATCAATGTTTTTTAAGTCATCATAGAAAAAGTCTCTTAATAAAATAAAAATAATTAGAAAATGTTTACTATTTCATGCCTTTAGCATAGTGAAGTTAATTAGCAACCAGAAGCATTTTTTCTCTTGTTTATAATAAAAATTTGTGTAAAAAATACAGATTAAGAAAAAAAAATATATATAAATAACTAATACAATTTTCGGTATATGAAATTTTACATTTATTTTTCAAATAATTAAAAAAAAAAATTAATTCTAAAAGAAATCACGATTTTTCGATATTTTGGTTAAAGAATAATTAGAGAAATTTGAGTGATTTTTGCTAATTATTTAATTCGATCAGATTTGGTTAGTTCCGAAATATTAAATATTGGGAGCATCGTTAACCCATGTTAACCAGATGTCAAAACTGTCATACCAAATAATAATATTGAATTTTGTTTTAATTAAGCAACAGAAAATAAGTTTAGTTCTTAAATAAGTAAAATGTTCGAAGTAATAAATAATTAGTATTAATAAATATTAACCCTTATTGACCGAAGACTGGAAAAGTTCCGAATAAAAACCTAAAAGTAATTTTGTACACGCGGTTATTTTAATGATGTGCAATTTTTGGGAAATATTAGGATTCAAACAGGGAAAAAATGAGAAATATTAAAAAAAAATTGCAACATTCAGTTATAACGATCAACTTTAATTTATGTAACATTTTTGACCTACTTAAAACATGGGTTAACGATAAGCCATATAGTGAAAGGCGTGGTAGAGAAGAATGAGTATATTTTCTAAAAATCATAACTACATTGTAAATTTTCAATTTTCTGAATCAGACTGCGCAGTTTCTGGTATTGAACCTTCGTCAGTGACCCTGTTTTTTGAATAATGTAATATTTATTAGGTTTTTATTTGTTCGATTGCGTCTATATGAAATTTTTCTGTGCAATCACTGACCGTGGTATATATAAACTGATTTCTAATAATACATGCACTCGCACTAAACGTTATTCAATACACGGTCTTTTTTGTTCTTGCATACATAATCTCAGAAGTACAACTCCAGCAACACAACAGTTCTATTTTTAGAAACTTACCTCACTCTAATGTCCACAGTTTTCCCATATGTTGTAAGTGATGCCACATCTATGATATATTCTTTGTATATTCGATAGATGGCGCTTACGTAGTAAGGGAAGAATTGCCAGAGCAAAGTTTGATTTTAATGTTTTGGAACTGAGTAATTGTGATGACTTAAAATAATTAACACTGTAAAATTAGTTTCTTTCACCAAAAACGTATAAAAAAAAAATTCTTTTTTTATCAAAAACAAATTACTTTCCCCCAAGTTTGCCAAAATAAAGCGGTACACACGTTAAATGGATTGAGGGATTCGTTTAATATATTTTTTTAATACTAATGCGGTTTTTTAAAAAAAAAGCGCTTAAAATTATTTTAATATATGCAATTTTTCAATTTTTGTTTAATTTGCTATTCATAAATGGAGCTTTGAAAATAATGCCAAATTTACAAATTATCCCTCAACGAACATCGACATAATTATGCTTAAATGGAAAGTAGTTTTGTCTGTTTTGCTAGTGCAAAAATAAATTATTTTTTGATAATTTTTAAAAAGTTTTTAGAATGGAGGAAAAATACTCCATTTTCATTAAAAATCAAAAATTTATAATTTTTCGTGGTTAGCATGCCTAAGTTAATTAAAAATGATATGTCGCAAGACATGTTTTTATTACAGCAGTTTAAGAAAAATTTTCAAAAATCGAAAACTTTGTATGAGGGGCGCCACGGGTTAATGCTATCCGATTTTTCTTAAATTCGCACCATCTAACTTTTAGACCTAGTTATACAATAATCGCAACAATCATTTGAAGTTTAGTTGAAAAAGAAGAAAGTTGAAAAAAATGCAGCTCTACTCATTTTTTTTTTCTCATTTTTCTCGAGTCCGTTAGTAAAAAATCTTCAGCGAAGAAGACATCCAAAATTTTAATATGTATCTTTAGTAATTAGTAGTAAACTTTCTTTTTTAATTAAACGGAAAAATGGCTGAAACTAAAAAAATTGCATTTGTTTTTGTACCTTAAAAATATGGAGTCTGTGACAAATCTTAATTAATAAAATTCAGATAAAAGCATTCTAGTATGTTTAACACATGTTGTCTAAAGCCCCGTTTACATTATCACACATGTGTTACACTTTACTTCACACAAGTATAATGAAGAGTGTGATAAAAATAAAAAAAAATGTATAAAAGAAAAATAGTTTGATTGTTTAGTCTGTTATCGACACACACAAAAAATACATTTAAACATCTATTTTTTCTTCTAATTATTTATTTTTGAACCATTAGTTGATTTTAAAGTTTTCTTACTTTTATTTGTGTATTACACAACACTTGTGTTAAGACGTGTAGTAACTTTATGAAATATATCAAAAAATAAGGCTTGTCAAAAAATGTATGTCGTTATTTTTAAATGTGTGTCGACATGTGTGTTACAAATTGTGTTCACATAGGTACATTATACATTTGCTTTATACAAAACATTTCTGACATGTGTAACACACTTGTGTGACTATGTAAACGGGGCTTAGTCAATACCAATCAAGTTCTAGCTAATTGAAGTGTAGTTTCCTTAGAAATAACGACTTTACCCAAAACTTTCCAATTTTCCTAACTTTGGCTAAAAAAAAATGCCAGGACAAGCTAAGAAAAAAGAAACGCTATATAAAATATCTTCAAACTCTTTTAAAATCGCGTAAAAGCTATCCTTAAGCGTCTAGATAACATATTTTTAACGGCTTTAGAAAATTAGATAAATATTTTTTATTCTGTTTTGATCCTTTTAAAAACTCAAATTAACGTTACGATAACCAATACTTCTGTGTATTTCAAGACAAGGTTGAATTAATTTTAAATCGATGACATACAACTATTAATTAATTTACAAATTAAATCTATAGGAATCCGACTTCTTGCATCTCCCAAGATAACATGTTGATTTGGGACAATTTTAAACAAATGTCATTGTTATAAATAAAACCCGACTCTAAAACGAACAATTAATTTGTTCTACAAGCAGTTCATCGAAACTCGCATATTTTGAAAACAACACTATATAAAAACTATAAAAATATGTTATATTGGACCAAATATGTTATAATGGACTAAAAGTATTCTAAAAAATAGAAATACTTTCCTTAGAATAAGCTCTACATAACGAAACTTTTGAGCCCTTTTTCGACCAAAAATACGACAACTTTTTTTTGACAAAACATACAATTTTTGAAATCCTAAATAGCTTGTCGTGACCTAAAAGTACACTTTTTTCGTATTCAGCTCTCTAATACTTATCGTTTGAGTGCTATTACTCAAGCCAATTGGCAAAAACCAACTTTGTCGGGACAGCCTAGTGTGCATTTATCTATGTTAGTTTTTGAAGGCTATGTTCCAAATAAATAAATTCTCCTTTTGCTCTGCGATGCTTAGATTTTTTAATTTTATAGATTTTTTATATTTTAGTGATTTTTTTTTTAATTTTGGCGATTTTAGTCAGTTTCGGCGATTCCCAAATTGTAAATCGATTGAGTTCCCAAGGATTTAATTCCAAACAATTGAATTCCCAATGATTGAATTCAGTGATTGTTAAAATAGAATGAGTTAAACTAATTGAATTTCCTACTAGTGAATTCCAAAGAATAAACTCTCTGCGATTTATTAAGAAAAATTCATTCAGTTTAAAAAAAAAATTGTCTGTAAGGTATTTCCTTTGGGCTAAGTTTTTCAATTGTCTGATAATTAAATTAAAATAAAAAACAATTTACTTAATTTTTCACTCGACGTCTCTTTGGCTTATTTCCAAATTTCTTCAGGAGTTATTTATTATTAAATTGATTTTATTTTACATTGTCAGAAATATCATTAAATAAAAAATTAAAAAAGGGACTTCACGACACAAAATTAATAATTAATAAAAAATTAATATTTACGACACAACAATTATATCACAGTATAAACTATATTATTGGAATCACAGAACTTTAAACAAATTAGATTTGAGTTTTAAGGAATTCAATTAAAATCGAATTCAATCTTCGAAGCTCTGCATATGTAGCAAACATTCACTCTAAAAAATGATTGTAAATTTACTACTATAAAACGAGTAAAGTTTCATGTATTATTACGCTAATTCGGTAAATTTATACATCAAAATGCGTAAAACTATTTTGCGCACACTTTTATATACAATAATACCCACTTACAGCATTTTTACCAATTATGTGTTTACAATTAAACACATTATGCCTAAAAGTAGTATTATTTTGTTAAATAAAATTTTTACGCACAATGTTTGTAAATATACTAACTTATAATCGTAATAAATATTTTGACATTTTTAAATTGAAAAAAAATAAACAAATTGAAAAAAACCAAACAAATCTAAAAAATTTAATTTATTGAGAATTTTAATGAAAAAAAAATGTATAACTGTAGTATTTGTGATAGTGTTTAGTTTATAGTTTATTTCCAAGTGTTTGCAGCCTAATTGTGGAAAAATATTTTCAAAATATAATATATGTACAGAGCTTTAAAGAAAAAATTCTTCATTCCATTTATTCAGTCGGTTTTAACTCAATCGATTTAAAAATATCGCCAATATTGAAAAAAATTGGCAAAATTGAAAAAACGGCAAAAATCGCTAAAATTGAGAAAATCTTTAAGATAGAAAAAAAATCACCAAAAATGAAAAAAAACGTTAAAATTAATAAAAAAAAACGCTGAAATTAAAAAAATCTCCAAATTTGAAAAAAAAACGCTAAAATTTAAAGATAACCGCCAAAAAAGAAAAAAATCGCTAAAATTAAAAAAAAACGCAAAAAATTAGAAAAATCCCTAAAACTAAAAGAAAATCGGCAAAAATTAAAAAAATCGCCAAAAATTAGAAAAATAGCTAAAATGAAAAAAAATTTCGAAATTAAAAATAAAAAATTTGCAAAAAAAAATCGCCAAAAATGAAACAAATTTTCAAATTGGAAATAAAGCTTAAATTGAAAAACGAAAAATATTGACGAGAAACTTAAAATAGCTGTAAATGTATCTTTATTAGTTTTCGAAACACAGGCGATGTTCCAAATAAATTCTCTTTTTGCTTTGCGATGTTTTGTTTTTGAGAAAAACGCGATTTAGGAACCTAGCCAATCAGGCCGGTATTGGCGTTGAGTTTTGAACACCTGTGCAAACATTTTTCCAGTTGCTTTTTTATTTTTTGAGTTATGGACGTTTTTTATTTAGTCAATTTTTAAAAGGTACATATTACAAAAACTAATGGAGCTGGGGGAAAAATTGCTGCACCATTGTTCAAAACTCAACCCCATTATCCTTACAACGATCCTAAATGTCGGCTTGATTCGTAAATCGCGTTTTTCTCGAAAAGTAAGCATCGCAGATAAAGTAGAGTATTTATTTGAATCATCGCCTATTTTTCAAAAACTAACAGATATAAATAAAAGACACGGACAACTTTTTCCAATTTGATAAATTTTTGTCAATTATGGTGATTTTTTTTTAAATTTTCGCGATTTTTTACTTATGCCGTTTTTGAATTTTGAAGTTTTTTCATTTTGGCAATGTTTTTACTTTTAGAAATTTTTGGCAATATTTTTATTTTTGGCGATTTTTTTTTTAATTTTGGCAAATTTTAGTAATTTATTTTTAATTTTGGCGATTTTTTTAAATTTTGTCGATTTTTTATTTTTGGCGTTTTACATTTTTGGCGTTTTTTTTTCAATTTTGGAGATTGTTTTAAATTTTTGGGATTTTTTTCATTTTAACGATATTTTTTTTCGATTTTAGAGATTTTTTTCAATTCTGGCGGTATTTTCAGTTTCGCCGATTTCGGCAAATTGTAAATCGATTAAGTTAAAAATAGATTGAACTCCCAATTATTGAATTTGCAATGATTGAAGAAAAAAAAATCATTCGATTTAAAAAAAATCCGATTTAATTTTTTTTTAGAATAGAATTCAATCTTTGAAGCTCTGTATATGTACAACAACTTATATACAAATATTTATTATTAAATTTATTAATATACAACACATTAATAAAACTCTTTCTAAAAATTAATTTTTTGTTTTATTTGAAAAATTTTTTGGGCTGTTATTCTTTTTTACCGGAAGGTAAAGATACGCATTTTTAGGGGGTTTTTACGCTTATAAATATGTATTTTTACGCATTTTATACGTATAATTACACGTAAATTATGTTTTTTTACACGAAAATTTGGTAAAATTACTCATTTATTTATAAATTTTATCAAAATTTTACGCACTTTCATTGTAAATTTACCAACTTTGTGTTCACAAACTTACTCTCAATGTGCATATTTTTTTCATTTACACACATGGAATAAATTTACCCAACTTATAGTAGGAGTACAGTTTCCTACTATAAGTTGGGTAAATTTCAACAGGAATTAATTAGAGTGTTTATATAGAAATATTGATTGTTAAATTAATTATATAACACATTAATAAAACTTATTCTAAAAATATTTTTTTTATTTTATTTGAAACATTTATTGTGCTGTTTTTCTTTCTTAGCGCAAGGTAAATATGCGCTTTTTTGTTTGTTTTTACATATAAAATATATATTTACACATTTTATCTGTATATTTACGCGTAAAACTTGTTTTTTGCGCGAAAATTCATTGAAATTATTTATTTATTTCTAAATTTAATTAAATTTTTACGCACTTGCGTAGTAAATTTACACACTTTTTGTTCACCAACTTACACCTAATGGGTGTATTTTTTTTTTTTCATTTACATAACTTATAGTTGGAGTACAATTTCCTACTATAAGTTGGTAAAATTTCTACTGGAATTTATAAAATGCACATGAGTCATTCCATGCCAGACCGTACGATTTTTGCTTAAAATTGACTTTGATGTCTACGATGTCTTTCTTCATTAAAAATATTTTACACGTGTTTCCAGAAAAAAATTAAACATTTTTTTTTTTCAAAAAAGTTATGTACATTTGAAAATCGTCAATATTGTGAAAAATCTTCCGACATGACTACTTTTAAACTAATGTTTTTCTAAAACTAGTGAATGGATTTTGAAGTTTAATACCTTATTTTAAAGGTATTTGAACCTTCTTTTTAAAAATTATTATTTTTTTTTAAATTTATTTTTTTTTATTTTTAAAATTTGGTTTTTTTTACTTAATTTCTGTTTTCCACCATCTTCGAACAAGTCGAAAAATCTGAAAAAAATATTTTCTTAAAACTAAATCTAACCTTAATAATAATAATTTCAGAACGGAAGTCGAGTGGATTCTATTGATATATCTATCACTTTAAATGTTGTCGTGTCGGATGACTTCGATTTTGACTATTTTCATATGCCCATAACCTTTTCAAAAAAAAATTTAAATTTTGGCTGGAAACACGGGTAAAATGTTTTTTAATGTTTAACACGTCTGGCAAATTTAAATTAAATCGGAAGAGGTGTTGTAAAAAAGGTGTTCGGTCTGACATGGAATGACTCATATGTTGAACACTTGAGAATTAAGTTTGAAATGAATAATAATTGATGACATTTTATGAAAAATATAAAAAGTTAAGTTTCTAAAATAATTTCATAGCTCTCAAGAATATTTTCATTAAATTTTTGAAGTGATTGCTTATGAAATCGAATGAATTTTTTTTATGAAATTATGAAATTTTATAAAAAAAAAAGATTATGAAAAATTGCATAATATAAATTGAATTTTTATATATAATAAAATTCTTCCGGAAATAAATTATATGAAATTCTTTCATGTACATTATGAAGAAGAATTCTTTCAGTGTAAAACTATTAAGGTATAATGTTTAAACAGTTGAAAACTCTTAGGTTGGAACGGCATATAAAAAGAGAATGCCACGTTAACAAAACTGCCTTTATTACGTATCATTTGTATAAAGTTTAGTTAAATCGTATCGTTTAAAGGAATCGTTTAGAGGGTTAATCTAATTTGTATCCCTTCATGGTAAACAAACTAAATTTTGTTGCTAAAATTAATGACGCCTTGGGTTAAAATGTATGAATTCCTTGATTAGCATCAAGAAATTCATAGCATCATATCTATCATCAAGAACATCATACACCAATCAAATAATACAATTTTTAATTAAAAAAAAAAACAATACCCATAAATTTTACTTTCTTTTAATTGGAATAAGTAAAAGTTTTGGTAATTTTAACCAAATGACTAAACAGATTTTTGCTTAGTTTTATTACTTCATCTGTTAAATAAAAAAAAGAAAAAACTCACAAAAAAAAAAACAAAAACTTCACTTTCATTATCATGAAACTACAGAAAAACAAAAGAAAATTAATTCTTTATAGACCCATTAACATTAAGATACCAACCTTGCCTGTACACTATAATATTAAAGACATAATTATCTTATAATCACAGTTGATACATGAGAATTTTTATTAGATTAAGAGAAAAAGTTCCCTCCTCGAGAAATGTTACAAAAAAGTTTCACTTCCTGTACTAAAAACCAAAAATAAAAAAACGCAGATTTGATTAAGAAAAATTACAAAATAACTTAATAAGTTCATACAATTTATTGACCAATTATGTATCCCATTTGTAAGTAGTTTGTTTGAAATGAAATTGAAATTTTTATGGCTGGGCTATTTAAATTTCAAACACGGTTTAAAAACCGATTCACAAGGCTTTTTGCTTTCTTTCTTGTGACCTTTCTTGTGACCGAATTTTAAAATTAATACGATACCACACGAATTTTATTTGCCGGACTTAACTAATGCAACAATGAAACAAGGAAACTACACAGTGGTGAATCCACAGATTTTAATCAATCTTGAATATGTTCACTCAGAGAAAAATGTAGCTATTTGCCAACTGAGATTCGGTTTCTACGACTCAAATTCTGTTATTATACAGTTTAGTCATTTGGTATTACTGAACATTAGTTCTCACAACAAAGTTCAGTTAATTCAATTCAATTGTAGTTGCAACACCCAAAATATTTAGAAATCGAATGTAAACATCGTTGTACTAACTGAATTTAGAAGTTGTTACTATTAAAATACTCTTTTCAATTCGGTTGGTACTTTATTTCTCTGTGTGTTGTTAAGGTCAAAAAATATTAGACACATATTTTTATTTTAAGTGTGTTATCGCACGTTTAGGGATTCAAAAAGAGGGTCCAAAATAACAACATTTTTGTATGAAAACATGTTTGAACTTTTAAAAATTCAGATTTCTAGTACTCAGTTTTTAAGAAACTAAACTTTATGATACCCTTATTGCACATGCTGTAGGCCCACAATTGCTACTTATTTGAAGTATTTAATATATGGGTTCTAAAAGCTCTACGGAAAATGTCGTGTTTAGGCCAAACGATTACGAACTATTAAAAAAAGCCCAGACATCCCTCGATAATAGTAAATAAATATTATTATATGTTAATTTGAACTCAAACCACCAACAACTTCCCATACAAATGTGGTTTTCGAAAAAAAAATTTTTTTTTCTTAGTAAATATTTTAGAACATGCACGAACATGTTTTACGTACCAGTGCACACTGGGGTGGATGTTCCACAAATATTTTGAAAATAATCCAGCCATTTCTTACTGGCTGATCGGATTACCATGAAACTTCATTTCAACATTAAGTTTCAACATTAAGTAACACAGAAAAAATTTAATAAAAAGTTAAACACAATATATAAAATATACTCCAATTTACAAGCAAAACTAATCAGTTTTATTCTCCCTTTATAAATTTATTCATCTTTTCGGAAAACCCACCCATTGAGGGCTTAAAATTACTCTCATTAACATTCTCGGGGCAGGTTTTCCAGCTCTGCTTAAAATCGTCCATGCCATGAGACACCATTTTAGTGGCCTTTAATTCTCTTTTAGCAAGAGACCAATATCTTTCAATTAATTTGATATTTGCCTCCCTTGGTACAAAAACAATGTTATTTGCTTCATACTACTCAAGGGCTTTCGCGCTGTAGTGGCCAAGTCAGAAGTATGTGGACAAATTGTATTGGCGTACAAATATAGTCTTTTTGCGAACACACTTTTATAGAAATTTCGGTTTTTATCGTTTCTGTTGTTACAAATGACTTACTCCTTTTACCACAACTGCAAACTGAACACAACTGAACTTGTTATTGAATTTTTTCTCAATGGTCAAGTCTCCCTTAAACCGTTAAATTACTTTTGAAACAGTCTGACGACAAACTTTTTTGTTTTTTTTTTTAAGAGAAGCAACACTCAGGAAATTCTTCCTATTTATTTATGTGTTGCTTTCTTTGGAAATTGGATAGTGGAGAGTTGAAAGGTCGGGAAAGATGAAGGGCTTCAAACATATCAACACTGTAATTGCGCGAGATGATAAGTCTTAGAACAGTTGTTGCTCGCCACCTGATGGAGAGTTGGCGAACTTATTGAAGCTTATTGGTTCATAGCCCTGATTCATTACTTTACTTCGGTGGGGTTAAGTGCTATAGGAACACCGAAGGTGGAGGCTGCGATACATATGAGGGATAGAAAACTCATACATATTATTTTTCTAAATTGATGTTGCCGTCACCGGGAATCGAACCCGGAACCATCTGTGTAACAGTCCAACGCGCTAACCATTACATCACAGCGCCTACTTTTGATTTCTTGGCTAATTTTGTTTTATGTCCGAGAAGGATTTTGTTGAAAACATTTAATTATTTTCAAACGACAAATTCTAGATTGTCATTAATTTATTTACTGGCATATTTTAAAAGGTACTATGATAAAAAAAAATTAAAGAAAGCTTAGGATAAAAGTTACAGAGACAAATGCATGTTAACCTAAGACTCCAAACTAGAACACCTGGGGTATTCAAAAATGTTGAATACTCCGTATCCACCCTGGATACCTGATCTTGTTTAACCGGCTTTATTTGGCTATTTGACTGCTTTGATTTTGAAATATATTGAGCTACTGTTAAAATAGCGCTAAAATACTGAAACATCGATTTATAACGGTATTTTGTAGATATAACAAATTTTAATTTATGGAGTATATATGGAGTTCTAACGCTCATAAGACTTGTTAAAAATAAAATCAGCTATAGATTCTGCTGCTTAAAACTCTAAATTTCAGCAACTTTAACAAACAGTAATTATTTATTTCTAAGTCAATGATAAATGAACATATCGCTCATTTGCTGTAATAACGTCATTACTCAAAAGTTTTGATTTTGTATAAAACGAGTTTAAAGTTATCAATTTACCACCCACCTTGAAGAAAAAATAACGACATCATTGTTTCTCAAGAGGTGAGTATTCAAGATATTAATACGATTTATTATCTCAAAAATCATGTATTTTGAGTTATGACGTTCTTGCAGGAAATAAGAGATATATTGCATTTTTTCTAATTCAACGATACAATATAAATTAATATATAATCACATGCAAATTCACATAATAAAATTAATAACATATATGGAACAATATATAGCATATATTTCAATACATGATATCATACACTATCATATATGAACTTTTTATTTGCATGCATGAACCCATATATGCTTCCCATACTTGGTATACATATTGATACATGCTGATATATGAAACAATATATGCTCATACATGGAATCATGCATGTTCATATATTACCATATGTTATTGTTTCCCCTGGGTGACCTTGGTTTGGTCCCGCTATTCGAAAGCAACTGCATCTGAGTCGGACCAAATTTCATATTTTTAAATCGGAATATCTCGGGAAATATAATAGATAAAATCGGATAAGAAAAATGGCGAACATTCAAAATTTTTAATGTAAAAAGTGCCAGACTTTGGAATGTCATGTGGGACCCAATGCCCAAACTTGAGCTCAATATTGCGTCACTTATGCCTATTCCAAATTTCATTTCAGTCGGACACCTAACAAGGGGACTCTCCCGATGGGTTCTCTCTAATCTTAATAAAATTGGAATGCGTGCGAAAGAAAAGAAAAATTAAGGGACACGTATTTTTTTTTAGCTGTCCAATCTCATTTTTAGCATTTTCATCTTATTTTGAATTTTTGTAGAGAAATTTCATACAAATGGGGTATCAAATGAAAAAGCATTTTGAGACGCATTATCTGGTAGACTAAACATGTCCGAGAACTTTCAAGTAGTTTTGTTATTCAAAAAAATGTGTTTTAAGAGATATTAAAACTGGCGTTTTGTTAAAGAATTTTAATTGGATTAAGCTAAAAAAATATGTTTATCAATGCCTATTATATTAAATTGAGGGGATATCTTTTTCTGACATTCGTAGTTTCTTGGCTTTTATGAGAATTTTTTGGAATAAATTGCAACCCTCTCGAGTTTATCAAAAATACTTTTAAAAAATCTGAATTTCATTAGTTCCAGACATGTTTCCATACAAAAATGTATTAAAAGGTGGGGCAAACCACCTTTTAACCCTTAAACGTGAGATTCGTTTGCTAAAAAACATACGAGTCCCATATATTTTTATTTTATTTTCTTTATCACATATCCAAATTTCATTAAGATCGGGAAAAAACCGATCGGGAGACTGCTCGAATAATTTGCACATATTTTGTGAAATATAACACTGTGCAATGGGACTGAATGTGTCAATGGTAAAAAATCAAATTAATCGAATTTTCTTATATAACTTTTTATGATGTTTGATATTTTTATTAATTTTTGACTATTTAAAATTCGAAACAAAAAATTTTAAAATAAATACTTCATCTATATTGTTATTCCTTTGCATTGTTGTTCCAAAAGACTTTTGCAAGTTAAACAAAAAATTCAAAAACTTAACCGTTAATAGTTCCATTATGACCACCTAAACGACCACAATAGTTAGCAAACTTTTTATTTTAGCAAAAAACATTCAACTTATGTTGGTTAATTAAGTAAAATTTAGCCAAAACATCACACATTGTTTTTTTTTTTAAATAGGTTTACTTTTTTTTGTGTATATTCTTTTTATTAAATTTTTCTTTACTAACAACAAATTATCATTATAATCTGTTTATGGTGAAAAGATTTTTGTTTTGTTTAAATTACAAAATACGAAATTAAGCGGAACTAAACAATTTGTCCGTTGTTACTACTGGAATGTAGGCCAACATTAATATGGTTGCCAAAATAATACAATATGAAAATAAATTATGTTAATCACTTTTATTAAAAAACAAAAACTTTATATGAATAGCATTAAAGTTAGAAACAAAAAAAGAACGGGAGATTTAAATATTTACACCAAGGATGGAAACCGAAACTAAAACGGTCTTATACACTCAAAAAAATAAGTTAATAGAAAAGTTAGTTAAACGTCTTGTAAATCAAGTATACTATTTTTCAGATAATAGTTTAGTTAAACTTATTCAGCACTTAACTGTTTTGAACTAATGTTTTACTAATATTTTACTAATATTTTACTAATAGTTTACTAATAGTTTACTAATTTATTTTTCTGATAAACACATTAACAGTGTGTACGACAACCAGATTGAATGGCAAGTTGTAGTAGAGACAAAGTACAAATCTTGTAAGAGATATAAAAAAAATCAACCATGGAAGATTTTTGTATCTGTTTTTCATATATAAGAAAAAAACGCAAAATTGAGAAAGAAAAGAACGTCAAAATATATACATAGTGGATTGAAAAAACTTAAATTTTGTGTTGTTACCAGCTTGTCAAAGTAATTGTCTACTATTTAAATTAAAGACAAAATAAAATATTCAATTTTAATAAAGATTGAATGTGTATTTGTAAACTTACGCCCGTATTCATAAATATGTTAAACAGCATTTCAAATACATTTTAGTTAAAACACAAAGTTTAATCTTAAAACAGTATTCATAAACGAATATTAACTTTTACGCAAGGTTTAAAATAGGTGTTTTAAGCTAATATTCCTTTATGAATACAGTTTTAATGTTAAAAATGTGTTTTTACTAAAATGTATTTGAAATCTGATTTAAGATGTTTATGAATACGGGCGTAAATGTTTATAGTGATTTTCAGTGATATTCATGTATAGTGATAGTCATATAGTATATATACGCTCAGCTAGACAGACTTAAGCGAAAGACAAGGACACATATCCTAGGTAATTTTTTATGGTTGCTTTTTTATATGTTGTACTGTATTGTACACTCACAAGAACTTTCCATAAAATGTTAACAGTTATTTAAAAATGTAATCGGTAAAGTTGTTTCAATGGAATATACAGTTAAATTACCAAAAAAATATATTTTTTTAACTTTCTGTCTGTTATTCAATAAAACAAAGAAACGGACTTTGGGTAATAGTTAAAATATTCAGTTAAAATTTTCTATTTAAAACAAAAAGTTGTTATATTATATTAATTATTGAAACAAACGAAAGCAATCTATTGTTTTTATCGATTTTGTCAATTAATTTTTCAACGGTTGAAAATAAACTAAAAAAATACAATTGTTTTAAACGAAAAGTAAGTAGTAATTTTTTTAAACTGATTTTCATTTAATTTACTGTGTAGTAGTCTTTACGGAAAAAATATTGTGAGTGTATAACTACATTTATACTGCAACCAAAAAATATAAGTTTTTGAAAACTTTCAGTTTTCGGCTTAAAATTTGTATAAAATTTGACAACTACACAAGTAGTTTCTGAAAACTGCTGGTTTTTTGGCTCTAAGGAGTGAGATCGAATCATACCCGACACAGATTATCACTTATAATTTTTTTTATGTTTAAAAGTAAACTTTTTTTTGTCAAGTTCTTTTAAAAAGTCGTCAGATTATATTAACAAAATATTAGCGAAGTCGGATTATTAGTTTGTTTACAAATGAAATTTGAATAAAAAGTGAAAAAAATTTAATTGTCCAGAACTCAGAACAATCAATTGATATTAAGATTCTGTTAAAATGATTGATGAAGGCTACAAAAAAAAATGCACATCAATTAGGGCACTAAAGATGCCAAAAGAACTTCATTACTCACTTCTTGTTCAGTTTCCATTTGAAAGTTAAATAACGAGCCGATCGCTCCCATATTTCGCTCACATAATCTAACAACATTCTCAAAGGTAATTTGGCGAGAAAAAAAGTTCCGTGTCGTACACAAAAGCAGTTGTAAGTTAAAATATGTCGGGGTTTTTTTCGATCTCACTCCTTAGTATAAATGAGATACAAATTATTTTTAAAAGAATCACAAATATAATTTAAGATTTTCTACTATTTCTACTATTGTTTAGCAAAAATTTTATTAACTTTTAGCTATAATTTTTTAATTTTAAATCAATTAGGTGTTAGTAAAATTTTTGCTGAATGCACTAATTTTGTTGCTAAAAATTAGCTCTCTGATTTTCAGCTACAGATTTTGCTGACATTAGTAATTTTTTTTGCAAGCACCCTCCTGACTAAAATTTTGATTACTCAGCAAAATTTTTTGTTTTACTAATTTTTTTTTGAGTGTAACAGTATAGTTTTGTTCTTTATTTCGTTTACGGTTATGGGTTTTGAAAAGTAACGGTTACGGTATTTCCATCAAATAAATTTTTTTACTTATATTACGGTTTCTTAACGGCTCTGTTGTTCTTCCAAGTATGGCAGCCGAATCAAACAACGGTTACGGTTTTTGAAAAATAACAGTTACCGTATTACAATCGGTTGCGTTTTTCAGTTTAAATCGGCATTTTAGTGTTTACTATTTTTTTTTTAGCGGTGTGGGTTTGCACTTAATTTACACTTGCTTTGTATGTTAGAAAAACTTAAGTTAAACTTCTTCAATTTCCATTAAACTACTGAACTTAACAGTCTACGTTATCGTTTTGGAAAAGTTTCTCTGATCGAAACGTAACACACCGCAAAAGTAAAGTACTCAGATGCAAAATTTGGTCCCGATTGGGCAAATCTTGTGCCTCCACTTTTACCCTGAAAATTGAGGTTTTGGGAAAATTGTCGTGAAAAAAAGTTTTAAATATGAAGTTAAGTTAAATTAATAGTTTAAAAATTCTTTATATATAATATTTGACCCAAAATGTTTTAATAAAACAATATAAATTACATATGATATTATTCACCTGTTTCCACTTAACCCCAAAGAAACGCGATGAAATTAGCATACTTCTAAAACGGATCCTTTCAGTTATTTAAATATTTAACAAGACAAAAAAGTATATATACAGCCTTGATATAGTGGCATCTTATTATATATACTTATATCTAATACTTATTTTTCGAACATTTCTAATATAGCTCTATATACAATCATATATCATTATATCTTATGTTATATATACGTTGATATCAGAGCATATATACTTCCATAATATATAACTACATATAAAACAGTAACACCAAACAAAATCTATAATTTTTATATTATAAATGGAGAGCTTATTGTAAAAACTTGATAACCCACGTGTATTGTTTTATGGATTCTCGCTATTTTCTAGATATCCATTGATTAATATTTGATAGAAGTCTTGCTAACACACTTAATACAAGTACCTAAAGTATAAACGTCTTGCAAAAGTCATACTTTTTGCATTTTTTCAACCTTTAAAGAGCGAAAACTAATTGCAATAAATTGTGGCTTATCAAGTTTTTGCAATAAGTCCTTTAATTCCATATCAATATATGATGAAGTTCAAAAAATCTCGACACTTTGAGGTAAAATATTAATTTTTTTTTTTTTTTTTTGGATAACATGAATAACCTTTCGTGTATATGTAAGCCGATGTTTAAGCATGCTAAATCCATTCGCCGGAATCATTTATCTTTAACGGCGCAATAATTATTGCGTTTTTTTTGTGTGACTTTTAAATGGCCATTAATTCTTTACGTGAAACTTTGCATGTCGTATATTTACAGTATAGTCTTCCAAACCCTGTTCAACGTTTCTCTCAATACAAAAAACCTTGAGAAATAAGATCTATATATAGTCGGTTTCAGCCCATATATGTTAAAATTAAAAAGAAAAATTCGATCTTTTTTGTATAAGGTTAAAAATTTACAATACATTCTTTATAAAAAAGACAGTTTTTGTAGGTTTTTCTGTCAAAAAAATAAATTTTTGATGCAAATGCAATTTTTAAATCATGTTTTTGGATTGTTTAATAGGGGAAGAACAATTTCGAAAATGCAGCCAAAAAATGAATTTGCATAATAATGCATTTTTTTTGCCTTAGCGTGAAAGGGGACAATCATAAAACTCGAACGCTTTTCGAATCAGCGAAATCCGATACCAAAGTTACATAGTTTTAAGATTTTTTGAATTTGTTAACGTTACCGATATAACTGGAATACCGATAGCCTTAAAATACCGTTACCGAAATAACCAAAATAGCGTTATCGCTAAAATAACGTTACTCAAATAATTGAAATAGCTTTAACCTTAAAATACCGTTACCGCAATAGTTCAACATAGCGTTACCCTTGAAATGTCAATAACTTTTTTTTTTATGAATTTAAGCCGAAATCAGAAACAATCGCTGTATATACAGTAGGACTTGTAAGTACTTTTTACACCTAAAGATTAAGGCCGAAAAATATTTGACACTAGAAGAACTCCCAACTGTAGATGTATTTTCTCGAAGTGTGATCACAAACTATTTAATAGGGTGATCAAATCGAGTAAACCGAGTAAGACGAAAATTGCTTATAACTTCAATAATAAATATTCAATTATAAAAATTCTTAAATATGCTGTCAGACCTATGAAATCAAACTTATTTTAAAAGAAAACAATTTTGTATAACAATTTCTTATACTCGATTTTTACCCTTACTCGAAAAATTGTTCGAGTAAAAATTACTCGAACAAAAAAGGAGTTTTGTTCATTAAAAACGCTACTTAACGAACAATTCTTAATTAATAAAAAAAAATTTAATAGAATTAATTATTTGAATTGTTTCTTTGCCATATTTATGTTGCCAAATGTTTGAATTCTGATATATGTCCAAATTAAAAAAAGTTAGACGGCTTACTCGATTTTACTCGATTGATCACCCTACTATTTAATCATTAGAATTCCGTTATGTTGGAGTTAAAAATATTTTTGTGTATTGATATTATCGTTATCCTTAAAATATCGCTACCGAAATAACTAAAATAACGTTACCCTTAAAATAGTGTTACCGAAATAACTTAAAAACTGTTATCCTTAAAATAACGTTACCGAAATAACTAAAATGCCGTTATCGCAAAAAACAGTTACCGAAAAAATAACTGAAATATCGTTACCTCTAAAATACCGTTACCAAAATAAAAGAAAATAGCGGTACCGATACCCGCATTTGAATCGGTTACTATCCATGGAAGTTTTTGAATAAACCGCTTATTTATTTTTCTATAATTGCTTAAATATTGTCGTTTTTATTGATTTCTAAATCTCTTAAAAACTTGGCATCACGGTTTGAAAATTTTGAGAAAGGTACACTGAGAAAAAAAGAAACTGCTGATAATAACTCTTATTTTCTGCCCTTAATTAAATCTGTGAAAGCTTGCAATTTTTTAGTTCCAATTTAATTATTAAAGCTACAATAACTTTTTTAATTTTAACAGATTTTATTTTAGACCGCAATTACAGACATATTATTTGATTGTATAATTTACTCCATGAGTTTGAAGTTTTTTTTGTATAATATTTATAGAGCTATCATAATGTGGTTTTAAGCCTACAATGATATTAAAAGTATCTTTCTATCTCATACTAAATCAGCAAATGACAAAGAAAAACACTCGAAATTGAACACACACAAAAAAGTGTGGAAAAACAAATATTTATGTAAAGTGCGCTTCAAGAGTAAGCAACCGCCTGTCAGCTTATAAGACAGACGAACTATGTGGCAAAAACAAAAAAAAAAAAAACGCTATAATGTTAAACAGTGAAAGTTCAATTGAAGCCGTTAAGTATTTTTTTATTCACAACCAAAAAAAAAAAAAAAATAAATTGACAAAAACAAAATAAGTTTTTTTGGTTGTTGCATCTTCTCGTTAAGTATGCACGTTTTTCTTCTCATTTGGTGTTTAATTTTATTTTTCAATGAAACTCGAAATGTTTAAAGGTTTTGTAAACAACAAACCAAACTGACTGGCAGGCTGGCATCTTACCAAAGACCAACTTTGTTCAAGTGTAAATGGACTCCTCGTTATACCGCCTTTTGCTGCTGCTGCATAACCAAGTTATATGAAAGGCAAACATAAGGCCGTCTAACAAGGTACAAATGTATTTTTAACATTAATTTATTTTTTTGTTTTCTCTCCCCGTGAATTTTTTAACTTATGTTTTATTTAAGTGTATGTTTGTGTAAATGTAACACAATTGAAAGTGCAAGTTGTATGATTTTCTAATTAAATATAATATGGTAATTATTACAACACCACTAACACAAACAACAAAAATACACCAAAATAAACCCAGGAAAATTTGCATAAAATTAGACATTGTGTTAACTATAATTGCTAAAAGAAAATTAAATAATAAAATAGTGATCACGTTTTTTTAACCGTTTTTAGTTTCCCTATGGGGAATGTGGCCGGTTCTGCGTGTGCCACAGGATCGGTCCCTTCGTGTCAGAGACCTATCCTCTGCTAAACCCTACCCTATGTAAACAACTGACAACGTTAACATTGGCTTGTCATAGGAGGGGGTCATTTGTCCTGATTTAAACCACATAGTGGCATGCCACTATGCACTAACCAAAGATGGGCATACCACAAGACTGTCGCAAAAGGCCCATGTCGTATAAAATAAACGAAAACTAAACAGCTTCCAATGGGTAAAATTCTGGCCAACTGGCTTTTTCTTGTTAATAAGCATTCTGGTTAAGTGGTATGTCCTCCCCCTACCAGTCACAGGATTGGTAATTTTAGGACAATTGACACTGCTTAACCCACTTCAGTGTTAAATTATACCAGTCCTGGGATAAGTCCTTCTTTAACCAGTCACTTTTAGGTCAATTGACTCCTCATTCCCCATTGGGTTGTTTATACACTATAATCCGAAATTATTTATTGTAACAAAATAGAATATACGGAGATTGAAAGCTCGTTATAGATTGAAAAATAACATAAACATAATCTAGATGTATATAAAAACAAAAAGCTAGTTAATAATGTCGATTTTTTTTGCTTGAAAAATGCATTTATTATAATAACAAAATGAATTGATACATTATTCAAAATATTGTAAATCGTTAG
This sequence comes from Delia radicum, assembly GCA_021234595.1. Taxonomy (NCBI): domain Eukaryota; kingdom Metazoa; phylum Arthropoda; class Insecta; order Diptera; family Anthomyiidae; genus Delia; species Delia radicum. The sequence goes on from CM037853.1 coordinate 68,760,156, forward strand.
CCACTTCTTATTACCATCTTTCTGGTAGCATATGGATTCCACGCCAAAAGAACTGCTCCGGTTTTGAGATAAAGATAGAATCCAGCCAATTTCTGATACCCTGCTCTGAAGTGAAGCGTATTCCAGTAAGCGCGTTCTGCATCGATCGAAACAAATGGTAGTCTGACCCGATTTCAACAGCTCATAATACAAAACAATCTTTTGATCCCACCAAATACAGAGCATTACCTTGACGCCATGAATATTCGCCTTCGGCGTTGACTTGGCTGGTTGGCCGGGCTTGGGGTTATCGTAATGTATCCATTTTTCATCGCAAGTATACGATGCAAAAATTACTTCTTTTTGTAGCGTTCAAACAGCATTTCCGACATGCAAAATCGCCTTTCAACGTCTCCCGGCTTCAAATCATATGGGACATAATTTCCTTGTTTTTGAATGAATCCCAATGCTTTTAAACTTAGGGAAATGGCTTGTTGTGTGACTCCCAATGATAATGCAAGTTCTTCTTGCGTTTGACAACTATCTTCGTGGAGTAATGCTTCCAATTCCTCATCTTCAAACTTTTTTCAGCTGACCAGCCCTCTCCTTGTCTTCTGAGTCGAAATCACCACTTTTGAATCGCGCAAACCAAAGTTCACAAGTTTTTTGAATTGGTGCATGTAAGCTTCTACCAACAATCGATAACTTTCAGCAGCCGTTATCAGACTTCCCCTCAAAAACTCTATTTTAGGCACAAAATTCGACATTATTATAGCGATTAAAAAAAAATAAAATGTGAGTTTTTCTTTGGCGTCTATCGAATACTGAATTGTAATGACAGATGTTTACCCTCCAAAATAGCATATTTGTTATTATTGACACAAACCATATGTGATAGTTATGCCATATGTTGTCTAAATCGACATTATTAACTTGTATAGCCAATAATAAAACTGTAAAAAAAATATTACTTCAGCCATATCCCAATAATAACTCAAGTAATAATAACTCAAGTCATATTTTTAAGAGCAAATTAAAAAAATAGTTTACAAAATTATTAAGAATTTATCAATTTTTAAATTGCACCATTAGTTTTTGTTTTTAATTTTACTAGAAATCTTTAATATCTACCAAAGGTAGACCTTGCACACAACCGACAAGTTTTCAATTTATTTTTTGATCAATGGTGATAATCTTTAACTTCGAGCTCATATATAGAAAACTAGTTTATATGAATGTTTGATGTTTTGCATGAGATTGTCACTTCTTTCAAAGCGTGTTCTGGTGATGGGAACCTAGAAAATTCCCGAAATAGATCTACCAACAGATTCCTGAAAGTGGTCAATTTATAAATTTGAAAACAAAAACTTTATAGATTATTTGTTAGAACAATATCCTAATAAAGAAATATAGAGTATGACCTCAAACTTTAATAATTATCATTGAAATACTTTAAAGTTATGAAGCGATATTTACAAAATTTATTCAAAAATTAAGGAAAAAAAATTAATATATGGTAAGCAGATGTGCAATAGTATTACCGAAACTTATAGTTTATGCACATAGAAATAAAGCTTGCATTTTTTTTATTGAAAAATATTGACTCACAAGCTAAGAAAATTTTGGTTATTGACCAAGTGATAAATCAAATTCAAAAAACAAAATTGTTTGTTCTACACTGGGATATAATATTTTGAAGTAATACTGAGCCTAAAATAATTTTATCCTGGTTTAGTGTTTAAAAGTTAAACGGTCAGTGGACTTTTTTGGCCTTTAATTAAGTTTAAGCAACGAGCATGTAGGCTAAAGAGATCTCGATCACGATTTCCCTGCAAATTCGTGCTCACGAAATTTATATTGGCACTCGCGTCTGTTAAATTCCTTCAAGAAAGAGAAGGTGAAGGAAATTGAAAAACTACTCGTATGAAAACAGAGTTTTTCTTTGACCTAAATAAATCAGTATATACTTTTAAATTTTAAAAAATTAATACCAAAAGTTTATTTTTCGATCTTTTATCAGAAATTATTATGTGAGCAAGATTATTCAAGTTCAAGATCATTTGTTTTTTGTTAAACAAAAACCGTGCAATGTTTATTTATTAATTAAAAAATTATTTAATGTTTAAAATTTGAAAGTGAAATATTTGAAAATTGAAGAGTACGGCAAAACTGACCTATAACCCTAATTCTATAGTCAGAAAGTGTTGTTGTTTATTTAATAAACAATAACAACACAGTGTTAATTAGTTAAAAATGTTTTATTTTTGATTTGAGTTAATTCAATTCTTCCAGTTTTGTTTTATAATTCTCATCGGGTAAATAAAACAATACGGGTAAGGCGTTGATCTTTTTCTTTCAAAATTTGGGTAAATCTTCAAACCCTTCTACATTGGTCCTCTGAAGATTTTCGGTGACGCGATATGAAACATGTAAGGAACTGTCAGTACACTGATAGAAATTTGTGCGTAGTATTAATGAATTCCTTCATTAATCCAATGAATTTTTTCATAAAAAACTCCCCAAAGAAACGTTTCATTGAGTCAATGAAAGGTGTTTCATTAAATCAATTTTAATGAATGGTTTCATTGACCTAATGAAAATTTCATAAAGTATATCAAATTTTTTTCATTAATACTAGCCTAATCATTATGAAAGTTTCATGTGTTTAATGAATATAATTCATAGTTTGTATGAAATATTTTCGTTGATATTTAATAATTTGCACTTTTTATGATTATTTTAGCATAGCATTAATTTGGTGGTTATTGAGAATTTAATTTAATTTATTTCTGCTTTTATTGTTTTTTTTTACAAAATTGTTCAATCTTTCTTTACATTTTTTATAATTTGTGTTAAAATATGACATATTTTCTTATATGTGTTTACAAAATATGTAATTTTTATCGATCTGTCTTGGAATTCTGCAGAACGAACGATCTAAATTTTTTTTCTTATTACAAGTCAAAATTTTTATTGAAAAACATTTGAAAATTTTTCATTGATTTAATGATTTTTTTTTATGAAGTTATGAAAAAATCATAAAAAATTTGAATGAAAAAAATAGCAATATTAATGAATTTTCATTTAGTTAATGAAATTTTTCATTTAACCAATGAATCGATTTTAATGAAATCGTTTCATTAATACTATGAAGGAAAATTCTATCAGTGTAGAGTAAATTCTGCATTAAATTAACGGATGAAGACATTTTTAATTAATAAATAAACATTGCAGGGTTTTGAATAATCTTGAACTTAAATAATATTGCTTACATCGTAGTTTTATTGTTTAAACTTTATTTTTTTCACGATTTTATTAAAATTTTATTTTTTCAACATCCTTTACCGACTCACATTTATCCTTGAATTATGGCAGACTATCTCATTTTCTTAAGGGAAGTTTTTGGCAGAAATTACAGGCTTTAAAAATCTGCAATCGAAAACCCCCTGGTTTAAGTAGGTTAACCAAAATATTATTTACATACCAAGAAAACGAAAAAATTGTGATTAGATCTTAAGAAAATATGTTTCCTTTTATTCATAAAAAATTTTAAAAATGCACATTATGGTGAAAATTGCACAAAAAAAAACTACTTAACCGTTATCTTAATGCAATATTATTGCAAAAAAAAAATCATGTTAAAAGCAAATGTTGACTTTATTATAGATTTTTTCTTTCAAAAGGGGAAATTACATCTAGAGGAAAGAAGAAAATTTATTTTGTATTTAATGATGCAGTGTATAAAGTAATTAACTTTCTTTTAAAATAAATAAAATCAACCTTTTGTCTATTCGTATAACACCACAAACAATTATGTACAATAACACAAAAACCAAAAGTTACACTGCACAACTCTGAAAAAATAAAACAAGACTTCCAACCATTAATAATATTTATTACGACCACGCTGATTTCAATGGCATACCCAGTTTTTCTACCTTATGAGATAAATTTGTCGCAAAATTTCATTAAAGTTTTTTATGTTTTAATGAAGTTTTTTATACGTACAATTTTAAATATAAGATATTTTATCATAGTTTTTATGGTAAATACTGATAAGACCTTCAGCAACATTTGAATAACAAATGTGTTTAATAATTTTTTATTTTATTTTATTAATTAATAATCATGTAATTACAAATTATATACTATTACCCTAACCGAGCACTAGCTACTATGACTTTCAGCGCGTTGTGGCAAAAACAGACCAGTGCCTCTGGCGGGAATCGAACCCACGACCCCGCACTGATAAGCCAGCACGCTACCAACTAGCCTACCGGTGCGCACAGTGTTTAATAAATGTGCAGCATTAACATGCGTTTTTTCGCAGTTTATACTATATTTTACGATTTTTTTGTAATTTCAGAATTGATCACATCATTTTTTGCATAAGCAAGAAGACAATTCAGATCAATTATTTCGTGTAATAAAAAAAAAAGAAAGTGCGGTTCATGGAAAAAATATAAAATGTGCTTAACATTTATATGCCAGCATAGCGAAAAATTATCATATTTTTAAAATTGTACACTAAAAAAAAGTCTGCAAAGTTAGTAACATTTTTGCTGGCATTACTAACTTTTTTTTGAGTGTATGTATAATAAACTTTGTTAAAATATGCAAAACTTTAATGCAGTTTGTCAAAAAATCTGGCTCACAAGTGAAAAAACTGGATATGTATTTAAAATCAGAGCGAAATATTTAGGATGAAAGGTCGGTACTCTTGATTTCGATTTTAGTGGGGTCAATTTTGTAGCGCTGTGTTGTTGTAACAAAGAAAAATATTTTATAAAGTTGGTTTTTCCTTTTGGTTTTTGCATCTTGCTTTGATTAACAAAATGATAGTTGGCCAACACAATAATAACAAAAAAAAAAAAATACCAATGAATTGCGTTGTAAAAGAAAATTGTATCCCCGACGAAAAAAGTTTCTATAGTGGCGGAAAAAATAATAAGAACGAATGGTTATATTTTAATAATTTGTTAAAATCTTTGTTAGAAAATTTGTTTTTGTTATTTTAAAACTGCTAGATTGTGCCTAATTTAGCGGTCTTACATTAATAATTTATGGTCATTGTATGCTTCGCTGTATCGAAAAATCAGAAGAATATGACTTTAAATAATTCAAAAATACCGTAAATAGTAATTTGGAATGTGTAATATTACGCCGAATTTTGTAGTCCTTTTGACTTTCTATGGCGTTAGTCCAACATTGTGGATACAAGGAAAAATGCAGATTTCGTTGAAGTCTCAATAAAGAACTGCTAATACTCATCGGCTATTTATCTACGCTAAAGTGAAAATTTCTATGATATAATATCTATAATTTAACTCAGATATTTAAAATAGATGAATGTCAAAGCGAAAAAGAAACCAATAATGAATATACTAATTTAATGATCAGTCTAAAATTTAATTAAAAATAACTTTGGAATCATAAAAAATATATTTTGAAAGCATAAGTTTAAAAATATTGCTTAATTTTGCTCGAAAATCCCGGAGTTGTTTAATAACTTCTCTCTTATTTATTTGTCCTAATAAAGGCGTATTTTTTAAGAGCTTTCGGATTTGATAAAAAAAAAACACATAAAATTTTGGGAAATGTATGAAATCTTTATTTGAGTCGATAGAACGATCTATATAATTCAATGTTTAAAGATGATTTTATGTAAATGTTGACCCCGGCTACGCCTCAAATGTTTCATACGCTGGGTTCAATTTTGGCATACTCTATCCAACGTATCTGCCTGTATCTCATGAATAAATTCTTCAATATTGACTTCTAGTGCGTCAACCGTTGCGGGCTTGTCCCGATAGGCATGAGCCTTAACATAGCCCCACAAAAAATAGTCTAAAAACGTTAAATCGCGCGATATAGGCGGCCAATTGACCGGCCCCAAACGTGAAATAAACTGCTCACCGAACTCGCCTCTCAATTGGGCCATTGTTTCGCGTGCTGTGTGGCATGTGGCATCGACTTGTTGAAACCACATATCACCCAAGTCCAGCTCTTCGGTTTTGGCCAAAAAAAAAATGTAATCATAGCACGGTAGCGCTCGCCATTCACAGTAACATTCCTGTCTTCGTCGTGTTATAATCCACACCAAACAGTGCATTTTTCGCGATACATTGGCAGTTTTTGCAAATTCTTCTGGCTGCTATTCACACCAACTACGACAATTTTGCTTGTTGACATATCCATTTAACCAGAAATGAGCTTTGTCGCTGAACACTATTTTCCGATAAAAAAGTGGATCTTCATCCAACCTTGACAGCGCCCATTCACCAAAAATTAGCCGTTGTGGTAGGTCGTGTGGCTTCAATTCTTGCACCAGCTGTATTTTAAAAAGTTTTACACCCAAATCCTTCCCCAAAATTTTGCACGTAGTTTAGTAACAGAGGCCCAATTGCTGCAACCGGTGCCGAATCGATAATTCACGGTCATCAACAACACTGGCGAATTCAGCTGCGATATTTTCCTTTGTCCGCACTCTACGTATGCGTGTTGGTAGTTTAATGTCCAATAATGTAAATTTGAAGCGAAAATTAGTCACAAGATTCCGAATAGCCGCCTCAAAAGGTCGTCCAAACTGATCATAAATTGCCCAGTAAAAAATGTTCGTGTTTTTAGAAGCAGGATAAAACAAATGCGCTGATGTAAGTGCTTACCATTACATAATACTGAGAAGCAGCAAAAGAAACGAATAATTTTCGTATAAAAATAACCAAAAAAAAAAATTTTGAGCTTTCTGATTTCCCTTACAAGGATGCAGGTTGTAATGCAGAAAGCTTAAAATCGTGGATTATAAACGATCTGTACCTGTTTTACCGGGTGATTTCCGATCGTGTTTGGAGTTTTTGAGTATGTTGTACAAAATAAATAGTCATTAAATTGTTTCTGAAGAGCTCGCACGTGGTGCGGAAACTTGAAATTATTATATTAATATGTCTAAAATTTTAACAACAAAAAATTCATAACTGTAGAATTTTATGTAAACTAAATTATATAATATTCATATTATTACTTTTAATCGTAATAATCTAGACATGAAAAATGATTTTACTGAAAGCCATGAAACCACAGCTTTTTATAAGCGCTAAAATCAGCGCTTATTTTGCCAAATAGTAATGCTTCCAAGTGGGAATTCGCCATATAAAAATCATGGCATATGTAAGCAGGTTTGTAAGGGATTCTTTTTGGCTTACTCCCTTACAAACCTGCTTGCAGGTAAGCAGCGTTTTTTACTGGGTGGAAGAAGTGCACGATGCACTTTCTTAAACGAACATGAATTTGGACAATAAACATCAATAATCTGCAAGCCTTTTTCTTTTGTAATTCGATTCATGGTTAAATTATAGACCAAACTGAACATGTTTAACGGTAACATGTTAAAATCACCCTTTATTTTGTAATAGTATAAGCAAATTAGATAGAAGCGAAATAATAAAAGCAATTATTTATCCATCAAATAGTTTATACTTGAAGTTTTTCAAAGATTTTACGGTAATAATGAAAAATATCATATAATGTTAAATAAAATTGTTCTTATTATTTTTTCCAAACACATGCTCAACTCATTTTACAATTTTCCAATTCGCGTTAATTCAGTGAAACTTATCTTGAAATAAATATCTGTTAAATAGAAGATCGCTTAATTATTTACAATCTAACAGTTTTTAAAAATTAAAAATCCGTTTTATAACAAAGATTTTATTAAATTTGGAAAATTTAAGCTATCATTCTTATTATTTTTTCCACCACTGTATATAGTGGTATATAGTTTGATATAATAGTATCATATTATATATGTGGCCAAATATAACGATATATACTTACATTTCATACTTATTTTTACGAACTTGTCTATGGTGCTATATATGGTGCTATATATCATCATAAATCATTATATTTTATGTTATAAATAAGTTGATCTTTTTTATCTCATCATATATAATTGATATAGCTATATATCAGATCATATATATTTGGTTAAAGTTATGAAAATTTTTCTAAAAATACTGAGGTAGACTAAAATCGCATAAAATACATGTTTTTTGATACAAACTAAATCGAAACAACAGTCAAATGAGACAAACAAAAATGTTTTTTAATACAGATTTATTTCTTACATTTATTTCTTAACGACTAATTTTTAAAATTTTCTTAAAATGACGTTATAATTATAAATACTTGATGACAAAATATTTAAAAACAATTACTAGAGCAACAACTTTCTATGTTGCATCATTCGATAGGTAAGACAGATTTGAGTTAATCTTCTAAGGACACTTAACTGATCCTTTAAGTGGTTTAAAAAATATTTGTAAAACAAAATGACGTTATAGGTATGAAACTCAGGGTATAAGTCAAAATAAAATCTAGTCTAATTTTCAAATTCATTGATTTATATTTAATTATTTTTTATTATTTGGAATGTGAAACAATATAGTAGCGCGGACTTCCAAAGAAGCTTATGAAGTTATATCAAATTGTATCAAATTATATATAACTTGATCAATTTAGAAAATTCGGATCAAATTTTATAAAATGAGATCCCATGAGATCGCATGAGATATGGTTATCTATGCCATTTTTCGAATCAGCTGATATATGATGTGATATGGAATTATATATATGACTATATATTTGTATATCGGAACTTTTTTCATCGGGCCTACAAAATATTTTGTGGTTTCGTTTTTCTTTTGTTTTTTTTAAGTCAACTAAAAGCTTATTTTTTTTTTTAGTTGATTTTTCATCCATTCATTCATCCATTGTTTTGAGAGGCCAACACAAAAAACAATCATGATGCTGATGATGATGTGATGGCTTAATTGTATTATTAGCAGATTTTAAGATTTCAGCATAAAGATTACGGATATGCCCACAATAAAAGGCCAGTTTTAGTTACAGACACCACAGACACAACAAAGGAAGTTTATTTTTTATTGTCGTTTCGAACAAACTAAAGTAGATTTTCACGTTTTTTGTTTTCTTTAGAAAACTTCATCGTCATAAAAACAATAAGTTTCAGAAATTGAGCCATAATATTATTGACTTTAAGCTAACATTCAGTATTATAATTTTAATGCAGTGTCATGAGTTTTTTTTTAACAAAAAATTAAGGAAAAGTGGTGTACGTAATTTAAAAAAAACATAATTTACTACAATTTGCGACTAAGGATATTATTTTTATCAAAATTCATTAAGTAGTGTTAATTCATTTTGTAACTTTACATTAATAAAGTTTTAGATTAATAACTTAAAAAAAAAGTTAGTAAAGTCAGTAAAAAATTTTGCTGAGTCAGCAAAACTTTAATCAGGAGGGTGCTTGCAAAAAAATTGCTAATGTCAGCAAAATTTTTTGCTGAAAATTAGCGGGCTGATTTTTAGCAAGAAAATTAGTAGATTCAGCAAAAGTTTTGCTAACACTTAGTTGATTCAAAATTAAAAAATCCTTGCTAAAAGTTAATTAAAATATTTTTTTTAGTAAAATTATACTTTAGTTAATTTATTTGCTGAAAATCTTAAAACTGTTTTTGTTATTCTGTTAAGGGGGGTTAAGTTATAAAAATATCTCTTAAATAAATGCTTAATCTGTTAAGAATATTGTGTTAAAATTTCAAGTTTTATGTCGCATGACTGGGAGCGATCAACTGACTCCATACGTATAACCAAAGCAGAGCAGGAAGCTGAGAGACAAACTAAAGAAGGCGGGACTCGTCGTAGACAGGAGCAAAAAGTTGCTTTAGTCATCATGGATGATAGCAACATCCTTTATGGACCTGGCATTGATGATTCAGTATTAGGTAAGCCGATAAAATTTGCTTACAAACGTTTAATACCAGATTTTTTAGTGTTCAAAACTTTAAAGCGTTTTTCCCACAACTCCCGTTTTCAAAGTCGGTGCCCCTCATAACTTCAAAACTACTGCACCGTTCCTTTTGAAATTTTGAACACTATTTCTGTACATAGTTTACGAAGTAACGCTGGAGAGTTTTTTCAAATTTGTTAATAATTTATATTTTACAATAACAAATTAGCTGATTTTTTGCACTAAAAATCGCGTTTTTCCCTTTAAAGTGTTCCAAAAATGTGAAACATTACAATTTCGAAAAACCCTCACAGCGTTACCTGGGGAAAACTATTATCTAACGAATGAACTTTGATTTCAGATGACCCAGCACCAAGTTATGAGGGGCACCGCAATTTTTTTAGACACGTCCGAATAATTGCTGCCTTTGCCGGGTTTTTTAATATTTCTTCGTGAAAATTTTACACAACATTCTTCAAATGTCATGCTTTAATGTCCTATTAGTTTTAATAAAGATATTTTAACTGTGTCGTCACAAAAAATTCACAAAAAAATGCCTTTTTTCTTACGAATTAACCATACCCCCTCCAACCAAAACGAAATAACAAAATATGACGTATAAAACATTTTTTTTTTGCAATAAGAAAAAAGAAACATACAAAATTACGTAAGTTGTGTGTCCTTGTCTTTTGCTTTATTCTGTCTAGCTGTGCGTATATTTGTTTGCTATTTGACCACACTACATTGCAATGTGATTTATAGTGACTATTATATTATAGTGACTGTTATAATAGTCACTATAATCATTTAGTTTACAAACAAACATTTAATCTTTATTAAATTTAAATATTTTATTTTGTCTTTAATTTAATTAATAGACAATCATTTTGACAACACAAAACTTAAGTGTTTTCAATCCGCAATTTATATGTATACGATATACATTGTTGGCGTCTTTTTGTTTTATTATCTATGAAAAACAGATACAAAAGTCTTGCATGGTTGATTTTATTATACTCGTATGTCTTACAAGAGTTGTACATTTTAGTATTAATTTGCTCGTCTCTACTACATCTTGACATACCGCGACATATACTTCATTCTGCGTATTTCTTTCGATCTTGTTGTCGTACACACTTTTAATCTGCTTATCAGCACAATTTTTTTTTAGCAAAATAAATTAGTAAAAATTTAGTAAAATATTAGTAAAACATTAGTTCTAAACAGTTAAGTGCTGAATAAGTATAACTAAAATGTGACTGGATGTCACTGTTCTAAGACTTTTTTAAAAACTGAAAGTCACAACTTTTTATACAAAACAATAATAAAATTAAAATTTTAGTTGTCATGTATATTTCAAATAAATAAAATTTTCTGTGACTCTTGCAACAACAAACACATGGGGTATACAGTCATTGCTAGAGTCACATGGGCAATACAGTCATAACTAGAGTCACAGACTTTTTCATATAAATAGGCTTTAAAAATTGTTAATATATTAACAATTAAAAAAAATCATTGTGCGGTAATTTCAAACTTTGTACACAATTATTTTTTTTTATATTTTTATTTATTAATAATCATATAATTACAAATTATTTCGTATTACCCTAACCGAGCACTAGCTACTATGGCTTTCGGCGAGATGTAGCGAAAATAAAACAGTGCCTCTGGTGGGAATCGAACCCACAACCCCCGCACTGATAAGCCAGCATGCTACCAACTAGCCTACCGGGGCGCACACAATTTTAGGCAAAAATGAATTTAACTAATGGAGTGCAATTTAATTTCTTTTAATTATTTCAAATATTAATAAAATTGTTTGAAATATTGTGAAATTTTTTTAAATTTGACATTTTATATTAAAAAAGAGTGAACTTTTTAAAAAAATCAATTATATTTTTTTTTTTCATTTATTTTTTGTCAGAAAAACTACTTAACTCCAAATTTGTCTGCAAAACTAATAGAAATTTGTAAACATTTTTGCTAAAACTACAAAAAATTTGTTCAAAATTACGTAAATATTAGTAGGATATAAAAAGCAAAATTGAAACTTTTGAATCTGCTAAAATCAGCAAAAAAAAATTTTGTTAAATATTAGTAGACAAAAAAGTCACAAAAAAAAAAAAAATTCAAGTTTTTTAAGATTTCCCTTATGGCGTTCTGTAATCGTAAGTTTTAAATTTTTTAGCAACCATTTCTGTTGATTTTTGCAAAACTTTCTGCTGTTTGCATACAACTAAACTCAACAGAGTAAATTTGATTTTTTTCTGTTAACTTAAATTCAACTCAAATATAACAAAAAATTTTGTAAGTGTAACGGTTTAATTTTTTTTCGTTCTTGTTTAAGTATTATTTAGCAACTAATCTGAAAATTATAGCAAACATTTCTGCATCATAATTTTTGGTAAGTTTTTCTACTGTTTTACAGGTTTATTTCTATGAGTGTATCAAACTAATTCAAAAGCAATAGAAAAACTATTTCATTCTCATAATTTTTTTCTACACCAAAATCTTAAAATTTGTAATACTTTTTTTTTATCTATAATAAATGCTTTTGGTTCTAAATATTTTTGTTTATCTTGTTTTCTTCCAAAACATTTGTTTTTGATATTTTTTACCACAGAAATTCATAAAAATTTCAAAGCATTCTCCTAAAAAAAAATTATTAGTTTCAGCTTCGATAACTATTTAGGAAAAATACTGGTGGAATTTTTTCTTTAAATATTCTTACTAGTTCCCATGCCTCTTGGCGGAAAAACAAATAATATATCGATGAAGTGAATAAAAAATATCTCAAAATTAATAAAAAACGTCAAACTTTTTATGAAACTAGTTTTTAAATGAGTAAGGTTTCATTCAGTGAATAAAATAATATTTTTTACAAGTTTGATATAATTTTTATCAAAATAAAAATTATGTTTTTTGACCTTTAATTGTGCAATGAAAATTATTCAAGTTCGAGGCCATACTCTATATTTCTTTATTAGGATATTGTCCTAACAAATAATTTATAGAGTTTTTGTTTTCAAATTTATTAATTGACCACTTTCAGGAATGTGTTGAGAGATATATTTCGGGAATTTTCTAGGTTCCCATCATCAGAACACGTTTTGAAAGAAGTGACAATCCCATGCAAACATCAAACATTCATATAAACTAGTTTACTCACTACATGAGAACTAATATATGAGCTTGAAGTTAAAGATTATAACCATTGGTCTATAGATTATTTGTTAGGACAATATCCTAATAAAGAAATATAGAGTAAGGCCTCGAACTTAAATAATTTTCATTTTCATTGAATAATATTTTTTGAAAAAATAATTAATAGTTTTTATAAAATAAATAATGTTTTTAATAAAATTATATACAAATAAAATAACATTTTGTATAACATTTTATGAAAACTTGCAATGAATAGTTTCAATAGGTAACTTAATTGCTTTAATGCAAAAATTCATTATAATCATGCGAAGAATTCTCTCAGTGTATAATATATGCGAAGTTTTACCGCACAACTTTCAATTTTTTGCTTCAATTCTTCAGTGCATTTGGCTTCCCTACCATTTTCATACACTTGTTGGCATTAAAGACCCCAAACGTCGTGCTTCTGTGACGTTTGGAGGATTTTAGTAATTCGGTACGAAAGTTATGTTTTTTGCACCATTCTCACTTGTTTTTGGCATAATAACAGCTTGCTGAATCTAGTCAAAATAATATATCGTCTTTAGAGTGTCTATCTCTGATAAATTTTTCCAGTTTAACTCAACATTGAGTAATGTAAACATCCATGTTGGTTGCCCACATGATTTGTTGATTTGTAACGCAGTGTAAACATATTTTATACATTAAATACAATTTTGTAATACTTTTCATCACAATTTCAAATAAAATTTCTGTTTTATTCATGAAAGTGCAATGACATCTAAAATGTACCAAATTTTTGCTTTGATTTACAGAATTACTCCAGAAAAACACACAATAAATATAAAAATGATCCATTGTTTTATGCTTTTTTAAGGTTGTCATGTTAATTTCATTAAAATAATACTTAAATATCGATTAAACTCCGAAAATGTAATGTGTGTGTGTGTGTGTGTGTGTTTTTTTTTTTTTTTTTTGTAACTTGCAGTCAAATTGATCCATACACTAAAGTGGGAACTATTTCTTATCACGATGAGTAGTCATAATTTAGAAATGCAATGACTTTGAGATTTGGTTTTTAAAACGATTTTTTTTGTGAAAAGCGCATAAAATTGTTAAGATTTGAATATTTACGGTTAAGGTGTATGAGTGTCTAGCATTTGTTAAATCGTTTATCATTTTAATTGTCTCTTATTCATACTTATTATAAAAAATTAAAAACAGCCTTTAAAAGACTAAACACCCGGTTAAAAAAGTTCATATAGGAGCATATATATTTTTTATGTGATCATATATGATCATCACAAAAATCGATTTTGGCCAAATACTTTAACTTTACTTTACTTTGTTAAAGAATTTGCAACAAACTGGCCTCAATTTGTTCTTGCGTATTTTGCCTTAAATGCATAGTTTTGCATATTTTCCTATAAATACATATTTTATAGCATAATTTGTCATTTTTTTGTTGCATTTTTTTAATTGCATATTTTGTAAAAATTAAAATTAAGTTTTAATTAAAAATAAACAAAAGAAAACATTTGCAACCCCAAACAAAACATCTACCCTAAAAGTAATGTCAGCAACATTTTAGTCAGGAGGAATTTTTTCACTAGAAAAAGTTTTGCTACCACTTAGTTGATTAAGTTAGTTAAGTAAAGTTGATTGCTAAAAGTTAGTAAAGTTTTTGCTGAATATTAGTAGACTGAAATAAAAACTCAAAAAATTTTTAAGAAAATTATATTTTAGTTCATTTATTTGCTGAAAATTAAATTAAAACAAAAATTCATCACAATATTAAATCTTTTTTATTAAAACCACGCAGTGGATTCCGTTTTAATAAAATACACGGGTCCGCAACGGATCCTAATATGATGTCCGTAACGAGTCCGTAACGGATCCAAAAAACGGACATAAAATCCGTTTTTGGATCCGTTTTTTTAAAGAATTTCTCCCGCTTGCGGATCCAAAACTGATCCGTAACGGATTTCACTACGGATCCGTTTTATGAAAACAAACGGGTCCGTAACGGATCCTAATATGATGTCCGTAACGAGTCCGTAACGGATCCAAAAAACGGACATAAAATCCGTTTTTGAATCCGTTTTTTCGAGATCCGAAACGGATCCGTTTGGCACACTGGGACGTTACAAAATATCAAAATGTTCACACTCTCACATTGACGACATGAATTAATTTAATATCTGAAAATATGTAGAAATAATTATATATAACATAAAAAAAAAGTTATCCTGTACTTACTTACATCAATGGTGGTCTAAATATACAATATTTTTTTTTACAATAAGAAAAAGGAAACAAAAAAATTTCATAAGATGTGTGTCCTGTCTTTCGCTATCATCTGTCTACCTGAACGTATGTTTGATTGCAATTTGATCATACTGCAATAATAATCACTTTAAAGAATTAGTTTACAAATACACAATTACGCTCGTATTCATAAAAAATCTTAATTCAGATTTTAGTTAAAACACATTTTAAGGCTTAACAATTTATTCATACACTAATATTAGCTTAAAATACCCATTTTAAACCTTGTGTAGAAGCTAATATTCGTTTATATTCATAAAGTTTGTAGGTCTAAAATGTGTTTTAACTAAAATGTATTTGAAATACTGTGCAATACAAGCCGGTAACAACACCAAATATAGTTTTTTTAATCCACATATATATTCACATTGTAAGCGTTCTCTTGTATGTAATATAAAGGGTGATTTTTTAGCAACTTTCTTTTTGGCAAAACTGTTTTTGGCAGCTCAGCAGTTTTCGTGTAACATGTTACTGTTAAACATGTTCAGTGTGGTCGGCTTACAAACGAACAACGCTTGCAGATTATTGAATTTTATTATCGAAATTCATGCTCGGTTAAGAAAGTGCACTTCTTCCAATTTATGGTCAGTTTGGGCAACCTTCTGAGGAGGCTATTAGGAATCTTGTGATTAATTTTCGCACAAAATTTACATTATTGGACATTAAACCACCAACATGCATATGTAGAGTGCGGACAGAGGAAAATAAAGCAGCTGTATCCGCCAGTGTTGGTGATAACCGTGAACTATCGATTTGGCGCCGTTCGCAGCAACTGTACCTTTGTTACTCCTCTACGAGGAAAATTTTGCGGAAGGGTTTGGGTGTAAAACCTTTTCAAAAATAACTGGTGCAAGAATTGTAGCGACACGAACTACCACAACGGCTAACTTTTTGTGAAAGGGCGCTGGCAAAGTTGGATGAAGATGCTCCTTTTTTATCGGAAAATCGTGTTCAGCGAACAAGCTCATTTGTTATTGAATGAATACGTGAACAAGCAAATCTGCCGTATTTGGTGAGAAGTTCAGCCAATAGCATTGCAAGAGCTGCCAATGCATCCCGAAAAATGCACTGTTTGGTGTGGATTGTGGGCCGGTGGCATCATTGGACCGCTCTTTTTCAAAGACGACGAAGGCAGGAACGTTACTGTGAATGGCGAGCGCTAACGTGCGATGATGACAATTTTTTTTTCCAAAAGGGAAGAGCTGAACTTGGGTGACATGTGGTTTCAACAAGACGGAGCCACATGCCACACAGCACGCGAAACAATGGTCAATTGAGAGGCGAGTTCGGTAAACAGTTTATTTCACGTTTGGTCCCGGTCAATTGGCCGCCTAGATCGCGCGATTTAAAGCCTTTAGACAATTTTTTGTAGGGCTATGTTAAGGCGCATGTCTATAGGGACAAGCCCGCAACGGTTGACGCACTAGATGTCAATATTGAAGTATTTATTAATGAGATACCGGCCGATAAGTTGGAGAGAGTATGTCAGAATTGAACCCAGAGTATGAACCATTTGAGCGGAACCGCGTTTAATATTTACATGATATCATCTTTAAACATTGAATTGTATAGATCGTTCTATCGACTCAAATAAAGATTTCATACATTTCTCTAAATTTTATGTGTTTTTTTTTTAAAAATCACCCTATATGGTGCCAAATGAATAATGTAATTCAACATATAATTATATAAGAAATCAAGACAATCAATTTAGTTTGAGATATGATTATATATGGTCTAACATCATTAACATTTTTCATCAGAACACGTTTTGAAAAAAAAAAAAAAAATTTAAAATTGATAAAAATTAAATTAAAATAAATTTCCCTGAAGAAGTCTCCCAATGTGGAGACGAAATATTGGAAATTAATAATTTACAATCGTTTTAACAAAAGATCTTAAGCTCGAAGAAGAATCATATATAATAAAAGAAGATCGAAGAAAATTAAACATATTTATAAATAATAATAATAAAAAAATAAATAAAAATGCAATTGGAAAAAGTAATAAAAAATAAGACCTACCTTAGTCGATGAACAAATTAAATTATCACTTAAAAATTAATTTTGCAAAATACCGTTTTTATTTATGGTTACTTTTTACTACTCAATACTTTTTTGAACCATGCTTATAATAATCAATACTTGTAACGGTTTTAATTTTTTCAAGCGGAGTTGTATTTTGGTGGTAAAATAATGACACAGCATAAACAGACCCGATACTTGTTTCAAATGTCAAACAAATAATCGTTTGCAAAAACTTTAATTTTTTCATTTTGTTCTACTTTTTGTGCTAGAAATAATAAACTAATATAACGCTCCTAAAGAAAAAAATATGTCATAAAGTGTTTGCTATATTAAGTTAAAACTAGCTGAAAATCGCTCTGTCTTTCACTAAAATTGTTGTTCCCCATTATGTGTTATAAAACCCTACTGTCGCATCTGTTTTAGTCTGTAATAATGCCTTTTTACTAAAAAATACAACCGCGGAATTCTCAAAAAAATAACACAAGTACCAGGTACTTTAACACAAACGACCTTTTAAACTCCATGCAAAAAATGAAGCCATGCTTAACATATTGAGTAACAACCGTTGACTACCAATGTACACTACAGTGTACATAACTTTTAACTATTTCCGAGACCCAACCGATCGCTCAATTTTTTTCAAATAAAAACTAAAATGATTGTTGAAGTATCTGCTTTAATAAAAAAATTATTTGATGTACCTAAAAATTATTCTAGCGAAGTTATTAAAGCTCCAAAATGATAAAACTCTCAAAATCCGAAAATAGCAAATATTGGCATGAAATATCGCGAATAGAAACAACCCATATTTATTTTTCCTCCCCAAAAAAAAATTATAGCTTAGATAACATCCCAATAAACATATTTGTACACAAAAATTAGTAAATATTTTATTCGGTCATATTTTAATTATTTGTCAAAGATGTGTACACTGTAGTGTACAAGGGTAGTGAAAGGGTTAACTTCGAGCTCATATATTAGTTCTGAGACAACTAGTTTATATGAATGTTTGATGTTTTGCATGGAATTGTCACTTCTTTCAAAACGTGTTCTATTTTCCGAAATATATCTATCAACACATTCCTGAAAAAATCAAAATTTGTTAGGACAATATCCTTATAAAGATATAGAATATAAAGATATAAAATTTTAGTTTTTTTAATTAATAAAACTCTTCAAGAATGTCTTGAAAAATGCATTGAAACTAAGCCAATGAAGAACTCCAAAATTAATAAAAGACTACTAAGACTAATAGTGCTTTATTATTAAAATTGAAATATGTTGAACACTTAAAAACTAAAACTTAAAACTAAAGTTTGAAATTTATGAAAATTAATAAAATTATGAAATTTTATGAAAATGTAAAAAAATAAGTCTTTGAAATAATTTCAGAGCTCTTACGAAAACATTTATTTAATTTATGAAGAGATAATTTATGAAATCAAATGAATTTTTTTTCATGAAACTATGAAATTTCGTGATAAAAAGTTTATGAAAAATACCTTAATATTAATAAAGTTTTGTGGATATGATGAAATTCTTCATTGAATCTACGAAAAAAATTTTATGAAATTGTTTCATTAATATCATGAAGGATACTGCTCTCAGTGTATACGTACACATATGCCCATATAAGACACATATCACAAAATCTTTTTTAAATTTCAACTCAGTGAAACTGAAATAAATGCGGCAGTTTTTGGAATTTAGAAAAACTGTAAATGCAGTTGTGTAAACAAGACCTTGAACCATCACTGAGCAATGTTTTAGGATTACCCCACTTTATCCGTAAATGTTACAGAGGGTTAAAGTTGAAAAATCGATAAAAATGGCTTGAAATAATCCACAGTTTTTACCTTCTTTCGCTTTTTTTTTAAGTTCTCCTTATATTTCAATCTTTTCCGGCATAACACAAAGTCAGTTCATATAAGAGATTATTTTAATGTTGGTTTGATAGATGCTTCATCGCTTGGTAAGAAGTTATAAGACGGATAAGTTTTGAAACCAAAAATTAAGAGTTTTTAAATTTTCGATGTTTTTTGATCAGGGATATCGGCCCCCTCTATAAAATGAAAAAAGTTGAACTAGAGTTGGTAGCTGTTGTAATTCTTAACATTTTGGAATTACGCCCGCTAATGTGCCACGAATAGTTAATTAGTTTCAGCAGATCAAAGTTCGAAAGAAAAAACGTAATTTTTTTTAAATACCAGTTTTTTGCGAGGCACATTCTCGGTTTCATTCGCAATTTGGTGGACTCTTGCGTAAATCGAGTTTTTTGTGAGTTTACATAAAAAAATCAGTGGCGGGTTTATAAAAAATAAATTCCAAAAATTTTATGGCATTTTTGAAAAATGTGCGAAATTTACAAATCGTTTTCTAATTTTTTTTAATAGCAATTAATGCACTTTGTTCAAATTTAATACATCAAAAGACGTGCCTTAACGCGTAGAACCGATTTGGTTTTTCATTTTTTACTTTACGCCATTATTAGCGGTAAGCGGGATGTATTTATCTAAATTTATTTTGATCTGGCACATCCAAGGCTTTGCACGAAATCGGATGAAATTTTTTTTAAATGAAAGCCCATTCGATGCCTTAATATAAAATCATAGGCGGTTTAAAAAATTTTGATGATTATTGATTTTTTGGACCCTATTAAGTTTTCTTGTTATAAAAAAGCATCCCAGATTTTTTTTTTTAATTACTGGTGTAATCAGACGATTGCCAGTAATTTGACCACACATATCCTAAATATGCTATAAAGAATTGGAAAAAAAATTTTCATCGCGAATAAATCGCGATTTTGGATAAACACACAATTTTTAGAAAAAAAAAATCACAACTACCTTACATTTGTTAGTAAAAAAAAGTCATAAGATATTTTGGCTTATATGTCATATTTTATGTGACAATAACGAATGCAAAAAAAAATTTAAAAAAACCAAAAAAAAAAAAATTTCAACAATTTTAAGACCGCCATAACTTTTGACCCCCTCACGCGATTTAATTGACGCGAATGAATCTCTTATGCTAAAATAGCTCCCAATACTTATGCCAACTTTCATTGATGTGCCATCAAAAAAAAATATTTTTTTTTTTACATAAAAATTTAACTCTTAAGGTACGTTCACATTAATCAAATATTTGAACAAAATATTTGTTTAAATATTTGCTTCCAATTGTGTCAAATAAAAAATTATTTTATTTTATGTTCAAACTATGATCAAATATTTGATGGTTTTTGTTTGTTCAAACAGCTCTCAAATAGTGTCAAATAAAATAAACGACACCAAAAAATAAAAAGTTTTTCATATAGAGCAAAATTAACAATATAAAATACTTTGTTCAATTGACACATAAATTAACCACTGACGAGTCCCAGGAGGGGGACGAAACTGCGGCAGTCTGGTGTATCCCTTGTGTCCGTAAAATTTTTCAATAAAAATGTTTTCTTCTTCTTCTTCCTGTAAAGAGACTAACTAAAGAAATATTCTACAGTAATTAATATAAAAAAAAATTAATTACGATTGTCATTATCTGACGGTTGCAAAACACTTTCTAACGAAAAAATATTTGTCGAGCGTTCAGATTGAAACAAATATTTGTATTAAATATTTATTTGATCAAAGTGTAAAAAAACCTAGATTTATTTAATCGAAAAACTAACTGTTTTTTAAAAAAATTGATCACTCGGGATCTCTCTCGGACCTAGCCTATTTATGTTATAAGGGTATATTAATACTCCTATGGAGCAAAAATTTTGTCCGTTTTGGTCTCTCTCGCTTAGTTTTGGAGATACTGGACATTTTAAAATATCGCCATTTGTACAATGGCTTGTACCTCGAAAACTAAGCATGATATCGCAAAACGGACAAAATTTTTGCAAACCTTAACAAACTACACGATACCGATAGCACAAATGTGTACAGTGTTCCGATTCCAATCATTCCCCGTTTCATTCCATATCGTTCCATTTTGGACCAATGTTCCATTCTGTTATCGGAATGATTAAATTTTTATTTTCACGTACGACAACACAATTGTGTACAGTGCTCCGATACCAATCCTTCCCCGTTTCATTCCATATCGTTCCATTTTGGACCAATGTTCCAATCCATTATCTGAGTGATTACATTTTTTTAATATCTATTTGCATTTCAGTTTTTTTATAAAGCCTTTTATTAATGAATTTATTAAAAAAAATTATAATTGACGACTTTACCACCTTTTATTTGCCATTGTTTGTTCTTACATTTTTTTTGTAAGATCAAATAAATATTTGCTCAAATCAGAAGAAAATATTTGATAGCTAGTGTTCACACTATGGTTAAGTTTGTCAAATATTTATTTGAATGCAAATAATTTTGTTTGACCAAAATCAGCTGATTTGCTGTTTGACACACAAAAATATTTTGTGTTCAGATTACGGCAAAGAAATATTTCATGTTTTTTGTCAAATATTTGACTAATCTGAACGTACCTTTAGTCGGAACTCCTCATATGTGTCTATATTTGTCCAAATACGCAACCATATTTATCCATATATGAACATTCCTATATGAACTTTTTTAACCGGGCAATAAAAAAACATTTTACAGTAGATCTGAAGAAAACCAGATGAAAAATAATAAAAAATCTTTTTAAAAAGCTTCTTCTCATGCCTTTTATTATACGTATTATAAAAAAGTGTGACTCTTTAATTTAGTAATAAGAACGAATTCTTTAATTATTATCTTAATTTATGAATGCTATAAAGTTTTTATTACTTAAATTTAAAAAAATTTATGTAGAAACTAAAAATTAATATTGTGAATTCTAAGAGTTTAAAGTTTATCTTTTGTCATATTTTTCCCAACATATTTTCAGTAGCATTTGTAATATAATTTTTATTTGTTCATCTTTCTGCAGGGAAACTTATTTTTCTTAAGAAATATTAATTTTATAAAAAATATTTTTTTTTTTTACATTAAATCTTAAAAATGTCAAGATTTTGTTTATTCATCTGTATTTCTTTTCTTCTTTCTTTCATTCATAGGAAAAACTCCATTATGTGGTTTTTAAAGTTTTTATATAAATTTTATTGTTTTGTGCTTAATTGATTGAATTATTTTTCAATTAAACTTTTTATAATCAGTTAATTTTTTTTTATAATTAGATTTTTCTTTTGTTTTTTTACATAAATATTCTTTTTAAATCTATTTGCATTTCCCTTTAGCTAAAAAAAAAAAATTAATTGCACACCTGAATGATTTGTTTAATTAACTCAATTTTTTACCAACGTGTATTTAAAGACACGCCAATTTTTAAGAGCCTATAACTTTAGGATAGGAAGGTGATATACGAGGGCGGTCCCAATAAATTTAGAAAGTGTTTAATTTATTTCGCAACATAATCTCCTTTTAGCTCGATACACTTTTCCCAGCGATATTCAATAGCTTCAAAATCCTGTTTATAATAGCTCCTCAAACTAGCCATCATCCGCAGTCTCCACCTCGTCATTGTAGGTAAATCTTTTACCTACGAGTCATTTTTTCAAGTTTAAAAATATAAATCAATCTAGCGTATCTAGTTTTTCACGGGAATTCCGAACAATTTTCAATTCCGAAATCCCGGGAAATGCTTCGGGAATTCCCGGTATTTTTTTCGTAATGTTATTAATAAACATACGTTTTAAAAGAGTATAAGTTCAAAATTGTACACATAGAATTTTCTTGAACGAGTTTTAATGAAATGTTTCACTATACTAATGAAGTGTTCTACACAAAGTGAATTGAATATTTATTATTGCGTCCAGTAGGCTAGTTGGTTATCAGTGCGGGGGTCATGGGTTCGATTACCACCAGAGGCACTGGACTGTTTTCTCTACAAAGCGCCGAAAGGCATAGTAGCTAGTGCTCGGTTAGGGCAATGGGATATAGTTTGTAATTATATGATTATTAATTAATAAAAAATAAATATTTTTTAAATTTTATAAAAAAGCTTCACAATTTTTACGAAAAAAATTTTATGGGAGCTTTAATAAATAAAATAAAAATTTTCAAAAAAATGTTTTTAAAAAACTGCATTAATTTAATGAAAAGTTTTAGTGGTCGAGTTCCAGTGACACTTTATAGATTCAATGCAAAAATTCATTGATATGATGCTGATAATGATCACAGTCTATTCCCAGCTAAAATATTTGAAGAATCCTGATATATTTAATGATGAAAATGTTCAAAATATCCATTGAAAATGCCTCAAAAACTCTATGATATCAATGAAAATGCCATCTCAAATTCAAAGTCACTCTATAACGAATGACTTAAATCAGTTTTAAGGGTCCTTATTGGTACCAATCATACATATATCATTTGAAAGCTACGTGTTTCATGGATACCTCAGTTTAAAGCCACTGTTATCGTGCTTTAAATAATTTCTTTTTGAAGGTAAAATGCATTTTCAGCTGTATTTAAAAAACACTGTTTTTTTAAATTTTTAAAAAAGTATATGTTAACCCTCTAACGGGTAAGGCTGCCTCAGGGCAGTGTTCATAAAATTTACCACAAATGCGTCAAATGAGCTTTTTATACTTAAAAATTATTATATATCTCGATAGAAAACTAAATTTGCTAAATATTTTGCGAATAAATTTTTCCGCGGTTTGGAAGCAAGAAAGCTTCAAAATCAAAATTTCGTAAAATTTCAAAAGCTAATTATTTTTCAAAAATCTAAAAAACCAATTTAAGTTGACTAAAAACTCTTTATAATAAAATATAAGTAAGATTGAAGCTTTTACTTTAGTCCAAGGACTCACAGGATTTTATCAGGATTCCTCTAAAGGACATCATCTTAACTTATAAACTAAAAGACGGATTTTTATGAAATTTTGCAGAAAGGAGACATTTAGTATTAATAGTTTGAACAATATAAATTTTTCTAAAAGCGAAAATCCCGAAATCTTCTTAAAAGGAGCGGAAAACAAATAGTTTGTCGAGCGTGGTTATATCTTGGTAAGAGAAATATTTTTTGTCCAAAATTTCTCTTTATATGCTTTAGTTTCCAAAATGCACCCTAAAATATTTTGGCTCATAACGTCTAAATTAGGCAACGAAAAACAATTTTGTTGAAGAACTTATTATTTGTTTTTCGAGTGGAGCACATGGTATGAATTTCGTTGCAAAACATCGTTTGTCAGTTAGAGGGTTAATTATAATTTATTCCATTATGCCGTTGCCAAATTAATTTGTGGAGCTCTTGCGGGAGCAAAATGATATATAAAAATCTAAATCTAAAAAACTACATATCAGAGCTGTAAATGAATCATTCATTTATGAATTAATTCGCGAATCATTCATGCACTGAATAAGTAAAATTTTGAATTAATTCTTTTCGCCAAAAAACGAATTGAATGAAATTTGAATCGATTCATATGCATTTAGCTGGAATGAATTGCATTTCATTTAAAATCAAATGAATTTGACAAAATGAATTGCAATTCATTTCCAATTCATTTGACTTGAATTGATTTTGAATTAATTCAAATGAGTAAGCTAGTTATATATTTGGTATATATTATTTTTGTAATAAAATATATTTAATAAAAATGTATGCAAAACATAACAAAAGTAAACAGTGTTTTACAGATGTAATAACCGTAACCACCATTTTTTAAATACAATCAACTTTATTATGTAGTGATGAAAAGTTATGAAACATATCTATTATCAATTTTTATGAAACTCTTCATCGCATATAAGAAAATTTTATAAATATGATTAATAACACTGTGCTACAGTGAAAAAAACTTGTAAAATGACCTAGTGAAGGTTGTAGGACTTGTTGTGTAAATCACTTTTAAATTTTCAGAAATTTCACAAACTATTAACTGTTTCTCGAATATTAAACGTCGTTTAGCGTATGCCAAAACCAAAATAAGTAACAATTGAAGAAACAAACTCCAAACACCATGTTTACTTTGATTAATTGCAATTCATTTTTCATTTCATTAATATGAACTTCAACTTTTTTCTAATTCATTTGAATTAATTCAAAATCAATGCAATTCAAATGAATGGAAAATGAATTGCTATTCATTTCGCCAAATCATTTGAATTGGAAATGAATTGCAATTCATTTCGCGAATTCATTGGAATTGGAAATGAATTCCAATTTATTTTTGCCAAATTCATTTGAATTAATTCAAATTTCATTCAATTCTTTTTTTATGTGAAAAGAATTAATGCAAAATTCAATTCAAATTCGTAATGAATTGAAATCAAAAAAGAGTGATTCATTTACAGCTCTGCTACATATAGTAGAAAAAAAAGATTTACATAAAAAAAAATAATTTCTTGAGAAACATCAAAATAATAGTTTTGCAAAAGTGGTTGCACATAATTGCCAATATCTTTTAAACGGTTTAAGCTACAAGAGTCATTCGTGGTGCAAACCACTGTATTTCAAAAAACTAAAAATTTAAAAAAAAAAAATATATGTTAATTATAAATTATTCTTCTATACCGTCACCAAATCCCTATGAGGGCATGTTTCTGAGTTATCGGCCTTTTAGTTAAATTTATTCAAATTTTTATTTGTAACTCAGGATACCGTAAGAACTGCACATAGGTATTTGGACACGGCATAGGAAGGTAATTTATATTTAACATACATTTTTTTTTTAATTACAAAAAGACAGTTTTTTGAAATACAGCTTTTTGAACAGCGGTTTTTGAAAACAATGCATTTTGCCGTGGAGTCAATGACTCTCGTAGCTTAAGCCGTTATAAAATATTGAAAGTACGACTACTTTTTTTAAATTTTCAAAAATTTTTCATATTTTGAAACGCGATATTGCAATATCCGCTGGGATTAGCTGTCCACCATTTGGACCAGGTTATATTTATATGATGTACATCTTCTATACCAAGTTTGGTTGAAATCAGAAGGTGTGACGGAAATTGAGTGGTTGATTTTATATGTTTTTAGTCATATAAGAAAAGTTTTAGAAATATAAAAAAATTTCTTTCAACATGTACTTTCTGTAAAAAAAAAATTACTAATCGAATCAAGACATTTTCGTTTTTGTAAAAATTTAAGTATGCGGAAAATTAATCCTATTTTTCTTTTAACCCTGGAAAGCTAATATAGGTCTTTCAGATCTATATGTTTTTAATTTTAAATTGTTCTGCTAAATCCTAATTTTTATTTCGGAATATAAAAATTCATAATTTTTTACATAAAAAATAATAAACTTTTTTTATTATAGCATGAGATTAAAGTATATTGTTTTAAGTTAACAAAAATGCTTTAGGTCGCAAAGACCTAGAATAACTTGTGTAACTTGGTACTTTTTTAGCCTATATTTTAGCTCATTAAAAAAAAAAAAACATATATTCCAGGGTATCAACATTTTATTTTGTAACATAAATCAATTCAAATAATTAAATATGATTTGGTTTTTATTAAAATTTACAAAAAAGATATTTAATTATAATGTCATAAAAAATAAATATTTTGGATACTTTATCACACAGAAGTACACAAAAGTAGAATAAAATCACTTTTCCAAAAAAAAAAAAAATTGGGAAAGGATAATTTTGTTTATATTACAGCATTATGACCAACTTAGAGAATATTGCACCAAAACTAAATAATTTGTTGTGGGAAATGTATTTAACCTTGTTCTCCAGACTAAAAATATACTAATTAAGCAAAGTTACAAAAATTCTGAAGTGTCATTTTGCTGAAAATCCTATTTTTAACCCGTTAAAAATATTTTAATGGCTATATTAAGTATATATTATTACGATATATCTTGCAACCATGCCCACTACGAAATTTTTCTTTTTTGGTTGAAAGTGAAAACGTTATATAGAGCAAGTTAGTTTTTGAGAGCGCACAACAAGCCGATATTCTGGCTTAAGTGTAATCCTCAGGGACTTGAGTCGGATTAGGGAAGCATTTCCCTTCTCCATAACCTAACCTAAATAAAATAATAATTTTTATCAAGTGGAAAAATAAATTTTGTTGATCCATTTAAAGGCTTTATAATCTTGAAGTCATAATTCAAATTAAGTTTCATGGGTCTTTTTTGTTCCCAGGCCCCTAAGTGTTAAAGATATTTTAAATAACAGCAAAAATAATTGCAGTCTTAATAAATTTAAGTGACATTTTTCCGACAATTATGTCGGAAAAACTTTACTTTGATGAAAACATTAACATTTTGTTAAATTTTTAACATAATAAGCTATTTTCATCAAATATCCTAGAAAGGATTCTCTTCAAATACAAACTCGAATTATAATTTTTCCAATTTATTTGTTTCTCTTTTAATAACTATTATATTATTAAAATAGCAATCGACATCTGCAAATTATGCATTTTAAGAAATCTTTAAAATTAATTAAAAAAAGGCGTTTCTGCGTTTTTATCAAATTCATTTGTCATTTTAGAGAGTATATTATTATTTTATAGAGAATTGAAATAAAAACTAGGTTTTTACGAAATTTCGAATTTAGGGAATTTTTAATAATAACACACTTTTAACGGGTTAACGTTTTCCAAAAAAAAAAAAAACTTTTTCTTACATAGACCTAGATAAAATTTTATGTGCAAAAAACAAGATTAACTTTCTAGGGTTAATATCGAAAAATGTGCTATTTTCTCTCAACAATCAAAGCAACACATAAATGTTAGCTATTAAAGTTGCCAAATATAGATTTTCAAAAACTGTCTAAAAATGACAAAATTTAAAAAAAAAAATCTTCACAACAGCCAAAATTTTGTGCAATTTTTTTATATACACCAATACCTCGCTTTGCGTCGTTTCGGTTTGCGTTTTTTCGAAGTTGCGTCGCTGCTAAATTAGTACTAACTTTCACTGTGCGTCGTTAGATTTTCCAAGTTGCGTTGTTTTGGGTTCGAGTCTTTAATATGTTTTTAAAATTTTCTTTTTTTTTTCTAAAAGATGGCGCGACCTTTGTTCATAATTGCACCATTTTTTATTTAATATCTCTGTTGCACCATGCCATCAAAACTCGGGGATTCCCTTTCTAACTGAAAATCAACGCAATTTTAATACAATTTTATTTTCTCTTTGTTTTGCTTATTTTAGAGTTCAGTTTCAATTAGTGTGTTGTGCTTTTGTAACGTTTCAATTAGTGTGTTGTGCTTTTTTTAAAAGAGAATAATAAATTTTTATAAATTTTTACGGGTTGTTTCTAGTTACAAAAAAGGTAAATATTTTTGCAATTTATTTATTGGCAGAGTGATGTTATTTTTTTACATACACTTGTAATTTTTTTTAGCCAAATGAGTGGAAAGGGCGTTGCTGGTACAATTACCAAAAATGAAAAAAAAACTATTAGCTTGGAGACAAAATTAGATATTCTGCGACGATTTGATAAGGGAGAGAAGGCTGTGGAAATAGCAAAGGCTGTTGGTCTGGCTGCAACAACTGTCAGAACTATTAGAGATCGAGATGGAAATAAAATAAGAGAGGCTGCAAAATCTGCAACATCATTAGATGCTAAAGCGATGACCCGTACAAGGAGTGCTTTGATGATGAAAATGGAGTCCTTGCTTTCTATTTGGATTGAAAATCAATTTGCGCAGAGAATACCATTAAGTAAGATGGTAATTCAGACGAAAGCAAAAAGCTTATTTGATGACATAAAAAGTAAAGCAGTATCCAACGATAATGCTAGTGGTACTAATACAGATAAGAATGAAACATTTGAAGCTAGTCAGGGCTGGTTTGAGAGATTCAAGGTTCGAGGAAATCTGCACAGCATTGCTCTTAAAGGCGAAGCAGCTAGCGCTGATATAACTGCTGCAGAACGCTACCCGACAGAGTTAAAAGCGTTAATTCATGAAGGTGGATATGATCCGAAACAAGTCTTTAATGTTGACGAGACTGGGTTATATTGGAAACGTCTACCCAGCAGAACTTTCATATCTAAAACAGAAAAATCTGCGCCAGGATTTAAAGCTAGCAAGGATAGACTGACTCTTCTTCTTGGTGGTAATGCAAATGGTGATTTCAAATTTAAGCCATTTCTCATTTATCAATCAGAAAATCCAAGAGCTATGAAAGGTTGTTCAAAGAATCTGCTTCCTGTCCACTGGCGAGCAAACAAAAAAGCATGGATGACAGCATCATTATTTCAAAACTGGGTTTCAACTTGTGCTATTCCAGAAATCAAAGCTTATTTCAACAAGGAAAACTTAAACTTCAAGGCTTTGGTCCTAGTAGACAATGCTCCTGGCCACCCAGTTTATGTTGATGAGTTGTCAGAAAACGTGAAATTTGTATTTTTGCCGCCTAATACGACATCAGTTATCCAGCCGATGGATCAGGGAGTAATATCGACTTTTAAAAGTTATTACCTTCGACGAACATTTAAACTTCTTTTAAGAGAGACTGATGGACAAGATAAGCCTACCATGCTAGAGTTTTGGAAAAATTTCAACATTATGAAAGCCATAGAAATTATTTCTGATTCGTGGGAGGAGGTTAAACCATCTTGCATGAATGGTGTTTGGCGCAAAATATGGCCTGAATGTGTTCACAGAGTATGCGCTGCAGAAGTTGATGGTGCACAAGCTGTTCATCATGAAATTTCAAATTTAGCTAGAGAGTCTAATTTTGAAGGTTTGGAGGAGACTGACATAAATGAATTGCTAACCTCGCACAACCAAGAATTGTCTAATGAAGAACTATTGCAACTGGAATTGCAATTTGCTGATGAAGAAGATGACAAGGATCGTTCAATAAAAATCTCAGAAGAACAAAATTTAACCTCCAAACAAATTTCCAAAGCGATGTGTTTGATTGACGAAGCTATGGAGATTTTTGTAAAAAACGATCCTGACAGCGGAAGGAGTTTTAAAGTGTCCCAGGCGGTAGCTATGAATATCAATTGCTACAAGGAAATTTATTTTTCGTTGAAAAAAAAAGCTGTTCAGCAAACATTGGACCAATTTTTTGTGAAAGAAAGCCGACTTACGACAACAGCCACTATGGACTCATCAGACGGTGATTAATTTTTATTTTGTTTTTATAAATTAATTGAATTTTTTATTTTGTTTTAGTTGAATTTGCTTTTTTTTTTTGTTTTTTGAATGTATGTAATAAAATTTTATATTATTTTGGTTTTTTAAATGCTTACTTTGTTCAATTTTCTTTTTAAAAAGTAGTATTTTCCTAACTGTGGAACCTATCTTCAATCTTTACATGGTTTGTTATAGAAAATCATAATTCACTTTGCGTCGTTTCAATTTGCGTCGTGTTTTTTTGGAACGTAACCACGACGCAAAGTGAGGTATTGGTGTATATGTATATTTGACTTGTTAATACACAAAAAGTAAAAACTAACCCTTTAAGTCCGTACTAAGCTTCAAAGTTTCAATTTCATGTAATTATACCACCACTGGAGGGCGTTAATGAGCTATAAAATTTACTTAAAATGCATCCTGGAAAACCAAAGTATCTTCCTACCAAGTTTTGTCAACAAATTCACCCAAAATCTATGCTTGGTAAAAAATGGGTTAAAAATGATGAAAAAATCAATTGGGGGATATAGGCAAATTCGAAATGGGTATGTAGGCAAATATTTTTCTGGCAACACTAATGGAGAGAAGTGTAGACTTGCAAGAATCTTGCCATATTATTTTAAATACTATTTTCTAATTTGTTATTAATGCCTTAAAGTATGCTTATAGTTTTTATATATATTTTCTGTAAATAAAACCACAAAAGATTATTGCTACATAAAAAGATCCCTGTATAACGTACGGTCTATACTAGCAATAAATATGTTGACAATATTCGAAATACGTCGGCAGAATAACAGTAAAAAAATTATTATTGCTAAGCTTATGTTTAGGGTGGTGAACACGTATTTATGGTAACTCATATTTTAGAAAATTTCAAAGAGAAAGGTTATAAAAACAAAACATTAAGAGCGTGGCCATTTTGTGTATTCATAAATAATAAGAAAAAAATTAAGTTTTTTTTAAAGAATTAAATAATTATTTACATAGTTTTTTTTTTCAAATTACTTTTTGATAGCGTCTTAGTTTTTTGGCGTCCTTTTCTATAAACGTCAAACTAAAATGACAACTAATTTTGACGTAATATGTTGGCAATAAGTGTTGCCGAATATTGCCAAAAACTTATTGCAACATATATGTACGGCAATAAATATGTAAGCAATAGAGTGGTCCACACTAGAGATAACATCATTTTGACATATACTGCAATATATTTCCGCATATTTATTGCTAGTATAGACCGTACGTAATGAACATTGTTTCATAGTTTTGTTAGAAAAAATAATCAATTTATTGTCTGATTTTTGCGTGATACCAAGTTATGTTTCTATTTCTCTAAAAACTTATTTTAACACATAGACCGAAAACATCTCAATCATACATGGACTAATTTCATTGATATCAATTATAATGAAATTATTTTCATTCGCATTTTTTTAATTAATGATAATGAATTTCATTGATGTGATTTCATTGATTAATGTCAATAATTTTAAATTTCATTACATGCATGCATCAATTAAAGGAAACAAGTTGCAGATAAGATTTTCGAAAAACTAATGATGAATATCAATGAAATCAGGGCTGGACAGGAGCATTAAGTAACCCTCATCATACAAATAGGCTAAGTCCGGGAAATATCCCGACAGATTAATTTTTTATAAACCAGCTACAGGGTGTCCAATAATAGAATGAAACTTTGGTCCAAAATGGAACGATATGGAATGAAACGGGAACGAGTGGAATCGGAGTACTTAATGCATTTGTATTATCGGAACGTGTTTGTCTAATTAAGTTTTGCAAAAATTTTGTCCGTTTTGCAATATGTCGCGTAGTTTTCGAGATACTCGCCATTTTGTAAAATGGCAATGTTTTAAAATGGCCAGTATCTTCAAAACTAAGCGACATAGGGCAAAACGGATAACATTTTTGTTCATGTGGAGTACTAATTATCCCTCTTAATATAAATAGGCAAGGTCAAGGAAATATCCCGAGAGATTCATTTTTTATAACACAATTATTTGTTTACCCAAATATGATGACTATACCAATTTAATCACTTTGATAATAAAATGGAACATTGGTCTAAAATGGAAATGATCCGGGGAAAGACTGGAATCGGAACACTTAACACATTTGAATTATCGGAACATGTTACTATGGTTAAGTTTTGCAAACATTTTGTCCGTTTTTTGATATCTCGCTTAATTTTCTAGATACTAGCTTTTCTATAAAATGGCGATTTTATAAAATAGACAGCATCTCCAAAACTAAGCGAGATAAGGCAAAGGAGTATTATTACACCCTTATAATACAAAATTTCTAGGTCCGGGAGAGATCCCGAGTGAACAATTTTTATAAAACAGCCACCTGCAGTGCGATTCACTAACTTTTAACACATTTAGCAGGTGTTATCTTTAACCACACATTTTGATGTTTGCACTAACCACTATGCGATTCACTAACTTATTTTTAACCACGGTAAACAGTTTTATATTTCTGTGCATTCAAATTGACTGTAGGAGCACTATTAACTGGCTCATTCTCCAATAAATTGTAGGCTAAATACTCCAAAGCCATTATATTTATTTTATATATTGGCACAACGATAAATAAAACCTTCTAAAAAAATTAACCACACCAAAAACTCTGCTGTTAATAAACCACAATTTGTGTTGTTAAAAATAACAGCTGACTTTAAAGGCCAGAAAAAATCGTTTAAAGTGCTAGTGAATAGCAAAATGGTTATTTTTGTGGTTAACATTTTTAAACGAAAAAAGTATGGTTTAAAAAGCGTAGTGAATCGCACTACTGGTGATTAATTTTTTTTTTTTACTTATTTACTTGATAATACAAATAAACATACTCGGATAATAGAAAGTTAGCTTCTCGTTCCATTTGTTGCCCATATTCAGTGTCACAATTCCTATCGATCTCCGTTCCATTTCTATGTAAAGCAATTTACACTCGACTTTTTTTGTAAACAAATGCTGTTTTTTGGGTCAATTGTAATCAAAGGGTAATTTTTTAGCAACTTTCTTTTTGGCAACACTGTTTTTGGCAGTTCAGCTGTTTTCGAGTAACATGTTACTGTTAAACATGTTCAGTTTGGTCTATAATTTAACCATGAATCGATTTATAAACGAACAACGCTTGCAGATTATTGAATATTATTATCAAAATTCATGCTCGATTTATGGTCAGTTTGGGTGACCTTCTGAGGCGGCTATTCGGAATCTTGTGACTAAATTTCGCACCAAATTATGTAAATTTAATTTAATTATTTTTTTTTAAATATTGTGTTTCTTGACCGTTTTTAAAATTATGATATGGTAACACTGGCAGTATAATTTTTATAAATATTTTAGTAACTTAATAAAAACCAGCAGTGTTTGACTAAAAACAGAGTAAATTTAGAAATATTTTAGAATTTCTGAATTTAAAAAATTCATAGTCCGATCGGTCAAAAACTATGCATGACAGATGAACTAATTTTTAGCGGAGAAAACATTTTCATGTTGTCTCATTAACATAACAATAAAAAATATGTAAGATTCGGCGTTTCTATATTTTGAAATAATTTTAGTAAAAGTCCAATGAAAAAATGCAAACAACTAATTTTTTCAAATAATTATTTGGCAACTCTGAACAAGTTTATACTAGCACTATTTTGTATGAGAAAGTACCAGAAAACACCTTTTTTGCTTAATATTATATATCATTGGAAAGCTTATTAAAAACTACACATTATGAAGTAAATAAAAACAAAAAATTCGGACAAAAAACGAGTTTTTTTATACTTTTGTATGGGATCATGTCTCAAATTTACAAAATTAACACCGAAATTTATACACGTTTGAAGTACTGTCAAAAATATGAAGTTTGACCTGCATATTGCTCAGCTCTTTAAAATGCACCAAAATGGTACTTCGGGAAAATATCGAAATATGGAATCCGAAATAGCCCGAATATTGAAAAAAGAAAAAATACATGTCCTCTTAAACTTAACAAGGATTATGAATTTGGTTGTGATAGCAGTACACATCCCCATATAAAGTACCCTAAAATTAGTACATTTTTTACAACAACAAGATCATAGCGAAATTTTACAAAAACAACCTATCGGCGGATGCGTCTCTGAAATCTCTTTCCATCGATACTACATGTACTTATAGTTCCTTAAGAAAAAATATAAAAAAGGGAAAAATGCGTAATTTTTTACCCCACTTTTTAACCCTTAAACCTGCGAGATGGTACCTAGAAAACCCCATATATCCTTAATATCTACAACATATCCGAGTTGCATTCAAATCGGAGTGTAATCGTTAGGAGGATTACCTTGTCAGTGAAAAAGGAAATCCCACAGTGTTGTACATCCGGTTTGATTGCATGTTGCCTTTTTTATAAAATCTATAACAGATTGAACCACAGATGGAACCAGTTATAGAGATGGCTCTGGGAGAGGAAAATTTTACATCTTGACTTCCAAGAATCATTTCTAGAGATTGTTTCATAAGAAATTTGGATATTCAAAAAAAAAATTTTTTTTAAATAAAAAATGTTTATTAGATTTTTATGGTTTTTTTTATTTTAAATAGTAAAGCATTTTTTGTTGTTCTTTTAATGGAATTCATTCTTCATAATAACACACAAATTAATTTAAATGTTACACATACAAATTGTTTAAGAATATAAATACAAGATACAAGAACTTTATACAAAATTATATATTAATATTTAGCTGAATTTCAACTACACTCTAAATTATTTTTCATTAAATTGTACCAATAAAACAGTTTTCTACTAAAAATTGGGCAAAATTTCCTCTAGCTGTATTAAGGGAACAATTGTACACATTATGTGTGTAATTTTAGACATAATAATTAATATATCCTAATTTTAATTTTATTCATGAAACACTAACTTTAAGCACAATATGTTTAATTTTAAACACACAATGTTTAAGATTAAAATAAAATATGTACAATATAAATTGTATGCTCATTTTTAAGCGTGATTTTGCACAAAAATTTACTGTTTTTTTATAGTAGAAAAAAAAATTGTTATCATTGTTTAGAGTGTAGTTAATAATCATAAATTATATTTAAAGTTATTTAAAAGAGATTTTCATAGAAAAATAAATAACTAAATAAGGCATTTTAATAAACTAAGAATAAAGTTAATATACAAACTAACATACTTAAGGGTAAAATTTAAAAATAATTTTTAATAATGGAAGTATTAATTTACAATATTTCGTGGTTTTTTTTATTTTTTTTTTAATTTTAAGAATTTGGTGTTTTTAATAATTTTCAATTTGGGGGCGAATAATTTACAAATTGCACTGACTTTAAATTTTAGGATAAAAGTAAATGAAAATTAATATTGAGTTATAAGGATGATCATTTTTAGAATATATTTGAACAAAATATGACAATTATTACAAAAGCAAGACAATGTTAATGAGTTATAATTTTTGCTGGTGTTGAATATTAAGACTGCTTACGAAAAAAGTTTTAGATTTTTGAAAAGCTACAAACTCGATTTTTGACACCAACAAAAAAATCTAAAATGAAAAAATAGAAAATTCTAGCGATTAGTTGGGAGACTTTCTCGTTTTTTTTTTTTTTAAGAGAACTAACACTCAGGAAATTCTTCCTATTTATTAATGTGTTGCTTACTTTGGAAAGAGGATAGAGGAGATATTAGGGATAGGGGAAAGATGAAGGGCTTCAGACACTGCAACACTGTAATTGCGCGAGATGATAAGTCTTAGAACAATTGTTGCTCGCCACCTGATGGAGATTTGGCGAACTTATTGAAGCTTTTTGGTTCATAGTCCTGATTCATTATTTTACTTCGGTGGGGTTAAGTGCAGTGGGAACACCGAAGTTGGGCGCTGCAATACATATGAGGGATAGAAAACTCATATTTATTATTTTTCTAAGTTTTTGTTGTTGTCACCGGGAATCGAACCATGGACCATCTGTGTAACAGTCCAAAGCGTTAACCATTACACCACAACACCCACACTAATATTTCTTTTGTCATAACTTAACTAACTCTTAATACTTTTTTATTATGTTCAAGTATTTGAACTCAATATTTTAGGTTCGTCGTAATTCTGTGAGGTTTTAGATTTACAACTATGTCTGACCCTATTCCATAATATTTTCCAAAAATCTTTCTATTTTTGTTGTTGCAATAACGAATCAAGGATATACTGAGCAATAATAATGCAGTTTTAAAGTATTTCGTATTTACAGACAAACAAGGAGAATAATTCAAACACAGCTTGAATTATTATCCGTCCTACACAGGTGACATATAAGGCGACTCTTTAATACCTCCATTACTACAGTCAGGGGCAGATTTTTTTTTTATTAATTCATCAACATATTTGGGTTATATGTATAGTTCAGAGTGTCCTTTCGTTATTCAGTTTCAGTTTAAAACAATAATCGATTAATATAGGGGAAATCTGATTTTGCGAATGTGTCATGAGTACCAACATTACTCGTTTAAAACTGGCCAATTTTATAATAAGCTAATTCCACGGTGGCTGTTTGATCTATATGTCCAATCCATGCTCCGATTTATAACTCAAATTAATAACAGTAGTCTAAACTTTCATTTTAAATTTTAGGTGTTTTTAGTCGATGTAATAAATTTTATTGAAGATTTCTTTGCCAAGGTGAAAAATTTTGATTCTGAATTTTTTTTTAATTTTCGTCGCTGGTTTGCTGTCTAAAAAGCTCTTTATATATAGCTCATTTGAGGTTTACGGGATTTGAAAAAACAACTCTAACAAATTTATAGCACAACTTTAAATTTTTTTGGATTCTACCGTTTTATTTCATTATAACTAAGAGCAACCTTTGATTTTCAGTAAAAGGTGCTCAAAACTGATTGGGTTTCCTTTATGCATTTCGCAAATATTTTTCGACACATTAAAAATTTTTATTTTTGTGCTTTATTTGATATGTAAATCTTATTTTTAACTTTTCATTTCATAAAGTTGTGATGAAAATAAAATGTAAAAAACTTTTCGTAAGTTTTCTTTAATTATAATTTATGACAAAACTTTAAGCACAATATGTTAAACTTAAAAGCTTTTTAGCGTTTGATCAAATAGTATGACATTGTAATGACCAAATAATGTGACAATTGTCGTATATTGTTAGAAAATGAGCAATTCCATGACAAACCGATATCACGATATGTGTTTGCTTTGAAATTTGGTACACGTATTCTTATTTCAAAAACTTGAAAAATGGTCCGACATATCGATTTTTAAATTGATGTATTTAAAAAAAAAAGTGCACTAACTATGCAAACCGAATCGAAAAATGTATTTCCGTGGTAACAACTTATAAATTCAGTTTGTATAACGATATTTACATTAGAGTTCTAAATATTTTCGGTGTTGTAACTAAAATTCAGTTGAATTAACCGAACTTTGTTGTAAAAACTAATGTTGAGTTGTACCATCCGACTGAAATTCGTAATAATCGAATTTGAGTCGTAGTAACCGAATTTCAGTTGGCAAATATCGAAATTTTTCTCTGCGTGTATTCAAATATCTATGTTGAGATATATTTTTTATTTTAGTTTTAAACTTTCAATTGTATCTTTTACCACTTTCATCCCCACCTAAAAACAAAAGTAATATAACAGCGTCTACACACACGTCCCCTAAATAAATACTGGGGACGGCAATGGGTTATATTTAAAAAAAAAAAAAAATTCCAGAAAATACCAGAAAAATGTTTAATTTTTTACTTTCATTTTTTTAAAAATATATAAAAGTTTTTAAAAATGTTAAGTGTTCTTTGATCTTATTTTATTTAATTCCTCTTAGTTTAAACGAGTTTAAGATCATTTATTTATTAGTTATTTATTTCCAATATTTCTTCCCTGAAGAAGTCACCCAATGTGGAGACGAAATATTGGAAATAAATAATTAATAAATAAATGATCTTAAGCTCGTTTAAACTAAGAATAAATAAAAGTTTTTAAGTATTTTAAAATATTTTACATGCAAATTACAAATTTTTTGTAAAACATTCTAATTCTAAAAAAAAAAAATAAAACCGATTGCCGTCTCACTCTGAACATCTCAGCATATATTTAGTAGAAGAGTGTGTAGACGCTAATATATTATTTTTATTTCTAGGTGGGGTCGAAAGTGATCGAAAATTCAAACGAAAGTTAAAAATAAAAACTGAAATGACAAACATTCAAAAAATGACATCATAGATATTTAAAAAAGGTACTAGTTCCTATATATAATCAATTTAAATATCGAATTTCGGTACATTTTTTTTTTTTTTTTTTTGAATTTGTTAACACAAATAATTTCTTTTAAAAGAATTTAACATTTTTTTCCTAAACTACGTGTCAAATATTTTTGAAATAGGAATACTTCTGCCAAATTTCAAAACAAACAACAATTTTTGCTGTCAAAAATCGTTCGGTTTGACATGGAATGACTCATATGTAGAAATTAAACATTACTACTGAAACATTACATTACTGAAATTTATGAAAAATGGTGAAAAAATTTATATAAAATATTAAAAGGCTATAGATTTTATAGGTAATTGGTAGTGTCCGACCGAAGACTTCGGCCAGAAATTGCTTTTTGTCGGTGCTCGGTATTTTAAAGCATTATGGACAAATTTGACATATTGTAAAATGTTTATTGGGCTCATAAAGTGCGATTTGAGCGTTTAAACTATTATTTAACTGAACAGCTAAACTTTGGCTTTTTCCTTACTTAAAGTCGAAATAAAACGGCTCAACAAATATGTTGTAAATATTAATATTTGTCCTTATTGTCTCAAAATACCAAAAAAAGCCGACCATATAACGATTTTTAGCCGAGTACTTCGGGCGGTCACTAAAAATTAGTTAAGCATTCAGTTTAGTAGAATAAAAACAGTTTTTTTAAACCATTTTTGTTTGTTTTTAAATCGACAGTATTTTACTAAAGTTTAACTGACTTTATTTGTTAATGTTCTGTTAGTTTTTCTTTTTATATTAGCAGTTTTTTTATGTGGTTATTTTGGCACTCGTGGAGTTTTTAGTTTATTATTCATATTATTTTTTATACATTTGTTTTCTTTTGTTATATTATTGTTACAATATTTATTTACAATAAATTTTTTTAATAAATATTTTAATTTTTATAAAAAAAAAGACTTTATTAACCCTTAACAAACAAGATATTAAGAAACTTATTAATTAAAAATTTGGTTGTTTACAATATTAATAGTAGTAAATCTTTAAATCTTTTTAGGATGAGACTCAATTGGCGCTCAGTCATAAAAAACTTTAAATTTAATTAAAAAGTAAAAAAAAAAAAAAAATACAAAATAAACTTAAACAATATTTTGAACCTGTTCAAAATTTTCAAATCATTTCATTTTTTTCGTTCGTTTTCTAAAACATTTTCGTAAAATTTTCCAATTATTTTAATGCAAACTTAAAGCCTAAAGAATGTCTATGACAACAGAGAAGAAAATGATTTTTATTTTAGAATGAAATCAATCATTTGCCATACAATAACCGGAATAAGTTTGTATATTGTCTTCTAAAAATGATTCACCGGATATAACACCCGATTGTGTATGGTGACTGGGACAATGGTGACCTTTGGGACACTGACATAAAGCATTAATATTAACTTCATCAATGAATTCTTGACGTTTTCGCACTGTAAATAATTTACAGGGTTGTTTACGTTGACATCTTAAGCGCTGAAATGAAAAAATAACAAAAAAAAAAAATTAATTAAATGAGATTTACAATAGTTTAATATATTTTTGAAATTAATTTTGTTTGTAGCTGCTATAAACTGTCTAAGAATTTTTTAAATTTCTGTTAAAAATGGTATAGAATCGATTCCATGTAACTAGTGCTGGAAGACGTTTGCCGGAACTAAAATCTAAGTTATAAATGGTCGTGAACTAATTCAAGAACATGGTGTAGAAGCGATTCTAGAAGATCAAATATGAAATATTAAAAATTGCCCATATCTTTAAAAATGCACTACGAGTACTGTCTTGATGATATCCATGAATTTTTGAATTAGATCTATGAAGTGTCATTGGAACTTGTGCATTGAAACTTTACATTAAAATAATGCAGTTTTTCATAAAACTTTAAGAAAAAATTAATTTTATTTATTAAAAAACTTTCATTAAAAACTGTTTCATAAAAATAATGAAGCTTTTCTATGCGGTTTAAGAAATGTTTCATTCAGTTTGTGAAGAAAACTTCGTTTGTTTAGTGAAAAATTTCATTAAAACTCGTCCAAGAAAATTCTCTCTGTGTAAGAGTAAGAGCAAAATCTATGAACATTTCGATAAACTCTTGCTTTACCACACCCTTATAAAAATGTAGTTTTTCTAAAAATAGATTGTGGTCGGGACTTGGTTCCTCGGATATTAACAAAAATATGATTTTACAAAATGTCACATTACAAAATGTCACACAGAGAAAGCTAGCCGAGATATAGTATATCCTTAATAGATATGTACCAGGTTTGGGGAAGGTTCTGAGTCCAAATTATTTGAAATAAGTTTACACCAAAATAAAATAAAAAATATTTTCCTTCAATCAAGGTAGGTTAGTTGGTAGCGTGCTAGCCTGGCAGTGCGGGGGATGTGAGATCGATTGCCACCCGAGGCTCTGATGAAGCTGCCAGAGCCAATAGTCTTCGTCGCTCTAGTAGCCTTATCTTTCCCCACCTTTACTTAAATTAATGAACTTGTCTGTTGAACCAACAAACATATTATTTGAGACAATTTAAAACAAAAATTACACAACGCTACAAAATTGACCCCTAAAATCTAAATCAAGAGTATCTGCCAATGTTCCTAAATATTTTGGCCACGCTGATTTTAATGGCGTACCCAATTTTTTCTACTTATGCGCCAGATTTTTCGCAAATTTGCATTCAAGTTTTAATGCAATTTTTTTTTATAAAATTTTAAAAAACAAATATTTTATCTTAGATTTTTTTTGGTAAATACATAAAAGACCTTTATTTACATTTGGATATCAAATTTGGTTAATAGATATGCATCATTAACAAGTAAATCCGCAATTTTCTCAGTTTTTACTATATTTTACCATTTTTGCATATTTATTTCATATTTTATTTCGTTATCGATCAAGGCTTTTTTTTTTACATAAGCAAAAGGAGCGAAAGTTATTTTAACAACAACTTTCATTACAGCATAATTGGGAATTTTTCATTGGTACTGAAAATTAATTGACAATACTTGCTGTCAATTTCAATG
Source organism: Delia radicum (assembly GCA_021234595.1). NCBI lineage: Eukaryota > Metazoa > Arthropoda > Insecta > Diptera > Anthomyiidae > Delia > Delia radicum. Next base: position 68,801,789 of record CM037853.1, read on the forward strand.
GTCTGTTAAAGGAATTGACCTTGATCAATGCCAATTGAAAAAAAATTTAATTTGCATTGTTTTCAAGAAGTTGCAATGCCAACAAATTTAAATATCAATAAATTGTCAATTAATTAGTCCATTCAATGAACTAGTCCCAAGTATGCATTACAGAGAATGTCTACAAAATATTTTCACATTTTATTTTAAAATTCATAACAATCCCAGCAAAATAAGAGCTGAGGAAGAAGTAGTAAAAACACCACATCTACTGAGTCGGATGTGGTGCAAATTTAGGTGAATCATTAATGATTTTAACATTGTCGTGTCATTGGGCGGATGGAGTGAATATATAACTTCTTTAATAGTATTTTAAACAGTGCATGGATGCTATTTTTCAATAGTTCATGGAAGGTCTTTTTCAAATATATATTAACATTTTTATTTAATAAAAATGTGCAGCATACTTTAGGGACGTAACTTTAAATGTTAAAAAAAAATCTTTTGGTGCCAGCGAGTATTGAACACACGAATCTGAGTTACGATCTGCTGTATTAAAGTAGACCGTGCTACCATTTGCACCAAAGTTACTTATGCAGTACAACAAACTTAAAACGAACTTAAGTTGAAAATATTGATATATTTTTATGAAAACAAGAAAAATATGCTACACAAATATATAATAAAAAAGATAAAATAATGATTTTTAAAATATTTTTATTATTTGATTTCGTATCACTGAGATATAAATTATTTTTAAAATATTTTTAAGTTTTGATGAGGTTAAAAAAAATATTAAGAAATAATAAAAATGCTCAATTAATAATTTTGAATTCATTGCAAATTTTAAAATATTTTTTTTAATAATTAATTTGACGAGAAGTGTCTTTAATAAGATAATGACAATGAGAAACAAAATATTGGAGAAGTAGTTTAACTACAGATCGGAAAAAGTAGCCTGCAATGAAACGATTGTGCCTTGGAACGTAAGATCTTTTAATGTTTCCCGTATTTTTTTTCTAAAGATTAAAGTGATATATTTAAATCAAGGCAAAGTTATTAATTAATTAATTTACTAATTAATTATTATTATTAATAAACTAGCTTTCAAAATTTGGCCTCGATATTTTTTGGTTTTGCTAGTTTTTTGCGATCCGAAACAATAGAATTAAAAACTCAACTAGATTTTTGAAGCCAAAATTAAATTTTTTACCTAATTTTTTTTTTGAATATTGCACACGTTTCAATTGAGGCACACCTGAAAAGTATATCTTGAAACAAATATGAAAAATTCGATAAAATAATTTTTAGCATTTTCTTATCAACATAACAATAAAAAATATTAAACCTTAGGTTTTTTTTTTTAAATAAGTTTTACAAAAAGTTCCATCGCAAAGACAAAAAATAGATTTTTATCAAATAATTATTTGTCCACTCTGGATAACAATTTTCTAATTTAATTTAATTTAATTTAATTCTTTATGATTAAAGTCAAGATGTTAATTATTTGGTAGTTTTTAAATTACTTAGTTCTCTTAAAATACTCAGAAAAACCAAATTAAATAAAAAATAATAAAAAAATTAATTAGAATTAAAAAAAAAAATAAAAAAAAAAATTATCTCCCCGGCCCGGAATTGAACTCGCAACCTTCTGATTGCAAATCCAACCACTTACCACCTCAACCTCCATATAAAAAAAAATATATATGAACTTATAAAAAAGTACTTCTTATGATGTTATTAATTTAGATACCAATTAATTTATATGGTGATGCAAATGCTGTTGAAAATAACTTTAATTTACCATTTTTGGCAGTTGTTAACAATAACTTCTATTAAAGTGAAAAATGTGCGTATGCTAATGCTTTGGAAGTCAAGTTAAAGAGGTTCTTAAAGCACTACTTCCACTTTATTTTGCTGGGAATACGTTAAGATTTTTAAAATAAAATTTGAAAATATTTTGTAGACATTCACCTTAATGAAAGTGTTTGTTAAACTAACTTTCGCAAATATAAACTTTTTTGGCTGAATTTTGGTATTCATCATTTTTTAATCTACTAATAGATGACCGCATATGGCGTCCGTTTTCGCTATGCTGTCATATAAATTTAAGGCACATTTCGCGTTTTTCCCATGAACGCCCTTTCTTTCTTTTCTTTCTTATAAGAAATAATTTGTCAGATTTGTCGTTTTACTTATGCACAATCGCGATTTGAACGATTGCGAAATGGGATGATAAACTGTGCAAAAATTAATTGTCAATGATGCACATTTATTTAACATAAAAAACAAAGATTAAATATTTGATTTTTAATATTTTATTTATAAAAAACTGCGGTAAAACTTGCAAAACTTTAATGCAAATTTGAAAAAAAAATCTAGTCCATAAATAAAAAAATCTAGTTACGCCATTAAAATCAGCGTGCCCGAAATATTTACGAACAATCCTCGGTACTCTTGTTTTATTTTCCAAATTGCGCAATGTTATCGATCAGATAGTAAAAAAAAAAAAATGTTGTTTTTCAACCGGTTTTTTAGAAAATAAAAGTCTTTATGGTCCGCAAATTCTGAAAGAGTAAAACAACCGGTTTCTTTAAGGACAATTTCAAACAAATAGTTTAAATTGTTCTTAGATAAAATAATTGTTTTTACAACCGGTTGTTTCTAAATAAGCAATTACAATTTAATATTAATTGTTGAATTTTAAACAAAGTTTGTTGAAAATTTGTCAAACTTGTTGAAATTAAAAAAATATAGTTTTTTCTTGTTTAACTTTTTAAATTATAATATAATTTTGTCAAATTCAATAAAATATGTTCTAATTTTGTATAGAAAACTTGTACATTTTTTGAAATATTTCTTTTTAATTGCTTTTATTTTGAATTCTCAGCTTTGAGATTATAATTAAAATGTTAATATTATAAATAGCAAACTCTAATTTTTAATAAAAATTTAAGAGAAATATGAAAACAATCTTGTGAGGATCAGCACTAAAGGAATATGGAAATTTTTATTAACGCTGATTGAAATTAGGTTTTGTTGAATATTATAAAATTTATACAATTATAACTTTAAATTTAGTTCCCATTCTTTATATCCGAGATTTAATGAAATGTTTCCTAAAATCAGGAAAGTATCGTTTTCAATAAAATAATGAAATTGTGTAAAAATCGAATAAAACATGTATTCTATATATGCAATCTTTCATACATTCAATGAAAATGATTTATTTAAAATAAATCACTTTCCTAAAAGTTTTCTATGAATATTAAATATTTGCTCGTAAATTTGATGCAGAAAATATTCATCAAGTTACGGAAAGGTTTCATTTTTTAAATTTATAACTTACCGTTAAAGGAGAACACGCAAATAAATATTTATAGCCAGCATTACCATCATCTAATGGCTCTCGTTTCGTTAAATATGTAACGGAATTTTTTGGACAACGACAATGCACAATTTGTTCCGTTGTATTCACTTCAGCGGATGTAGTCAATGTCCAAGTATAATCACGAAAATGTCTAAAATATAAAAAAAAAAATAAATATACACTCAAACTTTGGAAATTTTCTTTACGAAAACCTACCTACAAACCGGTAGCCTGTGCACGGGTTGACATAATTTATAATGTCTTGTCTTATCCGCTATAGTATGACCATCTTCTATACCCAAACCACTAGGACAACCACCAATATATGATAATTTCTCTTGATGACTACCCATATGACCAGAATGTCTCATATGTTGAGAATTTCCATATAAATGTTGTCTTTTCATGGCCAAATGTGGAAATTCATTATCATTAATTTCTTCCGGATAAATTAACAGATCTTCATTATTAGATAAAGCCGAATTTTCTTCATGCATTACATAGTCGGTGGGTAAATTGATGTCATCCTCATAGACAGCACCTAATTTATGCATTAATTTTTTTAAATGTATATTTTCATATTTTTTATCCGTATTGAACCCGGCATCCAGTAGTAAATGTTTATTTTGATGTATTATTTTGGAATGTTCATAATAACTGTGATATTTCTCGGAATTATGATTATGATTGTGTATAGCCGATGAATCCTTATGATGATGATGGATTATAATTTCAGGTGAACGATTTATCGAAGGACAACGACATTGTCGTTCTATCCAGGGTGTTTCATATAAATCGATTTTGGAACAAACAGCATTTGGAGCACATATTGGTAAATCATCTTCAGAGTCCTAGAAAAATAAAAGAATTACATTTTTTATTTAATTAAAAAAAAAAAAAACTGTTGGTTTGGAATGAGATTTATTGGGGGAAAGTGTTATGTCACCATTAGGGTGTCCCAAAAACACTTTTGTTGAGTTAACACACAAAGATACCTCAAATAGTGAAAGTAGCTGTCTATCATAATATATTCACAACATTTCAACATCCTACGACTACTCGGTCCACCGAGATCATTTGTGTTGGCTATTTCAACCAAAATCTTAATTTTTTTTATCTTCCTATCGAGTTGGTAATCATATGTAACGGCGGTATGAAGAAAGTATATTATCCACATATGGACAAAGTTTCCTGATTTTTAATATTAAGGATATTACACTTAGAAAACTATGTAGGTAAAGACCACTGCAAATGTAGTTAAAAACAAATGAAATTTCACTTAAAGAAAGGACGACTTACAATTTATTAAATTCAACTAACATTTGTCATTTGTTTTTAATGTTCAAAAACTTACTAACAATTGTAGTAAAAATGAACCACATGTTAGTAAAACATAAACAAACATTTATTTGTTTAATTTTTTTAAATAACAAAAAACTACTGTAAAAAACTAATGTAAAATCATAAACAGTCATTTTATGTGGTTTGTTTTTTAAAAAGAACTGCAAGGTTAGTAAAAAATTTAATTTGTTGTACAAATGACTGACATTTACATTAAAAATAAAGAAACTGTATTTCAAACCAAACAACTGCATGTTTTTAAAGCAGAAGTTTCCTGAGTTACTATAGTAACTCCCTGAGCTTCTCTAGTTCTATCACCAGATTTAGGCACAACACAACAATTCTTCCAAATGTTCAAAAATTTGTCTTTCTTTAAACAAGCAATAAAAATAATCTGAATCGGCTTTTGCGAAGCGCAACGCTTAAAAACATTGGACTATACTTCAAAGCTAAAATAGAAGAGATAACATCACTTTCAAATATATCAATAACAAGACTGTTTAACAATTCCACTGTTTGATTACCAAAGCTACTAGGATTAGAAAACGTTGACTGGAAAAAAAGCGGCAAATAAGTTACAAGATTCATTGAACCTTTATGGATCCATATATATATGAAAATGTTTAAATGGGATACCGAAATATAACTTAAACCGCTATAACTTAAAGACTGCGTGGTCAATAAATTTGTGTCATAGTTCATTGAAATTAGAGATTAACACTTTAGCAGAATTTTACGTGAATCACACGTGATCAAATGTGGGTTTGAGTAAAACTTAATTTTACTCACGTGAACGTGAGTGAGTGTGAGTAGAAAAGTATTCCTAGTGAGTGAGTGTGCATGAAAAATATGTTTGCGTGTGTAAGTGAGCGTGAGTAGAGTTTTACCAAAAATATGTTGTTTTTGCTTTAGTAATGGTTTTCTTTAACTTTTTCGCCGATTAAATATTTTTGGGGTTTTAAAACACTAAATAAATGGCAAAATTACATGTTCAGAACAAATTTAAGTTAAACATTCACAATTTACCTTAATTTGTAAATATTATTTTTTTCCGGTCAGTTTTTATTTCGTAAATTTGGGCGTTGTGGTGTAATGGTTAGCGCGTTGGACTGTCACGCAGATGGTCCCGGGTTCGATTCCCGGTGACGACAACATTAATTTAGAAAAATAATATGTATTAGTTTTCTATCACTTATATGTATCGCTGTTCTAAGACTTATCTACTCTCGCAATTACAGTGTTGCCATGTTTGGAGCCCTTAATCTTTCACCACCTATCATCTCTCCACTATCCCCTTTCCAAAGAAAGCAACACATTAATTAATAGGAAGAATTTCCTGAGTGTTGCTTCTCTTTAAAAAAAAAAAAAAAAAAAAAAAAAATTGCGTTATTCACGCGTGAATGTGAACAAAATCAAAATTTACTCACGTGAGCGTCAAATAATTGAAATGTTATTTAAAAAAGCTTTAGTTTCATATATACATATATCAATTCGATAAGAAGAAAAAAAAATATGTTTTTGGTTGAATTCGCCAACACAAACGATCGCGGTGCACCGGCCTTCCAGTAGTACGAGTAGTAGTAGGATGTTGAAAGTTTGACAATATATTATGATCGGCACACTCTTTCATACTATTGGATATCTTAGCTTGTACCATTTACTTTGGGATTCTCCAACAATTTTGGGACACACTAGTAAACATGTTACTAAATGACACCTGTCTTAAGTAAACAGTTCTTAATATTTAATAGAAAACATCTTTTGTCCCTTGTGGATTTTAAAATACATAACCTTTACATAATAGCTTAAAGTAAGGGTACAATAAATATTTTGGGATACTTGTGTTCTTATAAAATAACAGTGGGGCTACTGATTTAAATCAGAAAATTATTTGACTTCTCACAGAGTTTTCAACAATTACGATTTCTAAAAAATTCTATTCAATAATTGAAAAAATGCTTGAAAATTGAAGTTTTTCATATAAAAACCCTTTAACTCTTTATATTTTGAAACGCGATATTTCAATGTCCGCTAGATTTAGCTATCCTACATTTGGACGAAGTTATACTTATATGGTTGCAATCAGAAGGGGTGGTGGAAATCGAGTGGTTGATTTTATATGCTTTCAGTCTATTAATCCTTTTAATTGCAATAATGTAGACATGAAATATGATTTTACTGAAAGCCATGAAATCACAACTTTTTAAAAGCGCTAAAAACCGCGCATATTTTGCCCAAAGTTAATGCTTCCAAGTGGGAATTCGCCATATAAAAATCATGGCATATGTAAGCAGGTTTGTAAGGGTTTCTTTTTAGCTTACTCCCTTTATGGGCGTTGTGGTGTAATGTTTAGCGTGTTTGACTGTTACACAGATGGTCCCGGGTTCGATTCGCGGTGACAACAACAACAATTTAGAAAAATTAGAACTATGAGTTTTCTATCCCTAATATGTATCTCAGCGCCCGCCTTCGGTGTTCCCATAGCACTTAACCCCACCGAAGTAAAATAATGAATCAGGGTTATGAATTAAAAAGCTTCAATAAGTTCGCCAAATCTGCATTAGGTGGCGAGCAACAACTGTTCTAATACTTATCATCTTGCTCAATTACAGTGTTGCCATGTTTGAAGTCATTCATCTTGCCCCCACCTTTCACCTCTCTACTATCCCCTTTCCAAAGAAAGCAACACATTAATTAATAGGAATAATTTCCTGAGTGTTGCTGCTCTTTGAAAAAAAAAAAAAAAAACTTGCTTGCAGCGGTTTTTACTGGGATGTTACTATATTGAAAAAATTGGCAATTTACTATGAAAAAATTTTACTATGAAAAAATTAACAATTTAAGGAAAAGTAGTGGGCCCATTAAAAAGTTATTCTTGCAGCTTAAATAAATATCAAATTGCTCTATTCGCGGATATAACATTGGCATTTATACTGAAATAATTCGGGTAGATTTTATGGAACTACTTTTGTAAACCGCAACTTTATGTAAACCTTTGTGCCTGGTACCATTTCGAAATAAAAAGAAAAAGAAAAAAAGGAACTACCTTAATCAGGGACCGTAAATAATGATTATTGCTCGTTTTTTTGAATCAAAAAATCAATCACTTAGAAGAGACATAAAAAAAAATTTATTGCACCATTATTATTATTTTTTGACAATATTTGCATATCCGTCATGATTTTTATATTTTTGATTTTTAAAGTTTTCTTCAATGGTAATGATTATTTTTGAGTAATAATAAAAAAAATCAGCCATAATCATTATTTTTGAGCAAAAAAAATAAAACTCAAAAATAATCATTATTTATGATTTTTATTTTTTTCGCTCAAAATAAAACTCACTTTCAATGTGTGGGATTGACATATCTCAGGAAGTAGGAGGAGCTTATCGAAGACTATGGTATCAATCTCTTCTTTGGAAGATTCTCTAGCAGATTAATGCATCAATCATATTTGTGGGTGAGGTTTAAGGGGTTAATTTTTAATTTCAAAATAGGGCTTTTTTTTGCCGTATTTTGTGAAAGTAACAATGTGTGGGATGGACATATCTCAGAAAGGAGGAGGAGCTTATCCAAGATTATGGTATCAATCTCTTCTTTGGAAGATTCTCTAGCACATTAATGCATCAATTAATTTGTGGGTGGGGTTTAAGGGGCTAGTTATTAATTTCAAAATAGGGCTTATTTGCCGTAAAGTCAAAATTTGGAAGCTCAATTTTCACCGTAGACGTATGTTTTAGTGGACTTTTTTGCTCAGTACAATCCCAAGAATCAGAAACGCGAAGCGCCCATTAAGATTTTTTTCCTTCCATACTAATCGCCCCATCCTAATATGTTTATTTATTTACACCTACATGAAAGTGAGTTTTATTTTGAGCGAAAAAAATAAAAATCCTAAATAATGATTATTTTTGAGTTTTATTTTTTTTGCTCAAAAATAATGATTATTGCTGATTTTTTTTATTATTACTCAAAAATAATCATTACCATTGAAGAAAATCATTAAAACTCATAACATAATCATTATAGTGTAAGTTTTATTATAAAACTCATAATGATTACGGTCCCTGACCTTAATATTTAATCCAAACTAGAATCAGAATTAGATAAAAAAAAACTTCTTAGAATGTAATGGTTTAAAAAACATCTCCAAATCCAAAGAAGCATAGTTCTTCAAACAATCTGAAATTTTGCCTAACGAAAGAATTCTAGATATCAAAATTTGTTTAAATTTTATTTAAACCCACTGTACCTTGTTCAACATCTAATACAAAATTGTAGAAATAACATAAAGATTTAAATTTGATTATTTACATAAGAACACATTGACCAAAGGTCACTGGATTAAGGTTTTTAATATCATAAAAGAATCTTTTTTCTATAAAATCAAGTAAATAATGGTAGATTTTCAAAAACATTCTTATAACATACAAATAAAGAAATTAACAAAAAAACACACACATTTTTGTAAAACTACTACAAGATTGTATTAAAAAAAAAAAAAAATCTTATGATAATAAATCTTTTCCTTTTATACTTTTCAAAAGATACTTGAAAGCTTCTTCAACAAAAATGTATTCAAAAATTATAATAATATTAAGAAAACTATCCATATATTAAGATTAAGTGTTGATGCCTGTATATTGATTATACATTAAATTGAAAAGTGTCTGGTTTTTAGTTTTTATAACTCGAAATCGAAAAATCATCAGCCACAACATCATTATGAACATTTTTATAATCATGGTAGATCGTAAAGAAAAAAAAAAAAAAGAAAAAAAAAAGAAATCATATATTTAAAAATAAAATTTATATAAATTATGTTTTTTTTTTTTCTTTCGAGGGCATATGTTAATGATGGTCATTATATGGTTTGAGACGTAACACCGGTAGCTGGGATGTTTTGTTACCAGCTATAGTCATTTTGCTTTATTACAAAAAAAAAAAAAAATTAAATAAATAATAAGAAAATGTATTCTACTACTGGTGTTTGCATTTATTCCATTAATGGCACTTAAGTTGACCAGAAAGCAAGAAGATGTATAAAAAATATTTTAACGTCCATCATCACGTTCCAAACAGTTCCAGTTTTATTTTTATTAACCGAATGTCAGAGAGAAAAAGAGAGGAAAAACACATAATGATTTATTCTGTATGAAACTATAAAAACAAAATGTGGAGAATTATGTTTTAGTTGGTATAAGCCGAACAAGAAAACAAAATTCGAATTTTTTTTGTCTCTTTAAAATTTTCATTATCTTAAGTTTGTTTCGAATTTTAACAAGAATTTATACTGTAACCGGTAAAAATACTGCTAATAAAGTAAAATCTCTAATTGATTGAAATTCCGTAACCGTTATTTTCAAAAAATTTAACCATTATCGAAATAAATACGGTACGTCAACCATAACCAATATTGGTTTGAATTGCCATCTTTAGATATCACGGTAACCGGCAAAGCCTTAACCGCTAAAATATCGATTCAAATTCAATCCTGTACTAATAAAATTTGTAGTTTCTGTGATTTAAGCAGTGTCAATTATATTGAAAGAACTATTCCTCTGACCGCTTTTTTTATCTTCGCTATTTTTATCCATTTCTAATGCCATTTAATTAGTTTAATTGTTCCCCTTTTTTTACCTCATCATTTAAAAATGATTGTAAAAATAAAAAACATAAAAATAGGTAAAGGGTGTCCCAAGAAGAGCGCAATTTTTAAATTTTAAATAAAACACTTTATTATATCGTAAAGTAGACAGAATGAGGTTATGTATGGAACAATATATCGTGCAGATGGCAGCCGCGGCTTTGCTGGCATGCACGCGATCTTTTAATGAAATTTTCAATTACCGTTTTGCATGAATGCTGCGGTATTTCATTAATGCGGCGTCCAATTTCCTCTTTTAAGGCTTGAGTCGTCGTCGGCTTATTCGCGTAAACCATCGACTTCAAAAAACCCCAAAGAAAAAAATCTAATGGTGTTAAATCGCACGATCTAGGCGGCCAATTCTGATCTCCAAAACGCGAAATAACACCACCGGGAAATGACTGATGCAGCAATTGAAATGTTTCTCTGGCTGTATGACATGTGGCGCCGTCTTGTTGGAACCACATGCCCTCCACATTCATTTCTTCAATTCTAGGCAAGAAAAAACTGGTTATCATTTCACGATACCGAACACCATTGACTGTTTGCGCTTGACCTGCCTCATTTTCATAAAAAAAAGGTCCAATGATTCCTCCAGCCCAAAAACCACACCACACAGTGAGACGTTGAGGATGCATTTGCTTCTCGTGAATCACTCGAGGATTTTCCTCACCCCAAATGCGACAATTCTGCCTATTGACGAAGCCATCAAGATGAAAATGGGCCTCGTCACTGAAGATGATTTTATCGGCAAAATCAGCATTTTCATGTTGTCTCTCCAATACCCAATTACTCCATTCCATCCATACTCCATTCGTGTAGCGCTCCATTTTTACTAACCTCGTACCTTCTACTAGCAAACAATAACAATTGTTCAAATGTCAAACAATGACACTTCGAATGTTTGCCAGATTTAAAAATTGCGTTCTTCTTGGGACACCCTTTATAAAGACGCTATGTTAAAATTATAAATAATTGTGAATTAACATATTTAAAATCAGGTGATGACCTGATCAACCATCCCGCTTTTTAAAGTCGAATAGCGTATTGATTGACATTAAACCAAAAGTCACCTTTTTGTATTTTAGAACTTCGTAATAGATTTATCATAAAATGTTTGATATAATTTTTATTAAAAATAACAATTATGTTTTTTCGAACTTTATTTGTGCAATGAAAATGAAAACTATTCAAGTTCGAGGCCATATTCTATATTTCTTTATTAGGATATTGTCCTAACAATTAATCTATAGAGTTTTTGTTTTCAAATTTATTAATTGACCACTTTCAGGAATATGTTGATAGATCTATTTTGGGAAATAGAACACGTTTTGAAAGAAATGACAATCCCATACAAACATCAAACATTCATATAAACTAATTGTCTCACTAATTGAGAACTAATATATGAGCTCGAAGTTAAAGAGTATCACCATTGATCAAAAATAAATTGAAAACTTGTTTGTTATGTGCACCCTCTACCTTTGGTAGATATATAATACACGCTTTATGTTTTTTTCTCCTTTTTATTTTAACAATTGTTGTGTTTAAAAACAAGATGTAAAGGGGGAGTAAACAAGACCGTACTTTGTCCGTTATACAAGTTTGATATATTTTTTATTAAAAATAAAAATCATGTTTTTCGACCTTTTATTGTGCAATGAAAATGAAAATTATTCATTTTCGAGGCCGTACTATATATTTCTTTTATTAGGACATTGTCCTAACAAATAATCTACAGAGTTTTTGTGAGGGTGCACATAACAAACAAGTTTTTCCCGAATTAAATGTCTAAAATTAATCTTTCATAAAAATAACACTACACTGCTAGAGTTATCTGCATGATATTAACTAATTTTTGCATTTTTATTCGTCCATTGAATTAGTCCATAGAAACTTTTCATTAAATTAATAAAGTTTTTCATAAAATTTAATGACACAATTTATATTATTTATTAAAAATTTCATATGACTAATGCAAAAGTTTCATTAAAAATAGTTTCATGAAGCTTTTTCATAAAGTTTAAAAAAATGTTCATTCACATTGTGAAAGAAACTTTATTAAAGAAAATGAAAATTATTCAAGTTCGAGGCCATATACTCTATATTTCTTCATTAGGATATTGTCCTAACAAATAATCTATAGAGTTTTTGTTTTCAAATTTATTATTTGACCCTTTCAGGAATGTGTTGATAGATCTATTTCGGGAATTTTCTAGGTTCCCATCATCAGAACACGTTTTGAAAGCGGTAACAATCCCATGCCAAACCTCAAGCATTCATATGAACTAGTTTACTCACTACATGAGAACTAATATACATATGAGTTTGAAATTAAAGATTATAACCATTGATCAAAAAATAAATTGAAAACTTGTTTGATGTGCAAGATCCACCTCTGGTGGATATTCAATACACGTTTTTTTTGTGTTTCTCTCTCCTTTTTTATATTTTGTTAAGTTAGTTAACAAAACAGGGAAAGTAAACTAGGCAGTACTTTGCCTTTTTTCACAAGTTTGTTATAATTTTTATTAAAAATAAAAATTATGTTTTTTCGACCTTTAATTGTGCAAAGAAAATGAAAATTATTCAAGTTCGAGGCCATATACTCTATATTTCTTCATTAGGATATTGTCCTAACAAATAATCTATAGAGTTTTTGTTTTCAAATTTATTATTTGACCCTTTCAGGAATGTGTTGATAGATCTATTTCGGGAATTTACTAGGTTCCCATCATCAGAACACGTTTTGAAAGCGGTAACAATCCCATGCCAAACCTAAAGCATTCATATGAACTAGTTTACTCACTACATGAGAACTAATATACATATGAGTTTGAAATTAAAGATTATAACCATTGATCAAAAAATAAATTGAAAACTTGTTTGATGTGCAAGATATGGCCTCGAACTTGAATAATTTTCATTTTCTTAGCACAATTAAAGGTCGAAAAAACATAATTTTTATTTTTAATAAAAATTATAACAAACTTGTGAAAAACGGCAAAGTACCGCCTAGTTTACTTTCCCTGTTTTGTTAACTAACTTAACAAAATATAAAAAAGGAGAGAGAAACAAAAAAAAACGTGTATTGAATATCCACCAGAGGTGGATCTTGCACATCAAACAAGTTTTCAATTTATTTTTTGATCAATGGTTATAATCTTTAATTTCAAACTCATATGTATATTAGTTCTCATGTAGTGAGTAAACTAGTTCATATGAATGCTTGAGGTTTGGCATGGGATTGTTACCGCTTTCAAAACGTATTCTGATGATGGGAACCTAGAAAATTCCCGAAATAGATCTATCAACACATTCCTGAAAGGGTCAAATAATAAATTTGAAAACAAAAACTCTATAGATTATTTGTTAGGACAATATCCTAATGAAGAAATATAGAGTATATGGCCTCGAACTTGAATAATTTTCATTTTCTTTGCACAATTAAAGGTCGAAAAAACATAATTTTTATTTTTAATAAAAATTATAACAAACTTGGAAACTTTATTAGTTTAGAGAAAAAGTTTCGTTAAAACGCGTCCAAGGAATTCTAAACAAATGAGCAACTGACACTAAAATAAAACGTTTAATTTTAACAGTTCAATGAAATCATCATTTGCTTTTACAACACTTTGTTTAAGGAAAACTTTGAAAAAAATTAAAGAAATATGCTTTTCAGGTGCTTTTTGACTGGGCTTTAAAAAATCCTGACAAAACTTAATTTGTCTTGATTCTTGACGCGCATTAAAAATTCTCGAAGTCATGGTCGTCTGGCAACCCTACAAATAACTTACTCCAAAGAGTTAAGTCCTTAGGGAATTAAATAAAAAAATTAAAGTCCTTAGGGAATTCACTTTTTTTTTTGTCAATTCCCTAAGAACTTACATTTTTTTTATTTAATTCCCTAAGATCTAAACTTTTTGCAGTAAGTCCGTCTTTAAACGAAAATGGAATGAGTTCCCCGACCAATAGTTAAAATAACTAAATTTAAATGAATTCTTTTTGAATGAGTTCCCTAATTTTAATACTTTTAATGCTTTAATCATGGAATTCAATCTCTTAATATGATTTCATTCACAGGAATTCATTCTTAGTATTTTCTTGTTAAAGAATTTATTCCTTGAATCAAAAAATTTAATTCATTTCCAAATTGAATGAATTTATAAAAGCTCTAATTATATGCCATTCACACTGTTGTTGGGGTGTAATATACTCAGTTTTCGTGCTAAACGCTTAGTTTGAAATTAAGTGCATTAAAGGGTTAATCTAAAAGCATACTTATTTAATACAAACATTTTTCACATTCTTAAGCTTTAATTCTTACTATTCTTAAGATTTTTTTCCATTTCGAATTTTCCCTTTTTTTATTTTCTCTCCCTGTAATAATTGCAGCATACATGCTGTTGATTTTGCGTTTAAACGGATATCCGGTATTTTTACTTGTGGTTGCAGCATCTCTTAACCAAACCCAACGACAAACAACCAATAATTATCTTCAATGTTTACAACAATTTATTTTTTTTCTTAACATTGGTCTTGTGTCCGTTTTTGGTGGTTATAGTGCGTTCGTTCTTCATTGATTCTGAAAACGATGATGATGGTTGTTGGTTTGCAGGAAGAGAACAATATAAAGTTTGCATGGGTTTTTGTTTTTTGCTGCATGTGCGTGTTAAAAAATAATTTTACTACATAAAAATTGTCATAAGTTGAGAACTCGTAACTGTGCCTTTTTTACAATCTTGTGATAAGGCTCGAAAATAAATTCTGTATAATATACAAGACATTTGTCATTACTTTAACAAGTTGTATACATGCAGAAATCATGCTGAAACACGTAACAATAATAATTTGTTTCTCATAACCATAATGTTATTACTTAGAAATATATATATGATTGTCAGGATCATAATATGATAATTTCTTGTCCCCAATCATGTTCAATTATATATGTTCGCTGCGTATATGTTGGTCTGGTTGCAACTTATGACCATTGATATTCAATATCAGTTTAGTTTTTGTTGTATTTTTTTTTCAAATATAAATATTTATCTCTTAAATATCTTCTTCATTTGCTTTTAAAACAACAAAACTTTATTTCTTTAAGCATAATTATTGAAGGAAATAACAAATTTTCTTGTATTGAAATTCAAATAATTTTTTTTTGGGTCATAATGATGTGGCTGATGATCTAATAACTTTGGAATGTGCCCCTTTATTTGTTGTGCTCGAAATTGTTTTCGTTATTTTTTTTTACTCTTGTATATTTGTAAAGAATGTTTACAAATATTCTTAAGTTTTTTCTACTTTTTTTTTTTTTTTTTTTTTTTTTTTGTAAAAAACCAACGGTTTTTATGATTTTTTGTGTGTATAAATAAAAAAAAAGACTTGGTCAAATATTTAATTGAAATTAAGAGGTAAATTATGTAATTTATTGTCTGTTTGTAATAACAATAAAAATTGGTTTGATCAGCAATTATCGTAAATTTAAATTTTAGAGAAGTTAAAAATCAACATTTATGAACATGTATCAACTTATTCCTGCTCATATATGAAGTGATTTGAGATCATACATGTCCATATTCCACCATATAGGATTTATATATATATATGGATACATACATGTCCATATTCCACCATATAGGATTTATATATATATATGGATACATACATAAACACACATGCTTCATACATGTCCACATGCATAAATACATGATTCATATGTATTCATAAACCATTATAAGGAATCATATATGTATGTTCATCTGTGTGCATCTTAGGGGTTTTCTCCTCCATAGGACGCGGCAGGTGGCTTCGCTGAATACAGTTTTCCTGCGCCCGTCTCATTATCTTCCCTAGTGTGACGCGCGCAGGGAAACTTTATTCAGCGAAGCCACCTGCCGCGTCCCATGGAGGAGAAAACCCCTAAGAGCGGCCGAAGGCCGCCACGCAGAAAAACTTTATAAAGCAAAGATTTTCAATATTGTTGCAGTTAAATTTTTTGTTGAATTATTAATGTTCTATTAATTTTTGTTAATATGAAATTTTTTTATAATTGTTCAATAAAATATAAGAAGAATAAGAATAAGAAATTTAATTGCTTCATTTAAAAAAAAAAATTAAGTGAAATAAGGCCTTTACGGCTTTATTTCACTTTCAAAGTGCAATAAAGCCTTTTTGCAAATAAAGGCCTTATTTCTCAATTGAAAGTGAAATAAAGCCTTAAAGGCCTTATTTCGTAAGGCATTATTGCACTCCACCTATGCTTACATATACTTATGAAATAAAAAGTGTTCTCTAACAGAAAAACAAAACAAACGAAAATTGGGAGTTAATTCATTTTTGTTGGGACTTATTTCATTGGGAGTTAATTCATTTTTTTTTGGATTTATTTTTAAATTTTGAAATAACTCCCAAAAATTGGGACTTATTTCATTTTTCTCATTGGGAGATATTTCATTTTTTTACATTGGGTGTTATTTCATTTTTGAAGGGACTTATTTCATTGGGAGTTATTTCATTGGGACTTATTTCATTTGGGAGTTATTTCACTGTACCTAAAGAAAATTATTTATTTTAGCTAGGTTGATACATGTATTTCGATATGGCAAAATATCTCTTCAGAACCCGAAGTTTTAGAGAAGCTAGATCCTTCAAAATAGGCAGAGCTTAAACAAAAAACCTATAAAAGCTTAAATTTTGCTCCATTCACGTGTTATTAGCAATCAAACACGTGGCTAGGGTGTTTTCCTAACAAGCATCCTGACGTTACTATACTTTGAAGACCAAAAAATGTTCTATTTGCATAAAAAAAAATTGTTTTACTCTAGCTCAAGTAATATATATTTTTCTTTATACAGTAGAACCCGGTTAAGACGAACTCCGAGGGACCAAAAAATTAGTTCGTCTTAAGCGAGGTTCATATTAAGCGGATTTTTTTTTAACGATAAAAAATATGTATTTATTAAAACAAAAACAAGATTTTTACATAAATAAAAAATAAAATTAGCATTTCATGCATTCACAATTAAAAATTCAATTAAAATTCTTCATTTAAAAAAAAAAAATCTCTTATTTTTTTCTGAATGACTGAATTAACGATTTCATTCGTTATAAGTTCTTCTATTACCCAAATATGATTGTCAGCTTCTTTAGCACACGCTTTTGTTCGAATATATCACTTGACAAATTTTCAACATCGGGAGGATTAACAATTTCCAATATTTCTTCACCTGATAAACTATGTGACGTCAAAACATTAGCATCTATATCTAAAAAGTCATCCACGGATATGAAATTCATATTCGGTCTATCCCATTAAACGGATAAAGAGTGTACTAAACATTGTAACTTGTATGAAAACGAGTTTTTGGGACTGCTTAAAACAGTTCGTAATAACCGAGCGTTCATATTAACCGAGTTCGTATTAAAAGATGTATTTTATATGGAAATTGTTGCCAAAACGTCGGGACTTTTAAATTAGTTCGTATTAACCGAGGGTTCGTCTTAATCGAGTTCGTCTTAAGCGAGTTTTACTGTATTTAATTGTATAGGTACTCCACATTACCCTCCATGTTAGAGCATGTAGACTTTTTGGGTACATAATCTTTTTTCTCAATAAAGATAATGCATTTTTGTTATGCACACAGTTCGACAACAAATCAAGTTAGACTTTGTAAATTTATCGGTAATACTTTGGCAAAAAACAACAAAAGTAAAATAGTACCCGAACTTACTCTAAATACCACCGAATCTAATGGAACAGCAACATTGTAAAAAAAAAACATTGAGTGCTATTAATAGGACAACCAAAAATAAGCTAGAGCTTGCTTTTTATTTGGAAGGATAGAACTATTAGACTAAACTCAAGTTCTGATAATGGAATTATGAACATTTTAAGCTATATTTGTTAGAGCTTTTTTTTAGCTTATTTTTTATATTTGTTTATTTTAACTTATTTTTTAAATACAAGCTACTTTTTGACTATAAATATAAGCTTGTTTTAGCTTTTGCCTTTTAGAAGAGAGCTTTATTGCTATTTTTGACCAATCGGTATTTTAAAGTAGTTTTTTAGTTAAAATTGTATGTTACCTGGTGTTGCTTTAAAGAAATATTCTGATAATCTAATTTGAACTTTGAAGCTTGGGAAAAGCCATTTCTCTATTGCACCTTTGTTTGACTGATGAAGTTCCAATTAACAAATTTAACACAAATTTTGTTTGCAGTAACAATTTCAGTTAAAGGTTATGAAATTAACGGTTTATTTTTTATATTTAAACGGCTTAACAAGAAAGTGATCTATGTGGCGATAAGCTACAATATTATACAGTGTTGCCACATTTTTTTTGTTACTTTTTCCCCGGCTTAAAAAGGTTAATTATCTAAAAATCCCCAACAAACAAAAAACTGCCCAATTCATAATCATATCAAATTCGTGCTGTTTGTCATATGTCAATATAATAGTTTTTTGAAATGCCCTAAAAGTTCAATGCCTTATTAAAATTTCTTCAAAATTTATACTGTCGTCAAACTATCTCATTAGTATCTCAAATTTCAATCAAAGTTTTACAAAAAATTATGTCCTAACAGTAGTAGGTAAATATGATACAAGGGCAGATGAAGTAAAAAAAAACCGAAAACATGTACATCACAAGAATTTGATATGTTAAGACATAAACTTCAAAAGAAAATAAACTTTAAACAATACGACAAAAAAAAAATCTTTTCGAAAATACACTTCTTTTAACCATCGCAGTACAACAATGTACGTATGTGTATGATGTTTTACATGACATGACAACAAGACATGAGTGAGTGGAGTGGGTCATTCATAAAACAAAAGATCGACAAGAATTTCTTGGACAAGTATTAAAGCTTAAATAACCTAATAAAGCTCAAATTACACATGAATTCCCACTAAAACAACAAGCTACAAGAGAGAGAGAGAGAGAGAGAGAGAGAGATAGAGATAGATAGAGAAAGACCTTTAAACAAAAGCAAAGTAAAGTTTATTTGTGCACGTTCAAATCAAAGCAGGGCTTAGAAAGTATTCATTTTTGTAGGGGCATTTTATGTTCCAAACTTTTAACACTGAGAATAATTCATGCATAAAAATATGACACAATATCAAAATAACACAAAATTTGATAAATAAACGAAAATTTGTCATTTTACGAAAGTTTTCGTTATTTTGACATTTATTTCGTAGCTAATATTCTGACACCATATTCCTTTTCCAAGATTTAAAGAGTTGAGCAAAAATTTTGTTTGTTTTGTAAGTCGGCTTTTGCTCGAAGAGCTATTTTATCCCAGTACCAAATGATGGCTGAGTTGAATCCAAACTTTTGACAATATGGATATAAAATGAATTTCGTAAAAAAAACATTAAATAACTCCCAAAAAAAAAATTAAATAACTCCCAAAAATTTTCCATATAAATTGGGACTTATTTCACTATGAAATAACTCCCAATGTGATAGGACTTATTTCACAATCCTTTGCTAGAAATTATTTCGTTATGAAATAACTCCCAAATGAAATAATTCCCAACCAGGTTTTGTTGGGAGTTATTTCACTCCTTTTAGGCATTGGGAGTTACTTCACTTTTGTTGGGACTTATTTCATTTTCATTTTTAAATGTGATTTTATCGTTGGGAGTTATTTCATTTTTGTTGGGAGTTATTTCATTTCTATTAAAAATACATTTTGGTAAATTTTATGCATTTGTAACGGTTCGTAAAATTGTCGTAAAGTAAATAATAGCAATACAATGAGTTATTTTACCAAAAGGAACGCAGTTCTTGCTAGAATTTTGGTAATTTTAGTGACATGTCATAACGTCCAATGATGTCACTCGAAAAGTGTCATAATGTCCATGGACTTTATGACACTCTGCAATATGACATTATGTCCACAAATGGAATGACATAAAGTCCATGGACATTATGCCACTTTTTGGGTGACATAAGGTCCATGGACGTTATACTCCAGTGTGGAAACAGATCAGTAATTTTGAAGTTTCTTTAGTGTCGCACGCAGAAAAAACTTTATTTCGCGAATAAGTTTTTCCTCCGTAGAACGCGGCAGGCGGCTTCGCGAAATAAATTTTTTTCTGCGTGCGATTATACGATTTATAAATTTAGTTTTATTTTGTGATATACTACTAAAGAATTTTTAAAAAAATTGTATTGATATACTAAATATTATTAATCTTTTTATTTTAAAAAGTCTGAACGCTATGCCACATTTAAAAGTGACATAATGTCCAAAATTGTCAAATTCCAAATTGTCATAAAGTCCATGGACATTATGACACTTTTCGGGTGACATAACATCCATGGACATTATGTCATTGGATGTTATAACATGCCACCTCTGGAAAGCGGTGCGTACGATTCGCGTCCTGCTGCGCGGCCGCGTTTCGCATAATGCGGCGCCACCGTGGTTCGCGTCCTGAAAGCGCGGCCACGGCCGCGAATCGCAGAATTCGATATTTTTGAATTGGGAATTATTTAATTTTTTTTTTTGACTTTTTTCATTGGGATTTGTTTCATTATTTGTTGGGAGTTAATTTAATAACTTGGAAATAACTAACAAATGTTGGGGATTATTTCATTTTTTCTTTATAGGTTATTTCAGTTATTAATTTCATTTTTTTTTATATTAATAGCATTAATCGTTTTAAACAATGTTGGAGCGTATTTATGTTGTGTTAGTGGAATATTTTGTAAATGTGAATTTTTTTAAGAGACATGTCGCGACATGCCACACTTTGAGGGAAATTGATACTGCAGTCCTCAAAATCGACAGCGTAGGTACAACTAATTTTAAATCTTATTCTTTTTTAAATTCTTAATAAATCATTAAAAAAAGTAAAAAAAATTTGAGTTTTTTCTCTAAATTTGTTAAATTTTTGATAGAGAAAATTTAATTGAACTTAAGATTTCACTGCTTTATTCTATGCTACAAAAACTTTATTTGTTTATTGCTTCAAACGAAATAATTATTTAAACTTCTGCTTGTAATATGTTTAAACAAAAAGGTATGCACTTTTGGTATGTTGGCAATTTTTTATTTTTATTTTTTTTTTTTATGTTTGAAAATATCAGCCATAATAGCATTAAATTGCATTTGGCAACGGTTGGCTTAATGTAAAGAATTTCAAATTCCTTTTATTTTCTACTCACAATTATTTTACTTCACACTACAAAACTTGACTGCATTATAAGAGAAGAAAAAAATAAAAAATAAAACTTCCGGTGCTTTTTGCAACATTATAAAAGAATCTTTGGAATTTCTAAGATCTCTAAACAATTTTGTACAGTATACATTTTTTTATACTTTATATTGTTTTTATTTTCAATTGAATGCTGCCACTCTTGCCCTTTAAAGAAGTGCAAGTTTTGTGTATTTTTTTTTTTATTATTATTAAAAATAGGAAGCCTTTTAATCTTTTGAAGCTCTTCCTTTGTATTGTTTAAACACGACTTGTTAACTTAATTTCCGTTTGACAAAGAAAACATTCAATTACAAATACAATGACAAGTATTTTTGTCTTCAGCAACAAAAAAAAAGGGGGGGAAGCTCTATCGTTTTTGTCATAAAGTTAAAATTTAAGTGCAGAATCACGTTTCATTTGAAGATGATTTATAAGATAAATAAATCAATATTTTAGCTAAAATTATAAAAACTTTAAAATATATTTTAATTTAAGCTTTTATTTATTTTTTTTCTTTTTAGGTAAGCAACATTTTTTGTAACATTTTAACATTGAAATATGGCAACACTACAAATACCCATACCGTAGCACCGCCTAGTATGTCAACTGTTAAAAATAGGTAAATGATTATACATTTTTAACTTTAAACCCGTGGTGACCAATAGTTGATATATTTTCAAATTTTAAATATCATTTGTATTCAGCATTTACACTTTTTTGGATTTTTCAACTCTTGAAGTGGAATATAAATACCCTATGGGGAATGTGACCGGTTCTGCGTGTGCCACATGATCGGTCCCTTCGTGCCAGAGACCGGTCCTCTGCTAAGCTCTACCCTATGTAAACAACTGCCAACTTTAACATTGGCTTGTCATAGGAGGGGGTCATTTGTCCTGCTTTAAACCACATAGTGACATGCCACAAGACTCACCAAAGATGGGCATTAAACAAGACTGTCGTAAAAAAGGGCCATGTCGTATAAAATAATCGAAAACTAAACAGCTTCCAATGGGTAAAATTCTGGCCAACTGGCTTTTTTGTGTTAATAAGCATTCTGGTTAAGTGGTATGTCCTCCCTTTACCAGTCATATTATTGGTAATTTTAGGACAATTGACACTGATTAACCCACTTCAGTATTAAATTATACCAGTCCTGTGATAAGTCCTTCTTTAACCAGTCACTGTTAGGTCAATTGACTCCTCGTTCCCCATAGGGTAGTTATGACCGAAAAGATTTTTGAGAATTTTTTTAAATTTTTTCGGGGTCGCTGAAATGGATTATGTGCAAAAAAAGCGGTTATGAAACAATGTTTTTTTCTCTAGTGCTATGTTTTCAGAAAATCATATAAATCGCTACTCAAGTGTTTTAGCCTACTAAAAAAAATGTTCTTTGTAAAAATTATTAGTTTAAGGGTCTCTCTGATGACCTCAAATGTAAAAAATTCAAAATTTTCCAAATTCAAACTTCAATTACTTTAGAACTAATACATCGTATTGCAGTGAAAATAAATTTGTTGAAAGAAATCTTGCTCCTGACATTTCTGGAGAAATATTAAAAAATATTAAAAAATCAATTTAAAGGGATTTTAAAAACTTATCCAACAAATTTTATGTCACAACAATACGACGCCTATTTGTGAAGTTATTGAAAATTTTGATTTTTTTCTTTTAAAGTCATCAGAGTGATCCTTAAACTAATAATTTGTATCCCGAATAATTGAACTCTTGAGTAGTGATTTATATGGTTTTGTGAAAACCAAGTACAAGAAAAAAACATAAAAAAAATTAATGCATAACCTCTTTTTTGTGCACATTATCAATTTTAGCGACCCCATCGTACCCTCCTTTAAAAAATCTGAAAAAATTCCAAAAAATATTTTGGGTCATAAGTATTCATATCCCGCTTCAAGAGTTGCAAATATCCAAACAAAATCGAATTACTTAAAGGCCCTTATGACCACAAATAGAAACCCTTTCTGGACCAATTGAAGATTTGTAATGACTTTTTATTTGTAGAATGCCGGCTGATTCAAAATTTACCGAAATAAGAATAATTGCTGGAGACGCGCATGACAAAGTGAATAAAAAAGCTTCATAATTATTATGAAATTGTTGTTTTTAATAAAAGTTAATGAGAAGTTTCAATGTACAGAGTGTCTGGTGGCAAATTTATATTTTTAAATACGATTATTTCAAAAAGTAATAAACGATGCGGAGGGAGGGTGGCGCCGTTGGAATTATCGAGTGTGCGGATTTGTCAGTCACGATGTCGCAGCGGTCGAGTGAGCATCGCTCGTTCGCTGTGGAGACATTTTTTAAGAGTACACTCAGAGAACTTCTGCTTTAAAAATATGTAGTTGTTTGGGTTGTAATACAGTTTCATTATTTTTAATGTAAATGTAAGTCATTTGTAGAACAAATTAAAATATTTACTAACTTTGTAGTTCATTTTAAAAAACAACTCACATCAAATGACTGTTTTACGATTTTACATTCATTTTTTACAGTTGTTTTTTGTTATTTAAAAATATAAAAAAAAAATAAATGTTTGTTTATTTTTTACTACCATGTGGTTCATTTTTACTACAATTGTTAGTCATTTTTTGAACATTAAAAAACAAATTACAATGTTAGTTGATTTTAATGAAATGTAAGTCGTCCTTTTTTTAAATGAAATTTCATTTGTTTTTGACTACAATTGCTGTCGTCTTTACCAACATAATTTCCTAAGTGTACTGATTCTTACGTAATTGCTCGTCGACAATTTTGTTCGAAGTTCGGTATTCGGCGAATACGTGATGGACCGAGTGGATCCCATATATTTTTTTTATGGGGCTACCTTAAAGAGAGGGATTTTAATGATAATCCCCAATCTCTTGTGGCTTTAAGGAAAATATTCGTCGAGAAATCAGCTCAATAGAACCAAGTTTACTGCAGCGTGTGGCGCAGAACACAAGGCTCCGTTTTGAACAGTGTGTTCAACTCGACGGAAGACATCTAGATGACATACTCTTTAAAAAATAAAATCTGCATTTCCATTCTATCGTTCAATGCTCTTAATAAAACTGTGTGTCAATTATTACGTTTTTTATTTACGTTTGAAAATATAAATCCGCTACCAAACACCTTGTCTGTACAAGTTTCAGTGACATTTCATAGACCTAATGCAAAAACTCATTGTTGTCGTGCAGATAATTCTGCCAGTGTAGTATCTACTATTTTTTTTTTTTTTAATTAAAAACTATATTCTATCACATTTTTATCAGATGTAATTAAAATGTTAATTGAAACTAAATAAATTAAATAGTTACAACCCATGTAAAAAAGGTTATATATGATCATTTATGACCATATATAATTATATATGAAATCTGAGTCGATCCAATTATATCTGAGTCCATATATATTTATATATAAATATCTGAAATTACATATAATTGTATCTGAAGGTATATATCTGAACTCTGATATAATCGGATAGAATAAAAGTTTGGATATAATTATATATGATCATATCTGTTCATATCTAAGCATTGTTACTAGAGGAATTATAGTAATTAATAATACAATTTCCTTAATAGAACCGAATTTAATTAAACTTTTAATTGAATTCAAAAATATTTTTATTGAAACTTGATTTTATTTGTTTCTGTGATAAATACAGACATAGTGAATTTCTATTAGAGATTATAAAAAGACACTTGATTTCTTGCATATCCAAATTTCTTTTAAAAAAATGTAAAAAAAATCCTTATTAAAATGTGTAGATTTTATTGCAATTCTATTGTTGAACTGTATTAAGAAACATGTATAATTCAGTATATCAGAACATCCTTTAGCATAAAACAATAATATGGGATATTTTATGAGTATTTATATTGTTGTCGAATAATAAATATATATTACCTTAATAGTTGTTGTTGTTTTTTTATTGTTTAAAACGGAAGTAATTGTTATCTAAAAATGTGCATTTACTTCCGTATTTGTTTTTTTACACCACATACTAAATATGTGTGTGTGTGTGTGTAAAAGGAATACATAATTCCTTCTGACCTTTTTTAGAATTGTTTTTCTTTAACTAAATACTTCCGTTTTTTACTTCCGGATTTAAGGAAGTAGTAGAAATAAAAAAAAAGGAATTTTATAAATTCCTAACAGCTGTAAGTTAAATCTACTACACATACAAAAGATTAATATAAACTATAAACGGAAGTAATTCTTAGAGTTTGTCATGACAACTCTCTAAGCAGCAACAGCAATAATAATGACAACTTCCCAAAATTATTATCTAATTTGCACTTGTGTGTGAGGAAACATAAAATAACAATAATAAGGAAGTACACATTATGATCAGGGACCAGAAGTTCATGCAAATGCATGATTTTTCCCTTAATACTTAAGAGAGAAGGATAAATAAAATATATTTTTGCGAATCAAAGAGTTTGAGTTAAAATAAAATTGCATCGATACGTTACCGCATATTTTTGCATATTTAGCTATAAATGCATATTTTTGCATATTTTGCTTTAAATGTATTTTTTTTATTACATATTAATATGTAAAAATTTAAAATTTAAAAAAAATGTAAAATTTTTACTTTTTTACTTTTATTTAGTTTTTTCTTTAAATGCATATTTTTTTTTTGCATATTTTTAAAATGCAAAAAAAAATAAATTTTCTTAGTTTCTCGTAAAAAAGTCTTAATAAAATTGTTTGTTAACAGTGCAAGACTTATTCGTTAAAAACATTAAAAATAATTAATTTAACGTACCGATCTTTTCACGCTGTTTTGATTTTTATCTTTGAAACTCTTAAATTCCGAGTTCAGATTTTAGAAGGGATATGCAAAATACACCGATCACAAACGTTTCCGTTGATCGGTCACTTTATATACAGTCAGCGAAATAATTATAAGTTCACCCATGAAAATGTCAATCTTTTCCAAAATATTTGCAACATTTTAAAGTTTTTTCTACCACATAATAATAGTATTACTTGATACCAAACCCCTTTCGATCCATTTGCTGCAGTTTTTGCTGTATTTTTTTTTTTCAAATTATTAGTTTTTGCCAGCGAAGTAAATATAAGTTCAGTCATATTATAGTCAGTTTTTCGGCAAAATATTTAAATTTTTGTTTATTTTTTCCTCACTCATGTTACTTTACAACTTCATTCCATTTATTTTAAGTACAATTTTGTTTTGCAGCGTTCTTTTATAAACTAAAATATGTATTTTGTTTACAAAAAAAATTGTAAATCGATAGTTTTTAATACAAAAAAACAATTAAATTTTAGAAAATTCAGTGCTAAAAGCGTTTTTATGATTTGATCCATATTTGCTTTTAAATTCTGCAGAAGTAATGTGCTCTGGTATGACACTTTACATACTTTATGACTCCAACTCTAAATCTTTGACGAAAATCGATCATAATCTGAAATGTTTCGTCTGGGTAATTATTTCTTTGTTAAATTTAGGACCAGTTTCGATTCCAAAAGTCGTCCAAATGTGTCTACCATATTCCACTTGGCTAAGATGACTTTTTGTTTAGGAAGAATAGTTGCTTTTTGAATTAGCTAGGGGAGGATCTTCCCTGGATCTTCACTTTGGGGAATGCTAGAAATTTTCGAGCTCTCAAGGCGGAGCTGGTGGATTGGGCTGACACCATGCATAGGGCCATCTGGGAGAATGTGGGTGTTGGCAGGAAAACGGGGATTCTCTGGGGAAACCCGTACAAGGACAGAACGAAGGAAATTCTGAATCTCAGTATGAAGAACTGAGCCTTTTGATGGAAATCCTGACGGAACACTCGACACTGAGGGCCCATCTCCACCGTATTGGTAGGGCGGACTCGGGAGAGTGTAGGGCCTGTGGGGAGGACGAGGAGACCTTGGAACACTATCTCTGTGAATGCCCGGCATTTGCCGGGATCCGGGTAGACATACTATCCAGTGATTCAATATCCACATTGGGGGATCTTAGGGGCATAGGATGAAAGAGGTTGAGGAATTTCTTCAGTGCGACGGAGTTCCTTTGTTAGGAATATAACATGGGACCGATTTTTAGAGCGCACAACAAGCCGACTCTCTGGCTTAGGTGTAAGTCCTCAGGGACTTGAGTCGGATTAGGGAAGCATTTCCCTTCTCCGAATCCTCTTTTCGACCTAACCTAACCCTAAGCTAGTTGTTTTTTGCATTAACAATATCGATTTATGACTTATTTGAAGAAAGTGCATAATTTTTTTTAGAAAAGAACGCCGTGCAACAAAATTGTATTTAAAATAAATAGAATGAAGTTATAAAATACTCCAGTGAAGAAAAAGTAAAAAAAAAAAAATTAATATATTTGGACGAAAAACCAAGTTTAACATGACTGAACTTATATTTACTGCGCTAAATTATAACAAATGCAGCAAATAGAGCGAAAGGGTTGCCATTTACTGTTTTATTGTGGTAGCAAAAACTTTTAAATATTTCAAGTATTTTAGAATAAATTAACATTTTCATATGTGAACTTATAATAATTTCGTCCACTGTATCCGAACACCTTTTGAGAACAAACAGCTTAAATTTTACGTTTGAAAATACATAAAAAAACACTTTTTTATATATAGTTTTTATTTAAGTTTATTTAATCCCTATATTAGGGTGTCCCTTAAAATAAATTTGTCATTACACCCCCCAGTTTTACTACAAATGGTTCCAAATGAAAGAAATCTATTTTTTTTTTTCGTTTTATGTCATTTGTTCATTCATTGTACTTAAAGGTATTTAGCTATAGAATTCTGACTTCATCGGATATCATTGACCCGCATTAGCCAGGAATCCAAAATGACCCACAAATTAAAAAAAATTCAAAAAAGCCTTTTTTAAATTAATTTAAAGATTTTTCAATATGCCCAACTTGAAGATGTCGATTGCTATTTTTATAATATAATAGTTGGTATTAAAGAAAAAAAAAAAAATTGGAAAAATAATAATTCGAGTTTGTATTTGGAGCGACTCCTTTCCAGGACATTTTATGAAAATAGCTTATTTTGTGAAAAATTGAACAAAACTTGAATGTTTTCATCAAAGTTTACATAATTTGGGAAAGATATCACTTAAATTTATTAAGGCTATAATTATCTTTAGTGTTGTTGAAAAAATCGTTAACCCTTCTTTGCATGGGGACAAAAAAAACCCACGAAACTTAATTTTAATTACGACTACAAGATTGTTGAGATTTTAAATTGATAAAAAAAAATCTCAACTAGATACAAATAATTATTTTATGTAACTTTATCCATATAAGGTTAATTTTTACACTTTTGGTCAAAAAAAGGCCCATTTGAAAATTTACAGAATAAAATCGTTCATAATTTTCGGAAAAATATCACTTAAATATGATAAGACTATAATAATATTTATTTTTATTCCAAAGATCATTAACCCTTAGTGGCAGGGGGACAAATGAAAGGTAAATAAATATTCTGTAAATTTGCTTGTGCGTCTTTTTTTTTGAAAAAAAGTGTAAAAATTAACCCTATATGGATCAAATTACATAAAATATTTATTTTTTTCAAATTGAGATTTTTATTTTTTCAATTTAAAATCTCTAAAAAATGGATCATAATCTACAATATGAATCAAGTTACATAAAATAATTATTTTTTTTTATCAAGTTAAGATTTTTATTTTTTAAATTTAAAAGCTGTACAATCTTGTTGTCATAATTTAAATTAAGTTGCATGACAACTAAGTGTTAAAATTTTTTAAATAGCAGTAAAAATATTTATAGTCTTATTAAATTTAAGTGATATTTTTCAGAAAATTATGAAAACTTTGATAAACACATTCAAATTTTGTTAAACTTTTCACAAAATAAGCTATTTTCATAAAATGTTCTGAAAAGGACTCGCTCCAAAAACATACTCGAATTATCATATTTCCAATTTATATTTTCGTTAATAACAACTATATTATTATAAAAATAGCAATCGACATCTCCAAATTGTGTATTCTAAAAAAATTTTAAATTAATAAAAATGAAAAAGACGTTTTTGCATTTTTATCAAGTTTGTTATATTCCAGGCTAAAGTGAATGAAGTTATATGAATGATATATATGAATGATATGGTATTCGAATGATATCCGATAAAGTCAGAATTCAATATCTGAATAATTTGAGTATGTGCGCCCCGGTAGGCTAGTTGGTAGCGTGCTGGCTTATCAGTGCGGGGGTCGTGGGTTCGATTCCCACCAGAGGCACTGGTCTGTTTTCGCTACAACGAAAACAGTGCTCGGTTAGGGTAATAGTATGTAATTTGTAATTACATGGTTATTAATTAATAAAAAAAAAAAATTTGAGTATATTAAATAAATATATGAAATAAAAAGAACATTTTTTTAAAATTTCTTATTTTGGCAATTTTTATTACTAATACTATATTTTTCAAAATGGTCCGTTTTCGGCCGTCTGGCGGCACAGGTCAACGTTTTCCAAAAACAAATTGTTTTCTTCCATTTGGAACTATGTGTAATAAAACTGGGGGCTGTAATGAACGAAAATCGTAAAATCGTTATTTTAAGGGATTTCCTAATCCTACCCTACTTTGTATTTTAAGAAAATAATAAGACTGAATTATTTTATGTTTTAATTTTTAATAATACTAAAACTAACAAACAAACAAAATTTAAATGCTCTTTTTTTGATATTTAGTTCATATATTTTAAAATATTTCATGCATATTATGGGCGCCTAAAACACACATTTTAAGTGCATGAAGTTCCTGTTCCTGATTATAATCATGTGGTTTTAGTATTTGAAACTACCTGTTGAAAATACCGAACAACAATATAATCCTGTAGTATAAATTTTTTCCATTGTTAACTCTTCCCTACTCTGTATTTATTTTTTTTTTCTTGTATTATCCTTGTATGAGTGTGACCTAAATTTTGTTTTATAAAAAAAAAAAAAAAATGTTTTGTTGTCCTTAAATCACAGTATACTTTTGACACACCTGCCCAAGTGTGTATCCTTTTTTTTTCTTTAGTAAACTAAAATCCTTATTTAAAATATATCCTCCCTATTTTGATTTTTTTGTTGTTGTTGTTGTTGTTTTTTCTCTCGTATATGCCCTCTTATTGACAAATATTTTATTAAACAAAATTTTCTTTATAATTTTTAATGGATCTGCTTATTATGTAGTCTTACATTGTATGCTTTGATAGTAATAAAAATACAGGATATTAACATATTATCTCCTGCCACAAAGTTTTATTCCAAAGTCGTAGAAGTATTTTTAAAGAAGAATATAAATACACATTGAAAATAATGAGGAATCCAACACACTTGTTCAAAAGTGGCGTGGGAACATTGTATTAAGATGAAAGACTATGGATTTTCAATCAAATATTGATTAAAGAAAAGGGGTTGAAATTTATTCAATGAATATTTCATAGAATTTAAATTTTATTCGTGTAAGGTGATGTCGTATACTGGTTTAAAATAATCTTTAACCTTTTAGAAAATTTCTGATATGTTAACATTTTCCACCAGTTTAGTTAGTTTTAAAGGTTTTAAATTAGAAATTAAAATGGGAATTTCACTCGTTACCAGGGCAGTGACTTTCATGCACTAAAAATCGAAAATCGATGCACTTAAAATATGCAGTAACAATTACAAAATATGCGCTTAAAATATACACTAAAAACCAAAAAATATGCACTTAAAATCTAAAAACATGCATTAAAAATTAAAAAAATATGCAATTAAAATTTTTAGATTTTTGAAAATCGATTAATTACTTGAGATCGTTGGTAAAAAAACTGAAAGCCAATATAAATGTCTTAACATATGACAACTAGATACTAAAATGTTTTCTTTCATTTATTTTTAATTAAATCTTAATTAAAATTGTTTCAAAATATGCAAAAATAAGCAATTAAATTGAAAATATGCATTTATAGCATAATATGCTAAAATATGTATTTATAACAAAATATGCAAAAACAAATCGATGCCATCTTGTTGAAATCTCTTTGATTCAGAAAAATATTTGTTCAAAATCGAACTACAAACATGCATTTGCATAAAACTCATTAAAACAATGTTTAATTAAGAAAATTTTGTAAGTTTTTTTTTACTTAAAACGCCTTCTAGAGGAAATATAAGGTTTATATAATAATATAAACCTTGACAGAATATGTATCCTAGACATTTTAAGATACATATATTAAAAATTGTAATATAGGAAAACTTTATGGACATTAGAGCAGTTCAACTTTTTTGAAATATCGAAACTTTTAAAGCGGAATATGAAAGCTTATGACCCATAATATTTCTGAGAATTTTTTAAGATTTTTGAAGGGGGGTACTGGGTCGCTAAAATGGATTTGGCTATGAAACTAGTTTTTTTCTTATAGTTTTTCTCTTATGAGTTGCTTTTACAAAACCAGATAAATCACTACTCAAGAGTTCTTCACACAGGGCATCTCTGCTTTAAATATTTGTAGTTATTTGAGTAGTAATACAGTATCTTTATTTCTAAGTGAAAAGCAGTCATTTGTAGACTTAAATTGTAGTTCATTTTAAAAAACAACCGACATCAAATGACTGTACTATTATTATATCTTAAATAGTATGTTCTATATGAGAATGTATTATATATGACAATTGATCTACCATATCTTATTATGTATAGCATATATGTTTAATATATAATTTTATAAAGGTCAATATATAAAAATATATCTTTATATATGCTACCATATAAGATACATCTAATAATATATGACTATGCATGATACCATATATACTAGGGCGGGTCGATTTGTAGGGAGGCAAAAAAATCGTACAAACGTACAAAGAAAATCGTATTCTAGGGGATCAAAATAAGAAACTTTGCCGAAGGAACTATGCCTCTAAAACTAATGCTGATGTCCCGACTTTTGAACCGTAGGGGAAAAATTTGAAAAAGCCCACTTTGATATTACAGAAAGTAGGAGGAATGTCTACAAGATTATGGGAGCTGCTTCTTCTCCGGGAGACGCGCTAGCAGATTAATGCATAAATCATCAGTCTAGGTGCCCGTTAAGGGGTTAAAATTTAAGTTAAAAGAGGGCCTTTTTAGCCGTGTTTTTATATCAAAATGTACAAATCTCGGGATAGAGATATTTCAGAAAGTAGGAGGAGTTTTCCAAGATAAGGCACTCTATTTCTTCTCCGGAAGACGCTCTAGCAGATTAATGTATAAATTATATTCGACTGGGGCACTCTAAATGGCTCAAAGTGGGATTTTTCAAAATTTGACCCTATGGGTCAAAAATCGATTAGAGGTATGGTTCCTGCGGCAAAGTTTCTTATTTTGATCCCAAGAATACGATTTTCCTTGTACTTTGAGCGATTTTTAAATCGACCCGCCCTAATATATACATATAATCAGATAAAAAGACATAAGACCATATATAAATTTTATTACTCGGGTAGCTTCATTATAATACACATTTTAATATTTTCAACAGAAAACTTACGAATCTTAAGGAGTCTTTTAAGGATGAATAATTTTTTTAAATTTAGATATTTTACATTTTAAGATATTTTCACATAGAAAATTAATCTTTGGCAATTGCCTTTCGAACAAATAAATGTGATTTCTGAATATTTGAGGTATTAAAACTAAAATTCAAATGTGTTAACCGATTTTTTTTTTTTTTTGTAAAAGCCAATATTTAATATTTCAGCTGGAAAATTAAAAAATGTTTCATTGTGTGTTTGTTTTATTTCTGGTTTCCTCTGTATATGGACTTGGTGGAGGATAATAAAAAAATCGTCAAGTCTAAATATAATGTTCTTACTTGTTTTCATTAAAGTATTTAAAATATGTATCGAAAATTAAAAGAATTTTACACAGTTTTCAAAAAAAATAAAAAAATTTCACACGCACTTTTTAAACCGATATACCCACAAAAAAAATCTAAAGTTGAAAAAACTAAAAAATACCTAATAACTTTGTTCACACTTCTTATTTAATAGTCTTCCACATAGTAACACTTTACCAAAATTATGACTTCCGATCTTAAAATCCAATTAGAAATAGAAATGTACTTAACAACATCCGCAAGATGATATTAAGCAACAGCAATCACACATTCTCTCGAATTATACACACACATACACAACAAAATGTATTACAAAGAATTTTAACAATATAAAAAAAAATAGTAATAGAAATATATAAAGAATTTCACATGAATTTTTAGTAAGTTTTCTTCCAGAAAAATAACCTTAAGGCATTAAAAAGCAAAAACAAAGAAAAGGGTCAAAGATCTCTATCATTAAAAAAAAAAAAAAACAGCATACCCATAGGTATGACACTCTATACTTCCGCATTATTTCCGTAATGAACAGAACAAATTGTTAAAGAAAATTCCATACATCAGGCAACAAGTGTGCTGAACACATGTAATATATTTTAACAAACATGAAAAACCAAATATTCTTATAGTTAAGCACTAACATGTATGATATGACAATATTTGTATGTAAAGACATTCATAAGGAAAATTGTAGGTTTTTTTTTTTTAAAGAAAACAAATTTATTTTTTTTTTTGTTTTGTAAGATTAAAATAAATTATATGAGACAGATTTTACTTCCTCTACTTCCGGAACACTTTAAAATACTTCCACTCACAGATATTAGATTAAACAAAAAAAAGTCTGTTTTTTTTTTGTTTTTTAATTTATGTTCAACACAAATAGGGAGAAATTATCTTTATCTGAAGAAGAAATATATAAAAGAACGACCTTTAATGGAAATGAAATGTAATATTTATATTAAAACGCCTACTCATATCTTACATGTGTTGCTGCTGCTGCTGCTTGTTGCATGACAGCCAATATATTGCTGCATAAAATGGTTAACAAAAAAAAAAAGAATCAATGCATTTCAATTTTTAAGACAAATTAAAAATAACAATCACAATCATCTCATGTGTTCTTTCACAGCAGGTAGTTTTTGGTTTTTCTTAAAACTATTGTACTCATACTAAATCCAAATGCACTTGCCAAGTGATGCCATATTAAATAAATTTATTCGTGCTAAATGGGAATTTTTTTGGCTAATTTAATTCAATTCTACAAGAGAGAATTGAAATCATACTTTTAGTTAGAATATTGTTCTAACTCAAGTCCAAAAATCTAATATGCTGTTGTCATAATAGATTTTATTTGGTGCTTTTCAGAAAGTTTGATCATTTTCATGATAGACAATACAATTGTTTCATTGGCATCATCCAAATCTTCAGTTGTCTGCAATAGAAAAAGATAATTGCCTTAACTCAAACCGAGACATTACATACAACAGACAAAATAAACTGTATGAGAATCTGTTTGTCTGCATTAGTGTATAAACTGGTTGATCTGGCAACCCTAATTATAAAATCAAACTATTTAAAAAACCACAATTTTAAGTCAACATATTTTCTATATAAAAATATAGCAAGTCCGAAAAACATTTTTTGTGTTTTTATTACAAGATTTTTGGAGAATTGAAATATGGGCAATTCCTGGGCGACGGACGCCACATTCGCACACTTTTATTTAAACCAAAAGCAATAAAGAAATATAAAGATGTGGTATATGTATATCCTTAGCGTATTGAAGCAAGGAAGAGTACTAAATTTGGGGATAAACATTGGGCAGAATCAATAATGTAGTTAAAATATATAAGCAAATATCAGCGAGAAACAGACGCGACAAATAACTTCTATATTTGTCGCGTCCGTTTCTCGTTCATATTCGCTTATATCTATCTACATTATTGATACTGCCCAATGTTTATCTTCAAATTTAATACTCTTCCTTGCTTTAAATTCCTTTATTGTTTTTGGCTCAACTAAAAGTGTGCAAATGTCGTGTCCGTCGCCCAGGAATTGACCATATGTAACTACTTTCTGTTCAATTGATAAATTATTCAATTATTAAAATGTTTTTACCGCACAAATCTTTCAAATTGTATAAATTATCAGTGTGAATATGCTCAATTTGGGGTGAAGTTTTAATAGTGTTTTTGAGGGAACTCTTGATAGTAATTTAAGCAATGTCAGAGCCTATTTATGTTGTGTTAGTAGAACAATTTGTAAATGTTAATGTTTTATTGATTTAAGAGACATGCCGCGAAAATACATTAAAAAACAAAATCAGCATTTGAGACATGCGCGAAATTACATTAAAAAAACAAAGTAAGGCGGTGACAAAATTGATTTGGTTGAAGCCATAAATGATGTCAGAATATTAAAAACGATGATGCATTTCATTGGAAATAATTATAACATTCCGCTTAATAACATTTTGCTACTAAAAGACATTTTGCAACTAAAGCGGTCTTTAAAACAGCTGTAATTATCCTCCTAAATTTTATGAAATATATATTTCTGCATACTTTTTTTAAACGAAATTCCCTTTAAATTGAATTCTAAGAACTTCATACACTACAACTAGTGTTTGGGGTTCGGGAATTCTAGCGAGAAAATTCCAGGGAATTTCCGGAAAAATTGCGTAGGGAATTCCCAGGAAAAATATTCAAAATTCCGGAGAAAACGGGAAAACGGAAAAAATTTTAATAATTAATTAATGCAGAAATATTTTATTTCTTAGCATTTTTGTTTTTTTTTTTTGGCTATGATTTATTCATTTTTAAAGGCAAGAAATTCTGATTATTTGACTAGCAAATTTAACCATCAAAACGACAAGCCAGCCTTTAGGCGGGGTATTTTAAATTGGCCATAAATGCTCCAATTGAGTGTTTTATAATAAGAATGTTAACAAAATATAAAGTAAAGTAGTGACAATAGTGACAATGACATATCTGAAACCCAAGTCGATGAATCTTTCAAAATGAAAGATTCATCGACTTAGTGAGAAAACTATTTTATATGAATGTTTGATGTTTTACATGGGATTGTCACTTCTTTCAAAACGTGTTCTGGGAACCTAGAAAATTCCCAAAATAGATCTATCAACACATTCCTGAAAGTGGTCAATTAATAAATTTTAAAACAAAAACTCTATAGATTATTTGTTAGGACAATATCCTAATAAAGAAATATTGAGTATGGCCTCGAACATAAATAATTTTCATTTTCATGAAACTAAAAAATGTTATAGGCAATGCAAAGGCCAATCTGAAAAAGCAAAAATCTAGCGAATTTGTTAAATAGAGAAATTGCCTTATATGAAGCAAGTTATATGAGGATTTAAAATTTAGATGCCACAAAAATTCGACATCGGATGTCAAGCAATTTACTAAATGTTTTAGTACACTTAGCCTCATTTTCACAATGTCCCGTTAGCTACTAACTAGGACTTTAACTTTTAATATTTTTTTTGTTATAAAAAAGTTTCTATGGTTTTTTTTTATTGATCCAGAAAGTTCCACTATGTCACTAGGTTTCGTTTTGGCGAATGTAATCGTTGAATGTTGTGCATCTCAAATATAAGAAAATTTGCTTGTTAGAACTAAAATGCGTATGATGAATTATATTATATGACTCAACATACGCCTTGTAGTTCTAACAAACAAATGTTTTGAATATTTGATATTAATAAATCAATATTAAAAGAATATTTTCGCAAATACGAAGTCGCGTTCCTCTTTGAAATTACTAAATCGATAGAAAAATATCTAATTATTTTTATAAATACAAACATTTTTTTACAATTTTCTACAGTTATAAAGAAATATATTTTTTTAAATTCTACATAAAAAAATCTATTGATATCGAAAAATTTCTAGAATTTTTCAGATTCAACTATATTATTACAAAACATAAACCGAAAATCAGTATTTAACCACGCCTACTAAGCCCACTATTTTGAAAATTAAAAGAACTGTTACATTTTTTATTTGTCTAATATAGGAGAATAAATTCTGTAAGTTTGACATAAATATGATATACTATCTTTTAACTGGACAGTTAGCTTGGAAAGCCACATATAGGATACTATATATATTTCATCTTTATGCAACACTTTACCATGACGCATGTATGCCATACGTTAAACTAAAGATCAATGTATTATTACTATATTTCCAAGCTTCATTCACTTATAGTTTATTATATTAGTTTTTGTTCTTTGAAAACAAAAAAAACGCATGTGTAACAACCAGAGCAGAGACTCTCAAGAACTAACAAATCGTAAAAATGTTCTTAAAATAAGCAGTAAAAGTGCAAAATATGCACTTTAATGGAGAAACGCACAACAATCCAAAAAAACATGGACTACAAATCGAAAAAAATATGCACTTAAAATTTTTGAATTTTTAAAAATCGATTTATTTCTCAAGAGCGGCATGATATGTTAATTGTTACAATTGCTCTCGAGAGCAATTGTAAAAGATCTTTTGTTGATTTTTTTTATTAAATCTTAATTTAGATTTTTTTCAAAATATGCAATTAAATTAAAAATATGCTAAATATGAACAAAAATGCCAAAATATGCAGTTATTGTAAAATATGCCATTTTGTTTCAAATTCATTAATTCGGAAAAGTATTTGGTCAAATCATTTGTCGGCTACTGACTACTCACAGAAAAAAATGTAGCTATTTGCGAATTACAGTGGGTCAGAACAACTAAACAATAGTTTTCACAACCTAGTTCGGTTAATTAGACTGAATTTTAATTGCAACACCAAAACTATTCAGAATTCTAATGTTAATATCGCTATTTTAACTGAATTTATAAGTTGTTACCATTAAAATGCACTTTTCAATTCGGTTGGCACTTTATGTCTCTGTGTGTACAAACTAGAAATGGGGACCTGAGCAGAATTTTGTTTCGCATGAATCACGCATTAGAATCACGAGTAGAATTTTATTAAAAATGTTTGTATCGCTTTTAATAAAGATTTATTTCATTTTTTCACCGATTTTATATTTTTGAATCTTTATGTTTTGAATCTATTGTTTATGTCAAAATTTCATATTCAGAGGTGTGATTTTTTTAAGGCTTTCGGATTTGATTTAAAAAAAAAGAAAACATTTAGAGAAATGTATGAAATTTTTAATTGAGTCGATAGAACGATCTACATATATAATTCAATTTTTAAAGATGATTTCATGTAAATGTTAAACCGCGGCTACGCCTCAAATTGTTCATATGCTGGGTCCAATTTTGGCATACTCTCTCCAACATATCGGCCGGTATCTCACGAATAAATTCTTCAATATTGTCTTCCAGTGCGTCAACCGTTGCGGACTTGTCCCTATAGACATGAGCCTTAACATAGCCCTACAAAAAATAGTCTAAAGGCATCAAATCGCACGATCTAGGCGGCCAATTAACCGGCCCCAAACATGAAATAAACTGTTCACCGAACTCGCCTCTCAATTGGGCCATTGAAAGCACATGTCACCCAAGTGCAGCTCTTACATTTTGGGCAAAAAAAAGTTGTAATCATCGCACGGTAGCGCTCGTAACGATGAACTGCCAAAAACAGTGTTGCCAAAAAGAAAGTTGTTAAAAAATCACCTTTTATAAAGGGTCCGCCATCTAACGTTTTTTTTCCGATGCCGATTTTGCCAAAAAAAATCATCTTTTCAGATGAATCTCATACTGCATGGCCAGCCGAGGCAGCCATTTGAATGAAATTATTTTCCATTATTAACCGGAAGGATTGTACTTTCAAATAAAAAAGAAATTTGAGAAAATATAGTTATTTGGCGGACCCTTTATTAATTTTAAAATTTTCTTTGTTGTTCGATAAGAATGAGTGAAATCTGTATTTACTCACTTGAATGAGTGTGAGTAGAAACAAATTG
Source organism: Delia radicum (assembly GCA_021234595.1). Classification (NCBI taxonomy): domain Eukaryota; kingdom Metazoa; phylum Arthropoda; class Insecta; order Diptera; family Anthomyiidae; genus Delia; species Delia radicum. Next base: position 68,841,145 of record CM037853.1, read on the forward strand.
TTCACTAGTGATTCTGCGTGATTGAAATTGTTCGCTCGTTAGCATGTGTGAATGTCAGTCATTTCTACTACAAACATGTATTTGCATGAAAGTCGCTGCCCTGGTAACAACCATCTATTTAGTCTTTAATATGCATGATTTTTTATTATTTTGTTTCAACGCCCTCTCTCGGGATTTATGTTTTTTTTTTACTTTTTTATGTACAAAATCTTTATTGTTAAACATCTTTTAATAGATTGGGATCTTTTATTATTTTTTTTATAGTTTTTTTTTTTTTTTTTGTGTGTGGTTTGAATAGAAACAACTGTTAGTTAGTAAGGCCTAATGTGCGTATGTGTGTAGGTGCCATCTGTTTGTTATCTCTAGTTCCGGTTTTCATTTAAAATGCATCAAATGCATTTTAGTTCTATTGTTTATTAGAAAATTTATGTCATTGATATTGCCATGTCAAAAAAAAGAAAAAAAAAGTAAATTTTAAGTGATTAATGACATACAGTGGATGCTGCAAACAACAGATTGTCAGAACAGGTGTTTCTTTTCCTGAAATTTATTTCTGATTGGTTGTTTACAAATTCATTGGTGGTTCTTCATCTTTTATATGAAATACATATTTCAAAATTATTTAATAACATGGATGGTAGCCAATTCGATGCGGGTAACGTTCTTTTCGTTAATTTCGGTAACGGCATTTTAATGGTAACGATATTTTACTTATTTCGGTAACGGTTTTTAGCGTTAACGATATTTTGCGTATCGGTATTTTAGCGGTAACGATATTTTCGTTTATTTCGGTAACGTTATTTTAGGGATAACGTTTTTTAAGTTATTTCGCTAACGGTATTTTGCACATCGATAATTTTAGCCTAATTATACCCGAATTCTAGAGAGTTTATGCTCAAGCTTTGGAAATATATATATATATATATTTACAGCGATCATTTTTTCTTATTTTGTCAGATTATTTCGTTAATTTGTTTTTTTTTCTTTAAAAATAATAAATTTTTTGCTAAAGCCAATTTAGTTTGTATACTAAAACTAAGTTCGCCATAATTGGTGGCCACTTGAATTACCAAAACTTATTGCTAATAATAACAACTACAAACTGTTAAGATACACATTTACGCATTCATTCATAAATAACGTTTGTTACCAAAAAAAAAATTAACAAAAACGTATGCGTATAGCATTTATAGTAAATTTTACGATCAAAAGAAATACATAAAAAATAATACCCTTATATGTTCATACAAAATAATCAATTGAAAAATACTTGTGAATAAAGATGAATTAAACCAAAATAAAAAAAAAAACCAAAACTTAACAGGCAACTATTTAACCAGTTGAAGCCAAAACGCGAATATTGTAGTTTTTGCTTGAATCTTTAGCTTTAACCCTTTGGTGTCTGAATCAGTGGAGGATCCATCCCAAGCTTTTGGTGGGGATAATTTTTGCAAATTTGTAAGAAATTTTTTTGATTTTTAAAAATTCAGAATTTTTTTTAACGTCATCTGCTCAAATTTTTTATTAAAAGGGTGACCAAAAAATATGTTATTTCATGTGTGTGGATATTTATACTTTTCAGAACAATTGACGAATTTTGGCATCGATTTGTTAGATCATATTTTGCCGTTAATAGCATATTTATACAAATTTTAATTTTAGGTTAATATTTTTTATAAAAAGTCTTTTTTTTTGAGCATATTTTAATATTTTTTTATCAAATGCATATTTTTGGAGCATATTTTTTGTTTTTATTTTTCGATTTTTTTTATATGTTTCCTAGGGTTTTCAACATCGATTTCAGAAATTTAAGCCATTTTTGCAAATTTAAATTTCCTGTTTTAAGACTTTGCCGAATTAAGTATACAGCGGCAAGCTATTTTGTGTACAGTTAAGTAATTTTTGTATCTAAAGTTTCAGGCTGAAAATTATGTCACACTAGAATTAAGCCATACTTTTCTAAAGGTATAAAATACGTTGAATACAAATCTGCTCTCAGAATCACACTCCGACATCAGGCGTTCGAGCCTCTATTTTGATATAAATACTCCGATTTTTTGATAAATATCGAGGCTTTTACTGTTAATATAGCTCGAACGCCTGATGTCGAAGTGTGATTCTGAGACCAGAATTGGATTTAGCGTACCTTATTCTTTATAAATGTACTCTGAAGAGCTCTCCACTGTAATTCAAAGAAGAATAGATTCTGAGGAAACCAGTTCTAAAAAGTTTTGCTGGGTTATTAATATAAAACACTTTTTTTATAAATGTAAAAGAAAGATGGAAAAAATCTTGTGAGAATCAGCTCTAGAGGCAGTGCCGCCCTTTCGAAATAAGCGACTAGGTCATCTTCAGCTTCCTTCTAATCCTAATCCTAATATAATCTAATTTTTTTTTAAATATCTATTAAATAATCTTTTAATTGATGCTAAATTTTTTGTGATTAATCAAAATTATTTGAATTATAGCTATACACTCATATTAATCCATGCAAAAAAATACGAAATAATTGTCAAAACAACGAAAGTTTTTGTAAAATGAACAAATTTCCATTTATTTTACTAATACTTTTGTTATTTTTGGAATATTTTCTTATTTTTATGCATGGATTATTTTGAGTGTAAACAAGTTTTATGTTTTGGGCGATAGTAGCAACAATATTAAAAACTGAATTATTTGTTCGTCGAAAGATATTTTTTCAAATATATTCAATTATGAATGCAATTATCCTTTGCATTAAAACTTGTAGCCGACGACATTAGAGGGTTAAAATTATTTTGGCTTATATAAATTGTAAATATGGTAGTGGTTGGTACAACAAAATTTCATTCATAACATTACGAATGACTCTACAAAGTTGACTTAAAAAGTGTTTGAAGTTGTTGTTTATAAATTTCCTATTTAAACCAGATCTTAAAAGAATAATTTATTAAATAAATTTTTTAAAAGAAAAGTAATAGATTTCGAATAAAATTGTTCAGCCCTGAAACCGAAGCTCATGTGTAAAAATTTCACACTAAACAAAATTTTTCTTCCAATATAAATTTTATAACTATAAGGAAAAAAACCGTTTTCTTTTAATTTTCATAATTTAATAATTAACTGTAAAAATCATTGATTTTATTTATTTAAAAATTCAAAAATTCTTATTAAATCAATGAGTATTCAAATTTGTTTTTGTAATACAAATTATTCTGCTTCAATTGTAATTTGTTTTTATTGATTCATAATTTTTTAATGAATTAGTCTTTTACACCTCTGACTTAAATACATGAAAAACAAATTTTCATTCATAATAAAATAACAAACACAACAAAATGTTATTGCAAAATGCTGTCATTTTGGTTTTTGCCTTTTTGTTGTAAGCTCTCAAAATGTTAAACGTTTTCGAAAAACAACATAAAGTATTTAAAAAGTTGTGTGTTTATATTCTTTAGTTTGTGGTTGTGGTGTTTAATGTTTATTCTTCTAACAACATCTACAATAATGTGCAATTTAGCATTTGTGTTTATTTAAATTCGAATGTATGCTAATGCAACAACAGCATCAGCAACAGTATTGTTTGAAATTACGAATCATTGTCGTCATTCACATGAACATTTACAATCACATTATCAATGTAATCATTACTACCAGGGCAGCGACTTTCTTGCAAATGCATGTTTTTAGTCAGTAGTCCAAAGTCGATTTGCAGCAAAATTGGATTGATTTGTTATTGCATATTTTTACATATTTTTTTATAAATGCGTATTTTGCCTTTTAGTGCATACTTTTTGCATTTTTTATGATTTTTGTTGCATTTTTTTGTGTTAAGTTTAACTGCGTTTGTTTTTTGCATTTATTCTATTAAAATTAAGGATTGTATTAACACTTCTGTCCTGTTTAAAACTATACCCCTAACTAACTAATGTGTTTGTTGGGTCAAAGTGATCCAATTTTAAAATCATTAAAAATAATACTATAATATGATTGTAATTAATTTTTTCTTTCAAATTAACAAATTTAATGATAATAGTAATTAATAGTAAGTGATAATAGTAACATTTAAAACAAAAAATTTATAATTTTTTAGGGTTTTAAAAATTTTACACACCATTTTTGTTGGGTTTTTTTATTAAAGAAAACGCATTTGCAAGCATTTGCAGGAAGTTCATGGAAATGCATGTTTTCTTCCTTAAGTCTGAGAACATAGAAAACAAAATATCTTTGCGAATCAAAGAATTTGCCTTAAAATGGCATCGATTTTCTTTGTGCATATTTTTTCATAGTTTTCATGCATATTTAGTTTTATATGCATATTTTTTCTTATTTTGTTTTAAATGCATATGTTTACTGCATTTTTCTTCAAATGCATATTTTTTATTATTTTTCTTAGTTTTTTTTTTGTAAAACAATATAAAAACGATCCAATCTGCTTAAACACTATAAAGTGTTCTCTTAAATTGTAAATACAAGGGATTAAGAGAAAAACATTTATTGTTTGTTTTAAATGAGTATTTTTCAATAAAGATAATTAAAATGTTGTGTGAATCGTGCAAAAACGTTTTCAGATAATATATGTATTAAGGAATACAAACATACTTTAAAATTAATTAAAAATATAAAAAATATTAAATTAAAGCGCCTCTATTTTCACATTTTTTGTTATTTTTCTTTGAATCTTCATATTTTTGTTTTTAAAAAATGTTAAGTGCATATTTTAAGAGTTTTCATGCATATTATAGGCGGCTAAACACAATTTTTTAGTGCATTAGTTCCTATTCCTCTTTATAAACGGTCAAAATTATAAGTGCTTAATGGAAGTAAAAAGCCGCTCTCTGAAAATATGATTTTTCAACAGATAAAACATTTGAATATGAATATGAATAAATCATTTTAGAGAAAAAAATACAATTTATCGATCCTGGTCAAAAAGTTACAAATCGAAGCAAACTTAGTTGTAAAGATATCAATATTAAATATTGGGTCAAAATGACCCAAACAGAATGGATATATTTTAAAAATAAATTCGCTCATAGAGGAAAACCAAAAAAAAAAAAAAGAAAAAAAAATTCACGGAGGAGTTAAAAATTAATAAAAGGAAGAATTTAAATACTAAATTAAAGGAAGGAATATCTTGTTGCCATCTACATTGCCATCGGCATTTATATTATTTTTCAAATGTTAAGTGCATATATTTTAGATTTTTAATGCATATTTTTGGTTCATATTTATGTGTTATTAGAGCATATTTTTTGGTTTTTAGTGCATATTTTATTTTAATCTCATATTTATTTTAAGCTGCATATATTAAGGTAATATTTTAGATTTTTTAGTGCATTAAAGTCGCTGCGCTGATCACTACAATAATGATGATTACACCGTGCAACAGTATATTTCACACATAAAAAAATGTGTATACACGTAGAAAAATACAATCTTTAAAACGTTTTAAAAGCATTTTTCATGATGGTACAAGCGTTTTCAGAACATACCAAATTACAAATTTAAAGCGTTTTGAGAATGTGCAAAATGATAACCCAAATTTACGGTCTGAGGATGGTATTTTATAACGTTCTCAAAACATTGCAAAACAAAATTTTTGAAATGCTTTTTCAATCGTTAAATAAGTATTTGCAGAACATTTTGGCTTACAGTTGTTAAGCGTTATGAAAACGACCCAAATGATAACCGCTTTGAGGGTTGTAATTTTGAACATTGTCAAAACGCTCGAAAGAAAAATTTGATTGAAAATAGATTGTTTTGAGCAGTTTCTGTACTTAGCAGTCGCCAACCAGCGGCTTGTCTGTGTCAAAATTTTGGATGGTGTTTCAGTTTCAAACTGATGTAATAAAAAATCTGTAGAAAATAAATGTTGTAAAAAAATACTTTTTTCACAAGTTATGTACTTATTACCCTTTAATTCTTCATATACTTGGGTTGAACTGAAATTTTCTTTGCCTACACCCTTATTTGGCTTTCCGCATCCACTAAACTGTTGTTGCAACTCGTTTGACATTATAACAGAGAGAACAGCTGCAATCGCAAAAAAAAAAGTATTTCTAAAGTACTATTGGCAAATGTTAGAAAAACGCTTTAACTCAATGGTTTTACATTGGTTTTATTTTATAAACCGTTGTAAATTTTGTACGATAAGAACTTCTTAAGTACTTTTACGAACCAATGTTTTTACAGTGTTTTTATTTCACAAATATTTGTAAGTTTTGTATAAAAAGTATTCCTAAAATACTTTGTCCGAACGTTCGAATAGCAATCCAAAATAATGTTTTTTAAATGCTTTTTTTTCGTATTATTTGCAATTATCGCTTTGGAAACGCTTTTATTTTAATACCATCAAAAACAAACGTTTTGAAAACTCTTCGTTTTTTGTACCATCCCAAATTTCTACCTGGGCGAGTTCGCATATAGATAGACCCCTTATGACAGTGTTGTTTTTTAATCAGTAAAATATTTTGTAAAAAAAAAAGTATTTCTAAAGTACTATTGGCAAATGTTAGAAAAACGCTTTAACGCAATGGTTTTACATTGGTTTTATTTTATAAACCGTTGTAAATTTTGTACGATAAGAACTTCTAAAGTACTTTTTACAAACGTTGGAAAAACGCTTTGAACCAATGTTTTTACAGTGTTTTTATTTCACAAATATTTGTAAGTTTTGTATAAAAAGTATTCCTAAAATACTTTGTCCGAACGTTCGAATAGCAATCCAAAATAATGTTTTTTAAATGCTTTTTTTTCGTATTATTTGCAATTATCGCTTTGGAAACGCTTTTATTTTAGTACCATCAAAAACAAACGTTTTGAAAACTCTTCGTTTTTTGTACCATCCCAAATTTCTACCTGGGTAGATATCATATATATTAAAACTTCGTTTTCAGTTTTTTACCATCACGTCATAATTTCTTTTAAAAGGACTTTTAAGTTTAAATTAAAAAAAAAAAAATATTTTAGCACTTTTACTCATGATATAATATAGAAATTTATATCAAACTAAAGCCAAACACATCTGCATCTAAGAAAAAACAATTTAAAGTTTTTCGGGACCAATAAAGTCTTTTCAAAAACTTATTCCTTTAATATATTTGCTGATTTTTAATAAATTCGTCCGAAATAAAATCTTTATAAAGCCTTGGATATATTGTAATAGAGATGGACAGAATGGTACATGATCACTAGTGAGAGTGAGTGAAACATAATTTTAGTCACGTGAGTGAATACAAACAAAATATCTTATGGGAGTGTGCATGATTCAAAATTTTGTGTGAGTGGGCGTTATTCCAATTTTACCGAATTTTTAGTTCAGCTTTTCATAAATATTTCCCATAATATTTTCGCTTAATTTAAATTGTTGGGTTTGTAAAATACAAAAAAAAATGGGTAAACTTTGATATTCATTGAAAAAAAATTTTGTGACGAAAAAGCATCTTTGAAGCAAGAAACCAAAATGAACAAATTTTTTAGATTTATATATGACAAAATATTGAATTAAATATGGAAAATTTATATGTACCTTAATTTTTGTATAATAACATTTAAACCGCTGAACCTATTTTGCTCACTTTTAAAAACAAAAGCGTTGAAAGAATGCATATTAGGACATGAGAGGATTAAATTTTTAAAAATGCATTTGTGAAATTTTTTGAAAATTATTGTTCATAATTTCCCAAAAAATAAAGATTCTCATCTTTGATTTGATGTCCATATTGACATCTTTAAATAAGCGCAAGTGTTAAAATATTTTAAAAATTTTAATCTTAAAACAATTTTTAAATAAATTCAGACTTGATGGCGAAAAACTGAAAACAGAGTATACCTATATGTGGCCTCTACTCTCATAGAAAAAAACCTATGAAAATAGCAGAAATATCTACTAAAAATTAGCTAAAAATGAGCTTGATGAAAAAACTGCTAAATTTAGCAGATTTTTTTGCTCAATATTAATGAAATAAGAACAGCAAACGTAAATCTGTTAACTTTACAAAATTTTAGTTATATTCGATGTGAATTTTAGTTAATTCAAAGTAGCATTACAGGCACTTACGAATCTAACAGCTGTCTCGTTAATCATAGTGTTGTACAATATTGTGGTAAGTTTGAGGTTTGTTTGAGTTTTAGATTTGGTTTTTAGAGATTTTATTTTTGTGTTCGGGCCCGTTGCTGCCGAGAGGATTGGGACATTCTGAGGAATTCACTAAAAGCACAAACGGTTCGTGACATATACTCTTCCAAATTAGCAAAAACTTTTACTAAATATTTGTATACTCAAATTAGCAAACAAAAACTGTAATTTTAACAAAATTTTTGCTATATTTACCTTAAATTTAGTAGAATGCAATTAACAGTTTATTTTGATAAAATTAACAGAAATTTTTGCAAAAAAATAGTAAATTGCTGATTTGATAAGGGCAGACTTTTATTCACATTAAAAAAAAAAAACTAAAAATTTTTTTTTTAAATTTTAAATTTTTAATGATTTTTTTGTCTACGAATATTTAGTAAATGTTTTTCCTGATTTTAGCAGCTCATTTTGTTACTTTCAATTACCTAAAATGTAGCTGAAATATAACTAAATATTTGTAAATTGAACAGATTTCTTTTTGCTATTCTTACATTACTAATATTTAGTAAAAAATTCTGCTAATATTAGCAGATTTTTCTGCAAGCTCATTTTAACTAATTTTTAGTAGCTTTTTTTTGCTAGTTTTACAGATTTATTTCTATGAGTGTAACTTCATGAATATATTGACTTTTCCATGTGTGAGTAATTTGGAATTTGTTGCAGGGTGTTATCAAAATTTTACAAGAATGAAATTGATTTTGGGTATCATCATTATTATGATCATCATTATTGTTTTTAACTGAATGTTTATAGAATGAACTTAAACCATTTTTTTTAGTATGTGTTTGTGCTAAAAAGGCATTTAAACAAATGAAAAGTGGAGGCGAATAAGGACATGCAGACCACATTTTGGGAATCGCTTTTTTTACATATTATAATAGAACTAATACATTTACATATACTTGGGTTCAAATTTTGATTTTTTCTGTGTTTTTATCTAAAAAAAAACTTACTTTAAAAGTTAAATTTCCGATAGTATTTTTATTTACCTTCATATTATTTTTAAATTAATTGCATAGAACTTTTTCTTTTTTATCACAATTTTGAAAATGTAATAGGAAAACAAAGATTTTATGGACAAAATTCAAAGATAACATTTGAAAAATGTATTTTTTACTATTCATATTTTCAAAAATGCCGTAATTGTAAGTGCTATTTGTATTTAAAGTAGGAACACCAAAAAAGCTATCAATTTATTTGTTAAAATTGCATTACTGACTAATAAAATCTACTAAATATTGATACATTTATATTTGAACCTTGCATTTCTTAAAAGCATGTCCTTGAAACTTTTATAACTCACAAATTTTCATTAAAATCGGATAATAAATACCGTATCAAATCGCAATTTTTCCGACTTGCTTTCAAAAATATATTGGTCTGTATTTTATACCCTTTTTCCATATTTTGCTAACTTTTTTTGCAAATGCAAAATTTTGCATATTTTTAAATGTTTTTTAGATCTCTAGATATGCTAAACAAAATATTTAAAAATATCAAGTATTTTAAGATTTCCTAATTTTTTCTCGTCTCCTGAACAATTTACTTTATGGTCTGTATACCCTTATTCGCACCCCCCTCTTCAAATATTGTTGTTGGAAGAGTTTTAAAAGAATTTAATTCTTATTTTTATCAACCATTCATCTATTTTAAGGACTTTCATTTTATGTCCTAAAAATCATATACAATATTAATAGTATTACTGGGCGTATGATTAATATTATATTCCATATTGCTAATACGCCTACATAATTTTATTATATGTACTGATAACACTATTAGCCTCAAAATACGAAAAATATAAAAATTACAAAAATAAAAGAAATTTCGTTCATTTTAGGAAAATTTTCGTTGTTTTGACAAAATTTTCATATTTTTATTCCTGGATAATTATAAGTGTAGATTATGTGGGTAAATTTTCGCATAATTTATAACTATCATTTGCATTGATTTAAAATTTTGAAATTTAATATAATTAAGTATAATTAAGTTATTTAAGTTCTTAAAGTTCTGTTTTTTGTTGTTATTTTATTTAGTATTTATTCATTCCATCGTTCCTTTGCTTTTCCATCCGTTTTTTCCACCAATTTAATCGTCGTTCGCCCATTGAGTCTTTCGTTCTGTCCGTCCGTCCTTCCTTCATTTATTCATTCATTCATTCATGATTTGTTTATATTGTTGTTTAATGCAACCAACAATATTATCTGTTTTTGTCTTGTGTATGTTTGTAAGTTTAACTCTTAAAAGGCGACATCTGCCAGATATTGGCGCGTTTAAATGTTTGGCATTTATTTTTTTAACATATTTTCAGTTAAGATTCCAACAGTTTTTTATACTTCGTAGTTGTTAAAATGGCAAATAAACAACAATTGCTTGAAATGCTGTTACTGTGAGTATGCAACAAAGGGAACGATACCTTAACTATAAATAATATAAAATCTGAGAAAAGTTTCAAATGTATTTGCTATGTTTTTATTTAAAATAAGAGAATTAACTCGGTATTCGGTATAAGAGATATATTTCGCTTGACGAAAACCCACTTGTTAAAAAAAAATATTGTCACATACCTCAAGCAACAAAACGTCATGTAAACTGTTGGGCGCCATTTGTGTTATTAACTATTAAATCATTATAAAAGCGTGGGCTATAATGTGGGAAATCAAAATGTTACCTAAAACTTCAAATCGAGTAAAGAAGAATTGTATTTTGTGATGACCTAAAGCAAAAAATAAGCTGAATTTTAGCAATTTACTCTGCTAAAATCACCAAAACTATTGCTTAATACTTGAAGTCAAAGAAATTGTAGACTACTCATTTGAGAAAGGGGCGCAAACAGAAAAATCTACAAAAAGCAAACTTTGAAAAATTTCTCATTTTTTTGTGATTTTTTTCGTCAAATCTGAGTTTAGCAGATTGATTTTTTACTTCCAATTAACTGATATTTACCTTAAATGCAACTAAATTTTTGCAGATTTTAAAGATTTTATAAAATGTTTAAAACTAACATTTTTCTATCAAAAATATTGTTGTACCTTATTAAGGTCTTTAAATCGACCACATCGCGCCTATCGTTGGCATACACATATTTCGACCGACATTAATACAAATGGTTACATGTAAATATTTTCTCCACAACAGTTACAAAGTAAGCAAAGTAAACTATAGAAGGCTTAAGAAAAAAATTTACATTTTGTATTCATCATAACTTTGTGAAATAAAAAGCTACAAAAAAGATTCTTACAGCAAATGAAATACAAAACATTAAAGATTTACAAAAATAGAAAATAACTGCAATTCGTTGCGAGACTTCAAACTACGGTTATTGGTTTTGCACGTTTTTTTTCTTTCAATATAAATCTGAAAATAAATATTTCTTTGTTATATTTCGCTACTTTTAATTTTATACTTTTATACTGAAACAATAATACATGCCTGAGAATTAAAGAAAATTTAAATTTTTATCCCTAGTGATTATAACTTTTGGATAATCCGCATTTGAAAATATACATTTTTCTACTTAACTCAAAATTTATATTAGATTTTTTAAAACTGAGAGCAACATCAAAATTTTCTATAAATGTCCTCAAGGTATACTTCTTAAGTTCTAAATATGTGCAATCTTGAGTAAGCACGAAGTTTCGAGTTCCGATTTAAACGTACTACATAGAAAATTAACGTTTTTTGCTGTTACTGTTGCACAGCAGCAATCTCTGCTGCTAGTAAAAGAATAAAGAAAAGGTATAAGAAAACTGCAACTGCAACAACATTTGTTATCAATGAATTGCTTTTTTCCGTTGAGGATGTGGCAAGATCATTAATTGTGACGATCAACAAGCGATTTGTGATGTTGTTGCTATAGTTGTTGTTTGGTTTTTGCAACCAGCCTTGGCTTAAAGTAAACCAACTAAACAACCAACCAACAAACACAATACACGACATATTTACATTCAACTCTATACATTCAAGTGGCTTGACTATGGTTGTTTTTTCTGCAGCTCTGCACTATGGTTAGGCAGACCACTTGTCCAAAATTAACAAAATAAACCAAACTTTTTTAAAGTTTTATTAGTTTTTTGTTTTTATATACATCGCGATTATTTTATAGTATTTTTATGTTATTTATAACAAACTTTCAACCTCAGTTATATTTACCAAATAAAGCAAATAAGTTAAAAAAAATCTTAATTTTTTGATTTGAAATTGCATTTGTACACTCATAATAATCCATGCATAAAAATACGAAATTATTGTCAAAACTACAAAAACTTTCGTAAATTAAACAAATTTTCGTTTAATTTAAAACTTTTTATTTTGACATTTTTCGTAATAGTATACATGGATTATTATCAGTGTATGCAAATCATATAACTTATATGCCTTTTTTATAATATGTATGCACTTTCCAAAAAAAATATTTTTTGACTTTAGTACAAGTTCAAGTACATAGGGGAATTTTTTATTTAATAATGTTATATTCATATATAATAAACCCAACTTTCGATTTAAGACCTATAGTTTTACAGTTTTTCGTTGTTAATTTGAAATAAATCGGAATTTTGGAACAAAAAGTTGTTCTTGCAAAAATTTATTTTCTTAAAATATTGCAAGAAGTTGCAAAATCTGACAAAGTGAAAATACTTCCCAGTTCTATATCTATATCTATGATTTTTATTTTGTCTTTTAACTATAATTTTCTATAAATTCTTTGTAGGCCTATCTAAAGTTACATTTTTGAAGTCAACAATATTTTTATTTTTTTTTTGGCTTTGCATGAAACACTTAATTTTTTTCACGACAACAACTATTTTTTTACACTTTTCCCATATCAAATATTCTTATAAACTTTTTGCATTTAAACACAACAAAATAAATGAAAAGTTAAAAAAAGCGTGCTTTTATTCTTTTCTTGGCTTTGCTTATAAACTTCAACTTTAATTTGTTGTATTATAACGTTACATGTGTTTTCTGTTGTTTAAAGACAACTGAGATCTCAACAACAACAACAAAAAAAAAAACGAAAAGAGAATATGAGAAAAGTTAAATTTTGCCCAATAAAAGTGATCTTCGAAACCATAGTGCGTTGCTTGCTTTTTAGTTATATACACTGTGGCACGCTGGTCTGTTGTTTGTCGTTGCTGTTACTTATTGTTGCACTGTGTCATTATAGGGGCACGAGTAACAACAACCAGTTCCTTTAGTTTATGCTAGTGTCGTTGCGTTGTTGCATTCTCTGTTTCTGATTGTTGAATTGAGTTTTGTTTTTTTTTTTTTTTTGGTTCTTCTGCGCAATTTTATGAATGGATTTCTTGTTTTGTTTACAAAAGTGGTTATGGAATGTTTCCGTTAAAATAAACTTGAGCGTAGAGCCATAAGATGTTGATGATGATGAGGATGATGATGAAGAAAAAAATAATGTTAAAGAAATGTCAAGCATACCTACACTTCGCCAAATAAAATGTATTTATTTTTTTTTTCTGCTTTCAGATGTTTAATGAAATCTCAGGAAATAAGGAAATGAAAATGTATAAATTTT